>WBMV01005962.1:76322-111409 GCA_013396655.1 Campylorhamphus procurvoides | reverse complement strand
ATGCTTCAAAGGGCCACAGCAGACCTANCAAAGAGATAGACAACAGGTTAGCAAAGGCATACAGACCTTTCAGAAAACTCCATAAAAGAGTCTGGCACAATAAACACCTGAAGAAATGCATCAAGATTAGTGTCTACAGAGCCATTGCACTGTCTACTCTCCTATACGGGTTTGAATCATGGGTCATCTACGGCCACCACCAGCAACTCCTCGAGTGTTTCCATCAGCACTCTCTCCATACAATCCTAAACATCCACTGGTCTGATTACGTGACTTATGTGTCTGTCCTTGAACAGGCAGAGATCACCAGTATTGAGGCCATGCTGCTGAAAATGCAGCTGCGTTGGGCAGGGCACGTCTCCAGGATGGAGGACCACCACTCCCTAAGATTGTGTTCTCTATGGGAAACCTGCCGCCGGCTGCCACAAGAGAGGAGCCCCAAAGAGGAGATACAAGGACTCCCTGAAACAATCCCTCAGCCTTGGCCATATTGACCACCATCAATGGTCCACTCTGGCCTCCATTTGGGACAAATGGAGACACACCATCCCTAATGCTGCTGCTTCCTTTGAGAATACACGCAGAATCAGTCTGGAAGAAAAAAGGTAATGCAGGAAGAACCGTGCCTTGCCAGTAGTGCTGATGGAGACTGTCCGCTGTGCCTTTTGCAGTCGGACTTGCCTATCTCACATTGGCCTTTTTAGCCACCAGCGTGCTTGTAGCAAGCGTGGGTAGAGCCCTTGTAAATCTTTGTTTGTGAAGCCTAGCCATGAAAAAAAATAATAAAACAACAAGGGAGAAAATCAGTAAAGCTATCTCTCTTTCTACAGCAGTTGCTCGGAGTACACTGAAACTGTACATAGAATATGTAAAAGATTTTAATGTTATTTTTTTAATAAGAATTTTACAAGACCCCGAACAAAGCTTCATCTGTATTTATTATGAAGAAAAGGAGAAAACATCCTTCTCATACTGGTGAAACATCAAGCTTGTTCAATATATGGGGTTCTTGTGCAGGAAATGTGTGGGTGGAAAAAAAGGGAATGGTTCTCTTCCTCAAGGTTATTAAAACATCACAAGCATTTATTTCACAGAAACATTCACATCAGCCTCCATAACATAGCAATGTTCAGCAGGAAGGTATGTATGCACACAGACCGTTCTGCAGTGCTGAAACATGAGAAACCAAATCCACTGCTCCACAGTAATTCCTAAAGATGGCTAACATCTTACCTAAACTTTCATATCTACATAATTTCCAGGGTTTTGAGGTTTATCAATAGTTTTGTAATATCGATGCTTCCCTAAAAACTCATGACCTTGGTGCCATGTGATTGGTGTTTTTTGTCTATCACAGTGAATGGGTTGAGAATAAAGCTTATCACAGGACTGTCAAATCATTGAACTACAGGAAAACTGACTGGATGGGACCTTTGAAAGCCATTCAGTCCATTGATCAGGTCAGTATGACCTTGTCTGGCTGAACTTTAAAATGCTACAACAGTGGAGATTCCAAACACTTCTGGGAAACAGGTCCACTTCCTCCTAGTGAATTACTTTTCCTGACATCCAATCAGAATATCCCATGTGGCCACATGCCCTTGTTTTTTTCACCTGGTGCTAGCAAGAGAGTAGAGTGGAGGAATATGACAATGTAACTTTTTAAGTACCTTTCAAATATTTGTATGCTGCTATTACATTTTCCATTGGTGTCCTCGTCACCCAGCTAAGTAAACTTAGCTCGTTTGAGCACTATTCAAAAGACACGTGCTCCATCCAGGCTTCTGACCACTGTGGACCTTCTCCTGGAGCCTCACCAGTTTGCTCACGTCTCATGAAATGGAGACTCAAAAACTGGCTGTAGTATACAATGTGTGGCTTTGCTATCTCTGAATGGACAGGCATTATAGTCACATTTTTCTATTTTAAGTGGGTGACTGAAAAGTCTAAATATTTTGGAATGCTGATCGGTTGAAAATCCAGTAAAACAAAGTCCTCTTCAGTACACTCTTTCACTGTGTGCCATTTGAAGTTTTCCTATGCATTATCCTGCATACTTTCATCATTATAAACACAGCTCTACACACAAGCTACTCTCTTCTGACATAAATTTCTCCTGTATATCTAACAGATATTTAGGTCCATCTTAACAATGCTTCCTATGTTTACCTGACACTGCACACCTTTTTCTTCATTTTGTCTCAAGCTATAGAGTGAATTTGTGTCCATTATGCAGGGACCTGGATAGCTAAACAGAATCTTTTACCATAATTTCAGAATTACAGGAATAACGTGTTAGAGTATGTTTTGGGTGGTAACTAGGAACACCAAGCAGTCTAATTCTATGAGCTGTGTTTATATGTGTTTAGTTTATGCACATAGCTGACAGAATAAGATTTGGTATTGCTTGGACTACATCTGCTTGAACAAACATATGTTCTTTTCTTGATATTCCGCCTGTAGTTCAAGTTATCTTGGCATTACTTTGGTGCCTTCATTGCATTTTGTTGGGCTTATCTGCAGTGTAGAATCACTTTTTGCAAAATCTGTAGGCAGCCTTTTACAGCCCACCACATTTACTCACATGTCATGTTTGTCTAGTACTGGATTTTTTTAGTTTTTTGTGACTTTGATCATCAGAACTATTGCATAGGATCTCTTCTCTGACTCATTCAAGCAGATGTTTTAGGAAGACGCCATTAAAAAGAGGAAGTGAGCCTATTTATAGCCATGCCCTTCTCTGTGACCCCTGACTACATCCTGAAGTTAAATAGTATATTCTAGGAAAAAATATATTTTTCAGTTGAAACTGGTGCTGGCATAAGCTTTATAAACTACACTATAAACTCGTATACTTTTGTTTATATTCTTCTCTGCACAGCATAAAACAGTAACTTACAAAACAGTGTATCTTTACTCTTTTCTTGCTATCACAATATGAGGTACTTTTATTTTCTTGAGCAACAGTGCTACAATGATTTCTCTTGCTATATTTATTTTCTGTTGTTCCTTAAGTAGGTTATTCTATTCCCCATTAAAATATTTGTGGGTTTTGACAACAAATCTAGTTTTCTTCGATGTTTTATCTGCTTTCCTAGTCATGATAAGCTTTGCTCCCATTCTGATTTGCCCCTGCTATTTTAATTAATGAAGTTTCACAAATTTTGTTTTCTCCAGTTAATGCCAGCTTTGGATGGGCACCTGTTCACTCATTTTCTGTATGCCCATATTTCTTGTTAAAGGTACCAGAGGCGTTTCAGATATTCCTCATATACCTGAACTTCTGAATCATCTCTTGTAATCCACTACAAATAAGTTGATTTTTCAAAATTTTGTATTAGGCAAGTCAGTCCAGTTTGGAAAACCACCAATCAACTCTTATTTCCAGACTTTTCCTATGTTTCTTGGGAAGAAGCATTTTATATGTAACACTGATGTTTACTACGTAGGCACAAGTCATGGTGGTATACTCAAACACAGAATAGGCAAAGATTTTAACCCTTATTTGAAACATTTAGCCCTTACCTGCACCATCCAAAACAACACATCAGATTTTTTGAATCCCTGTGGTTAGTAATAGGATACCTCCCAGTTACAATTTACTTTTCTCCTGATAGAAAATTGCTGAAAAATGGAATTTTGATACTGTTTATGAGTAATATTTCAGTATTTCATGCAACCACAACTCTGATTCAAAATTACCTATTAAAAGTTTAATTAATTTATTGCTGAGACAAAAATGTGGTGGGGCTTAGCACAAGGTACAAGAAAGCATGACACGGGTAGCTATGGGGTATTTAGTACCTAGTAGTTTGCAGTGCAGAAACCCCCTAAATTATAAAGATAGAGGATTGAGGCATGCAGCACAGTGGAAAGATAGCCAAAGAAAAATCAAGATTATATTAAAAGTGAGCTGGAAGGAATAGCCTGAGAACAGGACTGAAGCCAATCTCCACCCCTCTGCAAACAACGGGAAGAGATCCTCCCACTGCCCTGAACTTTGGATCCATCAAACGCAAACATGCACTGGTGACATCAGCTGCACAAACCAGAAACACTCCCCTAACTGCACGAAAAACATGTTGATCGCTGAGATGGCTTCGGCACATGCAAAACAGCTTGTGAAATCCCAGCTCTCAGAGAGGAGGACTTAAGACAGCAGCTTATGCTTTCACTGCTGACCCCAGCAACTAAATATTTTGTGAATAAATCCATGACAGCAACCCCATGTTAAGAAAAGAGGTAAACGTTTCTCTCTGGTTTGAAAGTGAAAAGATGAGGAGCCAAGGCTTTTCACATGAGAGCATGGAGTATGTTTCTGCAATACAGATTGGATAATGGATAGGATGATTTGGAAGATACAGCCAAGGAGCTCACACCACCAGATGGCCCAAACATACTTCTTATAATTTTCCTTTCATACTTGTCTAAATGTACTTTTTATTTTGTAAATCAGTTATGCCCTCATAGTCAGCTCTTTGCATGTTTATTCCTGAGGTTACAGAGAAGGGGCTGCTTTCTCTTCATACACTAGAATAGCTCATACTGTAAACTTGCCTCTGATGGGAACCATTTCCCACAGGAAGTGGTTGGAAACTATTTGTCCTTAGTGGATGATTTTTCTAGCAAGTGCATTTCCTAGGAAATGCATGTCATAAGGCTAAACAAATACAATGGATAATGTTCCATGTCCTTCCAGTCTCCTGTATTGAACCCATTTGGAGATCCAACACATTTTATTGGGTCACATTTTGCTTTGTTACACAGTCCATAGCTCCTGAGCAGCAGGAAAGGAGGTCTTTGCATCTTGTAAACTATTTCATGTTTCCTTTTCTGTTGTGAAAAAGCAATTAATGCACTGAATTACTTTCCTGCTGAAACAGGTCATGTTGTATGACACAAATACTCACCATTAAATGGTAAAACCACATTTTATTAAAGAAAAACCACTTTGAATTGACAATCACTATGAATTCTGATAAAGACATGGGGACAAGATGCCAACAGCATGCACTAAAAAGACAGCTAGTTTCTATTGATATCATTATGAAAATGTATAATTCAGTGTTAATTGCCCATTTCCTTTCCCAGTCACAAACAGATGGGCTGAGATTAAATCTTTAAAGGACACTGGACATGACTGTCCTCAGGGTGGGTAAACCTGGCCCTGCAGAGCCTGTAGGTCAGAATGATTCTCAGCAGGGTGTGTGTGCAGCTCCTCCACAGTGGCAACACAGCCTGAAAAAGCTTTATAAATCTGTACCTGCCCACAGCAAAACCTTCATTTTTCAGTATTTGTAATACACAGTTTTCTTCTACACAAGCAATTTGCATACTGACATTTTTCTCTAAATAAGTTTACTAGTTGTATCTGGTTATTTGATGAAAATCATACAGTAAGGAAATTTACATACTTCACCTTATTCCTTCCCTGTTTTTCATTTCATGTTGCACGTCTGGTCACCTGAACTAGATGTCAGTATTTCTGTTTCCTGATTAGAGAAATCCTAACTTTTGAGGAGAACAATATACATGGGACGGTTATTTAAAATGTGGGGGTGTTCCAGGAAATGTTTTTTAAACTTGTTTTATTATAGAGATTTACAAAGTACTGGGCACAATCACCTACTAAAACAAACAAATTCAAAAACCATAGCACTATGGTAGAGCTACTCTATTTTTTTAACTTCTCTTTAACCCAACACTAAAAAACTATCTTTTTCTTTTAAATATTTGTATCTTTATGCTTCAAAAAGTAGTATGTAAATAGTTGCAAAATGTAGTTGATACTGTCCTGTTATATTTTATGTCATAAAACTCCACCAAAGGATAAAACTTGTTTTTAAAACATGGACTATAAATCATCAAGCTCCTCATAGCTGGGGAAAAAGTTTTTCTTTACTACTGTTTCAGTTGAAGCTCCAGATGTGCATACTGTAATTCAAAATAATAAGCAGGAAGAGATCATGCACTTGCAATTTTAGCATCTCCTTTCAATAAAGGAACATGTATTTTATATTTGAGGTTTTATAGATTTTTCTAGGGCTGGGAATAACAAAAATATCAAGTTTCTTCTTTTGATGTGAAAGACCAATACTATCAAATGATGTAATTTGAATGGAGATGTTACAGTCTTCTGCAGGCCCATTGTCACCTACAATTATTTCCTAGATATTAGGAACTATCATTAAGGCAAGAATTAATTAATTGATAATTACATGATCCTAATACAAAAAAGACCATATCTATCAATTAAGCAAAGACAACATATGTCAATGTATGCAGAATAATAAAATGACAAAATATACAGAACAATCAAATGTATTACATGGAAAACAAGGTATATTTTTTCCCTGAATTTAAAAAAGAAGTGTTTAAGATGTACATTTTGAAAATATTTCAGTATTGCTCAGGAAACTTCCACCTTTTGAACTAAAAAATAAAATTAATTCATTTTGTGAAAATACACCTTTTTGATTAATTAATTTTTATTTGATGGTTTATAAAGATTTTTAATATTGGGAAATAATAAAAGGTGTCACAGATATTTCTGTTGCAAAGAATTTGCCCTTCAAATGTTTTGATATATATTTTTCAAGTTCCTCCCAATTTCACTCGTTTTGGATATCAGAGGCATTTTCCCATCTGTGATATACTCTGTTCTATAAATAACTCTGCAATGTGCAGTATGGCATTAAATGCAGTGCAATGCAATAGTGAGCCCAGTGGAAGCGCTCACACGTGTAAAATTTCGCAAAATGCTATTTACATTTTTTAAAACTACCGATCATCTGCTAATCTACATTTGTTTCTTCTTTCAATAAAAGATCTTTGCTTTACCAATGTGTATGATGTATGAGAAAGGCTAAACCTCAAGGGTCACCTCTCACAATGGAAAAAAATTCAGTATTAGGGCTATATAATCTAAAGTCTTTGCGCTTTTTGTTTCAAATTTTTTTAATTAGAGTTAACAGATAAAGAAAATTGAAATACTCAGTGTTTTTGCAAAGGCTGCATATATTTCAGTTTTACTGCTGTAATTATCTCAGTAACATTTTACATACAGAAGTAAGCAATTTTTTTCCCAGTGTATCAGCTATGAGATTAAATTTATGCAATTATATTGCTATTGACTCAAAACAATGCACCCCTTGCTTTAATATGCATTCCATGCGTCAATCTGAGAAATAAAGAGAATCCATAATTAACACTTCCACCATGTCCCAGTGGATGTTTTTCAGCTGGTGAAGCCAAAAGGACAAATGTGTTAGTGGAGGAGAAGCTTCCCAGGTCTGCGGGAAGACCAAGGGAACAGGCTCTTACCTGCAGGCTGTTGAAGATGATGAAGAAGACTAACATCCAGAGCTGCCGGTAAGCCATGTGCAGTCCTCCCCACAGCCAGGTGATGGAAATCAGTGCAAACAGGTACAAGACCAAGGGGATCTCTGCAAACCACAAACACAGCATTTCAGCCGGTGCACCCTGTGAGAAACACTTTTTAAAGTGTTACTGACACAGGGCCCAGTTTGGCTGTCTCTGGCTAACCTTGGAGCTCATTCTCCAGTGACAAGCAGCCCCTCTCCTGCCCTGGCTGGGTGGGGGTCCCAGGGCTGTTGGGACCCCACCTGGGCATCAGGAGACAGGCAGAAAGGCATGGCCAGGGGACTGGGAGATGTGAGGGGCACTGGGGGCACAGCCCAGCTCAGCAAACCACGCATGGGTGCTTTGCAGGGGGGAAGAGCCCATGTGGAGTCAAAACATATGCAGAACTTGGAAGAAACACAGAAGAGCTCTTGGCAAGCTCTGAAAGTTTTGAGAGGAAATATACTTCTAAGAATTGAGAGAAAAGGGAACAGAAGAAAATTATTATGGATACATAAACTGCCCTAATTCAGGTCACATAAAGAATTACACAGAAATTATAAGAATAGCTTATTTTTTTATTTGTTACTATTTTCCCCTTCAAATCAAAAATAAGAAGACACTTGACCTCATAAAACTTAAAGTGACAACCTCCACTCAGTGAAGGAGCCCCCCGAGACAGGTTTTGAATAGTATTCACCTTCAAAACTATGTGCAGAATCTGTCCTTAAGCACCCACACATACAGCTGCATTTCATATTCCTTACTGTATTTACAGCAAAAAAGATTTAAGGAGTGCTGTCAGCAAGATGTCTGCGTGGACAAAGTTTGCAGAAAGGAAAGCAGCAGTTAGTTCTTGCTGGCACACATTCCGCCCCCTGACAGGAGCCAGACCTGTGTTGACCATGTTGGCAGCAGAAGTCGAAGTCCATGTTTGCCAGGTCTGCACACCTTGGGAGCAGAGGTGCTTGGCCAGGCATTGCCCCTCCCTGCATTATTCATGCAGCATCAGCAAAGAGTGGGGATGTGCTTTTCATAGACATCCTTCCAGGAACAGGCCCTTTAGCCATTTTGTTTAATACTGTACCAAGAGTAAGTGCTTTCTGAATGTAGGTCATACCCAAAGTCACAGAAACATAACATTTTAACATGACAAAGTGTAAAAATGCCTGCTTTTTGCCACATATTGGTAGAGTTTTGGCTCTGCTTTTATCCTTTTTTTGTAAAAATTGCTTCATTATCTATGTTGTAAAGAGTTAATACAGAGTTGAAACTTCAGCAGCGTTTAAGGCCTCAGCTGTCTGAATTCTCTTCACCTATTTTGTTCAGACAATTTTTTGCATTTTGATCAAATGAAAGCTCAATAACTAGAATAAACAAATTAGAAAAGGAGCAACAAATGAAGTTTGTAAAATCAGCATTGCAGAATGGAAAAGGATACCAATAAATATGGTT
The DNA here is from genome assembly GCA_013396655.1 of Campylorhamphus procurvoides. Taxonomy (NCBI): domain Eukaryota; kingdom Metazoa; phylum Chordata; class Aves; order Passeriformes; family Dendrocolaptidae; genus Campylorhamphus; species Campylorhamphus procurvoides. The sequence continues at coordinate 102,592 of WBMV01005962.1, read as the reverse complement.
GGTATGAACCAAAATTGACAGTCAAATTATTTGCAGTTTCCTTCATATGAAAATAAAACCAACAACTTCCTTCCAAATAAACTCAAAGGGTGACTCTGAGCAGATGAACCTTCACTGACAGGACTTTTACTCTAAGTCCAAGTGGAATCAGTTACCTCTAGATTATTTGGATAAACCTGAGTAGATAAGACTGACATGGAGCAGTCAGTTCAGCATCACTGTGACGTAAATGAAAACACTGTCAAGCAGTTCTGTTGGGTATTACATAACCTAACCATGTGGTCCACAATTTTTTAATTATCACTATCACACAGTTATCACACCATTTTTTAGTACTAGGAATGATGCAAGATTTTATTTAAGCAACAGTCAGTCCACCCACTTCTTAAATACATATATATGCATACGTGCACGCATATATCATCATCCCGACTTTTCATGTATCTTTCTCCCTGAAATATCTCCCCTTTTTCTTATTACAGGCTTAAGAAACACTGACAGAGTTTAAAAATTCAATGCAGATAAATGCATCTTAGGCAGCTCTAGTTGCAGCTTTTTAGAGTTTGGAAACTTAACGTAGTCTGGCTTGATAGTTGACTCGGTGAAATTACATATATCCAATTTACCAAACAACTAAATGTGTCCACTGTTTCTCACTTCTTCCTCATTGCTAAGAAAAGATTATGTCCTTATTAACTTATCTATAAAATTACTTTTTCTCCAAAGGTTACAGTTCTGAGGGTTGTGGTACACTGTAATCAGTTCTTATGGGTGCTAAAAACTGTAGTTTTACTATAGTAGGGGAGCCCTTAGAATAAACACAATATTTTGTACAGTGATTTACATAAAAATGATGATGGTTAGAATTTCAAAGACAAGCTGCAATATTCTCATGACAAGTTTGGATTAGATTATAAAATTCATGAACCAGGAAAATACAAAGATGCTGAAAAAATTGTATTATCTCAATGGGAACCTAAAAGGAGTTATACTGTGCATGAAAACAAGTTTACCTGACCTTGCCTTCAACAAGGGCAAAAAAGTTGTCCAGGTATGATACTTTTTCTAGAAGTTCTCCTATGTACAACTCAGGAGATTCCTGAACCAGATACAGGCTTGTTTTTTGTGGTTTTTTTGGTTGGTTTTTTGTTTTGTTTTGTTTTTTAGTAATATTCAGGGAATTCCTCTTTCACAAAATCATGCTGAATCAATTATGGTGAACCCTGATAGGTCAGAGGAATTATCAGTGCAAGGAGCTCCACAGCAATAGTGTAAGAGTCAGGTAATAAAATGCCAGATAGCCCAGCTGAAATAGCTGTCAGCCTTGTGTTCGCTGTTGGGTTTCCTTACAGCAGAAGCAGAAACAAGAAACAGCAGGAATCCAAACCTGGAACATTTCCAAACAGCTATGATTTCACCTACAGTGGTTTTAAATCTGTAACAAATTAATCCCTCACAATTTTATATTTTTGAAATAAACCTCTCAAACAAAAGAAACACTGTGACAGTTTAAAGTTTCACCTTCTGTTGCGCTATTAGGCATCTGAGTGTGGCCCTGCTCATCACAGGGAGGTTGGACTAGATGACCTTTAAAGGTTCCTTCCAACCCAAACCATTCTATGATTCTCTGTTTGTATTGACCTACACAGGAAAATAGTCCCATGATGAGGTTCATGTGTCTGCACCTAGGCAGGCTGCAGCAGCTCACTGAGGTCCAGAAAGGATCTGAACACTTCAACACTGTGGTCCAGTCAGCCTGTGCATGACTTTAGAAATAAGAACTGCAACAGTTGCCACATCTATGTGTCCAAAAGGATTGAAAAAATAGTGATGAATATGGAATTTTGGAACACAGGGTGAGACAGCCTACAATTTATTCATAGTTGGTGTCTTGAATAGATTCTGCCAGTTGAATAGAGCTGCTTCAGACACTGCAGAGAAAGACAGAAAGAAAGAAAAAAATATATAATTTTCCAGTGTTAAATGCATCCTATGTATCAATTCTCTTCATACACAGGATACACCTGATTTGGAAAGCAGAGGAAGGAGATACCTGTCAACCACTGCAGCTGACAGCACTATGAGCCATTTGGCCTCTTGGTAGTCCAAGTCTGGGAGGATGATGAATATTGAAGAAGAAAAAAGTGGTAGTAACTCTGAAGAGGAGCAAGAAGATGATGAGGAACCTTGCAGTGCTCCTCACTGTGATGCAGTCTCACACTTTTGATAGTTCATCCGATGGCCAGTTGAAGACTGAGGTGCACTCATATATAATAACATTGTAATTTTGATAAAGGGACAGTTCCCATGGCTAATCTCTTTTCCCTCTGTAGTGCCTGTTGATTATGAATGAACAATTTGATGGTGCCTACTACAACCTATTTTACCAGACTGGGAAGCAACAATGGAAATCCTTCCACACAATTGCAGTCAAAAACTGCTTATGATGTATAATGAAAAGCACTATAGTGCTTACATAAAGTGTAAAGTGAAAAATACCTTCTTGATATAAATTTTTTTACTTTAAAGTTTGGAAAAGCAATGGATAAGCACTTGGACAGTGAGAAAATTTACTATCTGAATTCACCACCAACTCACTTAAACAAAGGCATCAAAATAAATTATAAGCCCTATGAAATGATAATTGGCTCCTTGCTCTGGAGAAAAGCCGTAGCACTACTGGAGGTAACCGATATGAACTAGAAAAATGGCACACTGCTTTTATGGACTGCCATGACTGGAACTCTTTTCAGGACAACAGGATTAGTTTCTTCAGAATGGTGTGTTCAGTCAAGCAGGTGGGTTTTGAATACGTTTTTGCAAGCGGTACCCTCTAAAAAGCATAACTTTTCATTTTGAATTAGATTATATATTTCAGAAGATAATACATTATCTTCTTCCTGGAACAGACATATAAGTCAAAGGAAATTAAACCCTGCACTCTGAAACTGCCAATTTTCTACTGCTTCTGTCTGTGAAGTTGGAACTACTGCTAACTTTATGTATCCAGTCTGTTTCAATACAAAAATGCCAAGTATACCACCTGAAGGTTTTCTTCCTTCCTTCCATACCTGATATTATAGATAAAATTCTCCAGGACAATGAATCTGATCAGTGAAAAATGCTAAATCAAGTAGAAATTAATAAAACTAGAAATTATTAAATAACATAAACATTCTAAAGTGTAATGCAGAGTATGTTTTTGCAGAAATCATATAGATGATTTAACTGTGGAAAATAAGGAATACACAGTGCTATCATAACATATCCAAAGGTTTGTATTCTCACCACTGTGTTGGTCCATATTATGTGTTTTTCTATTGCTTGAAAAGTTTGGGGTGTTTTGTCTACAAATAGGAAAGTCAATAAATGAAGCAATTAAATAATAGAGCTTTAATGATCTTCTGAGTTTACCTATAAATATTTACTATGTGTCTTCTTAGGTTGATAAACTGATAATGCAAATTTAATTGCTTTTAATAGGTCTTGGCTCAACATGAAGACCAACTGCAAAACCTGAAAGATCTTTACAAACATTTTTTCCCAGGTGATTGGGGAGAATATATTGCTTCACAGAATTTCAGCGATTTGTGGGAGACCTAAATATTTACAGGCTATTGCTTAAGAAGTCATGGGTTAAACTTAGCAACCTAACTATAAAAATGCCACAATTTTTTAACACGTTTTTTAAAAAAAATAAGCTTGAATAACACTGTTCCAAATCCTGTTGGCTCTGTTTTCAATTATAAATGTAAAAAAGGAGTTTGGTAACAGGATTTTGTGGCCAAAATAAAAACTAATTAACAGATTTCTCTCAGAAAGTTCAAAGAAGAAAATGCCACCACCAACAACTTGCAATCAGTGACTCATGACAAACCCTCTGATTCCATATTGTGAGTGTTAAATGGGCAGAATTTAACAGTATCTGATGCTAAAGGTCAGAAAGCTGGTAGGTACATGTCCATGAAACCCAACTGGAGAAAACTGTTCATTAATAATTTGTAGAAATAGAAAGTAACAAACTTGTTAGAATATTATTTTTGGTCAACTTGTATTTTTTGATGTGTTGCTCCTTGTGGAAAGGAAAATTTGGAAATTAAAGGATACCTCCTAAAAGAAAAGTGTAGCTCCCGTTAAACACAAAGAATACATTACTACTACAAAATCAAAGAAGATTGGTCTCTCTAACCTTTCTATTAAGTCTCAGGTTTTTGGCAAACCGTCTCATACATCTTTAAGACACTTTATGGTATAATCAAATATAAAAAAAGGAATCTTCTTACAGGTTATGCTATTACTGTTATGCAGGAAACATGGCAATTTCCAGAGAATACAGCAAATCAAAATCAAAATAAAAATTTGAACATATGTTTCTCCACATAATAAAATTACTTAAATGCCCTATGTGAAATATCAAATGAGTTCTAAATTTACAACTGTACCATCACAATTCATGCAAATTAACTTGCTTCTGCAGATTTTTTTAGAGGCAAAAAGCTAATTTGGACATGCAAAGAACAGTGCAAGCAATTTCAATGATGTAAGTGCAGATGATGCATTTAAGTTATTATCTTATTCAAATCTTAGTTCTGTATTTCGGCATCTAATTATGCTTGTGTATGTTATCCTAACTGTATTTATAAAAAAATCTTGGAGGCAAAGATTTGTTTTTCTCCTAATTACAAAAACAAAAGCTCCTGGAACACTATGAAGACTAAACTATTATATCCAATATGTGTGAGGAGTATTGTGAATACTGAACATAACTCTTAGTTCAGAAGTGGCCAACATCTGGTTCTTGATTTCTAGATGCATATTGTCATCTCAAGATGAAAGCATTCCTGCAGTTTATTGTTCCTTTGATTCTCTTAAAGACATTATATCTGTCTTACAATTCGAGATAAAGACTTTAGCATATATATCACAGGACAGGGAAAACACGTAACTACATGTTTACACATACATTCTCCCTTGCAATCAAAAGCCCTGTTCTCAGTATCATTTCCTGAGCAGAGAAGTATGTTTGGAATGTTCTGCCCTTGCATTTTGTAGGCTTATTTGTTTCTTGAGTTGAGAAGATCAGATGGTAGTAGGTATAGGTGGACCATCCAGCATGTTCTGTCATGACCAGGAATTGCATGCTGCTAAGACAATAAATAGATTTGGGGACTGGAAACAGATGATCTTTAAGGTTCCTTCCAGCCTAAACCATTCTATGATTTTATATTAAAGAGGTTTATATGAAACAACATGCAAGAAGGTAATTAAATTTTTACAGTTAAATATCCAAGGCATTCTTCATGAAGTTCCATTTTGGCAACAAAAAGTTTTAAACTTCACATTCTGGCACTTTTACAATTATGATATCTGACTCAGGTAAGTTCAACTGCATATTTATGGGTAGAGCATGAAAATTTTGCCAGCTCAATATTCATTCCATAAATGAAGATCATCTATTAACAAAGGAATTATCAGAAAAACATGCAGGTGAATTTCAAATTGAAATTGTTGTGTTATGTTTTCAAATCTTTTTGTGAATTTAGGAAAGTTATTAAACAGTTAGAAAATAAAATACATGTATTGGATTGCTATCTTGTTAATCTCTAATTTCTGTATTTACATATTAGAACTATCAAGAAAAAACTATAATTTCTTACATATGCCTATATCAACCTCCTGTTACTTCAGCCAAATACAACTGTCATGCTTTATACCATCTGATTTCCATCAAAAGCAGTCTTTCTTGTTGCAAACTTAAATATTAGTTAACCCAGAGGCTGTTTATCCAATGCATGCTTCTGACTTGGCTCCTGTCAAGGCTAACTTTTGAGAAGGTAGTTTCTATATATAGGAGAACAGTCAGCCAACAGAACATGTTTGCTCAAAGGCTGGCAAATGGAACCAGTACAAACTTAGACTCTCTTTGAGCAAACTCAGTCTTATCTCTGAACAAGTACACTGGAGGTAGACTTGGCATTTTTTGTAGAGAAAACTCCCAGTTATATCCCCTAGTTTTCCAAGAAAATATTTATCTGTCTGCAAACAGATCCTCTTTGCAGCTCTCAAGGGGGGAATGTTTTCTTTTAGACATGTATGGTGAAACCCAGTATTATTATTCTCCTCTTGGTTACAAAACTACATGGGAGTCCCCTTTAGTATGGGCAACAACGAACTCTCTCCTCATAGGACAGAACAAAATAGCAAAAGGCAGTACTGCTACCTAAGTTCAGGAAGATGTTTTACTACACCAGACAGAATTTATTCTAATAGCTACGGAAGAATAATGTGGTGGGTCTCTACAATGGAGAGACTGCATTCGTAGAAAGGGAAGAGCAAATGATGTCATCTATCCTGAATCCTCTGAGGTCTTTGACAGAGCCCCATACAACATTCTTGTCATTCAAATGGAGAGATGCAGGTTTGATGGATGGACTACTTAATGGATGAGAAACTGGCAGGATGATCACATCCACAGAATGGCTAACAAACACTCCATGTCCAAACACAGATCTGTGTCAAGTGGTGTCCTTCAGGGGTCTGCACTGGAACCAGTATTGTCTGATAACTTTATTAAAGACATAGACAGTGGGATTCAATGCACTCTCAGAAAGTTTGTGGATGATACCAAGAGGAGTGTTGCAGTTAAGGGATGGGATGCCATCCAGAGGGATGCTGACAGCTTGGAAAAGTGGGCCCATGAACAAGGCCAAATGCAAGGTCCTGCATCTGGGATGGAGAAATCACCTGTAGTAATGCAGGCTGGGATATGAAGAATAGAAAGCAGCCCTGCAGAGAAGGATTGGCACATACTGGCAGATGACAAGCGGGACATGAGGTGTCAATGAGCACTTGCAGCCCAGAAAGCCAACTGTGTGCTGGGCTGCGTCGGGACCAGCAGGTGAGGGAGGTGCTTATTGCTCCTCACTCAACCCTGGTGAGACCCCATCCTGAGTACTGTGCCAAAGATAGGGGTCCCTAGAACAGAAAGGGCATGGATGTGTTGGAGTAGGTCCAGAGTAGGATGACAAAAGTGATCAGAGCCTGGAGCTCTGCTGTGAAGACAGGCCGAGAGAGTTGTTCAGTCTGCAGCCTTTCAATACTTAAAGAGGACTTTATTTACCAAGGTCTATAGACACAGGACAAGGAGGAATGCTTCTAAACTGAAAGAGTGTAAATTAAGAATGGACAAAAGGAAGAATTTTTTTGGTAATGAGTGTGCTAAGACATGGGAACAGGATGTCCAGAGAGGCTGTGGCTGCCCCATCCCTGCAAGTGTTCAAGGCCAGATTGGATGGGGCTTGGAACAACCCGAACTAATGGAAAGGGTCCTTTCCCATCGCAGGTTGGAACAAGATGATCTTTAAAGGTCTCTGCCAACCCAAACCATTCAACAATTCTGCAAATCTGGATCCTTCAGCGTGAGTCTTCATTACAGGGTAAGCTTCAAAGTAGTCCAACAATAGGAGAAAAGAGACTAATAAAAATATTAACTCAGGTTTTAACTTAGACACTTTCATATTCAATCTATTGGAAAAAAAATACCCTCTATGAATGAAGATAAACCTTACTGTTTCTACTCCTATTAAATTTCTCTAAAAGTTAGTGATGACCTTCAAGAGGTCACAAACATGGAACTTCAGAATCTGCAGCTAGAGTTTAAGAGGCTTTTCCTATAGCCCATGAAATGACCAAAAGAACATATGCTTAGAAGGCAGATAACAACTTCTTCCCTTTCAAGTCTGTATATCCAAGTCCTTTTTCTCTTTTATGATAATATGCAAGACAGTGACCTTGTTATTTTATTTTTACTGACAATATTCAGGAATGTTTTGCAAGAATTATTGCAGAATCCACATGGGGTCATCTGTATCACACTGCAATTCTGTCTTCTAAGTGGAATATCCCCAGAACAATTCCTAGTAAAAGTAAATAGTGTATTTAAAAATACTTTTTTTTATAACTACCTACATTTGTTATATCAGAATTATTTACATTGTCATTAGCCTGAAATTTTCCTCTCTTTCTAGAAAGGGTGACTAATGGAAAACACACAGCTTTCCAAAGCAGCGATTTTTCTTTTTTTTTCCCATTACTTAAACTACTGTTCAAAGTGGGGAGGCTTGGGTACCAAAAGGCTGGAGATGAGGAAAGGGTTTGGTTTTTTTAAAATTCATTGTTGTGGATGACTGAACAGGTAGATCAGTATGGGGATGACAGACACAGCCAATTCAGCATAAGATGCTAACACACAGAAAACTGTTTCTTGTTGGCTCCACCTTTCCTCTGGTTTCAGAGGAAAACAGAGAGAAACCTTCACATAGTCAGTATCATAACAAAAAAGAAAAAAAAATGGGTGTCCATGCAATTAAGGAGGCAACATTACCAGAAGACCGCCCTACTACATAAGGTCTTGTAAGCCAGAACTTGGTGTAGTTATGAACCAAAACTCCCTCTATGTTGCAAAAGTAAAATACCATCATGCAACTGATTGAAGGCAACTTTGCAGTTGTGAAAATGTTGTTTCCCCCAGGATCCATTGACACGGCTGCAATAACAAGAGGAGGAGCAGGTCCCACTGAGTGTGTAAGAAGACCTAGTCAGCTGAGGGAACTTCTTCAAGATTCAGGATTTAAAATTATACCAGGCCTCACCATTGGAAAATGCCTTTGAGTATGTCTTTAGAAGAACCATATACCTATTAGGCATTAAAAATTATATTACCACCACCTCAAATTTCAGAAAAGCAATATTCAGTCAAAAAAGTAAGAAGTTTTAACTAATAGTTAGGACAGTGTTATGCAGTTACAGGCAATGTTTAAAACTGCAGAAATCATCAACTTTTCTCTCTGGAAGCTACATCATAAACATAGCTACACAGAAACTCCTTATACAAATCCAGGCATCAAGAACCAGAGCAGGCAGCTCATTTTCTACTCTAAAACAGCCTCTCTCCAACCTGCTCTCACTCCCACTGTATGAGGTATTTCATTTGGGCTTCTAAAAGCAACTTGGTAGTAGCAAAAGTTGCAATCTACCTGGTGGCAGGGGGGTGTGGGGGAAACAGAGAAAAGGGATTTGACTGAACAGCTCTGCTCTTTATTCTTTTTCTTTTCTTCTGAAAATCCATCCTATTTTCTAGACTCTAGTGAAGAAAGAGAACACCTTAAATCTTACACTAAATCAATGTTTTGTTTCAACCTTACTATTTCATGCCTTTATGACATGTAGATAAAATTTCTAACAGTACTTCTGCTATTTTGCATGACAACTTTATTTATGATATTGTTTCAATATTCAGTTCACTTTTTTACTTTGGTTTAACTGCTCTGGAACAACCCTTAACCCCCCCAAATTTTACTAAGAAACCTCATTATTATCTCACAGAGATATCAAATCAAAGTTATTTTTAAATAAATCAACTGTACTACTCAAGACTGAAAAAGAAGCCATCATCTGCTTTAGGCAGTCCATCTTCTATCAGAGGGAAAAAAAATTTAACTAAGGTTTTGAGTATCATTAGACCTTATCCAATTTGTACAGATCTTAGTCAAGCCAACATTGTGTAAATAAAAAATAAGTAAATATTTGCAGAAATGTCCACATTACAAACACTTAATATTTATTTTCATTTTCTCAAAAAAGGAATATATTTCTATAACCCAAATATTAAAAGTTTATTTGCACTAGTTTATAAAACTCAGATTTAAAAAAAATAGAAGATAAAAGAAATATTCAAAGCTTCTCACAGAATATCCTATTATTATTATTACAGCATTACTCTAAACTGCTGAAACTTTATTTTGGGAACACTGTTGTACTTGAAATTGTTCCGACGAAGCAGGCCGATAGAAACTTCCTGTTTTGTACAAGGCAGATCTTTTCTTTCAAGCACGTTTCAGTTGCGAGCAGCATAGGAAGTATCAAAGCAGAGGCATTAACTCCAAGCTCTCCGACGCACAGCACAGCCCAATGCACTGCAAAGTGCAGGGGCCAAAGCTGTGCCCGTCATATGGGGCTGAACACAACGTGGGTCTGCAGGTTGTCCCTGGATTCAGGCAGGCAGTGAGTGCATCTGAGTGGCCCCCAGCCCTTGCTGGAACACAATGTTCAGCACCCCCAACTAAAACCAGGCATGAGGACAGAATGCTCTGAGCAGAATGGTGCTTTGTTTTAATTCTGCTCTCTTTAACTAAACAAAACATAATCACATAGTCAGTGATACTAATTTCTTGTTCTAGGTTTGACACATTTTTATCCTTCTCAGACAGTCAAGCGCCTGCACAACTTTGATGGTTAAAGTAGTTTCACAGACTTCAAAGGGACTGCTAGCAGGCTTAATTTTAAACTAAGTGCGTAGGTACCTACTGAACTGTGGTTTCAGGTGGGGTTCTCTGAACTGGCAAGAACAGTCCATACTGTTCTGAAAGTACAACTTGTTTGCATAGGGGTGGCCAACAAATCATACCTGCTGCATTTGTTCTTCCTCTGAAAATATCATCATATGCCTTCCACTGCGGAGTCACCTGGTAGGCGTGGATGAACACCACAAAAACCACCACCAAGCACATTAATGGCACCAGAGCAGCAGTGAAGAGAGCAGCATAGGCATTTGGAATGAAGCACCTGATGGGGAAAAAAAATGGGAAAAAGTGTTGTAGATAAACATAAGAGACAACTTGAATGGTCATAAGTAGAATTTCAGAAACAAATATTTTTGAAAGATGTGCTTTAGAAACCACAAATTCTTTTATTCTGTTCTCAGAGTAACTTTGATAGGTTGCACTGTGTTCTGTTCATTCTTATCTGCTCATCCTATCTTTGCACTTACAATATGCATGCTATATTTAGTCTAATCAATGTTGGAAAGATTTAAACTTACAATGAAACAAATTATATTTCAATAAATTAAATGTATGCTATTTTCATTTAAAGTGATCATTCTTAGTCACCAAAGTCTAAAAAAGAATGATGCAACTTTCTATACTTAGCTCCTGAAACCACAAACATATTTTTAAAATAAACGAACAAGTCTTAAAGGCAAGATAACTATTCCTTCTCAAGTTGTTGGAAATTACAAGTTGTTTGCAAACTAAAGACAAATGCTCACTCCCTTCCCTCCTTCTTTTTTTCCAGTTGTCCTGTCCTGTCTCTTCTTGCCCTTTCTATTTATTAAAGCCATAATTATTTATAAAGATGTGTCAGGAACATGAGTTACCCCTGAAAAAGAGTCAAATTACACATATATGATGATGACTTAAAGTATATGGAGATGATAGTTAAAGAGAGCTCTCCAGGGTAAGAGAGATCAGGGTTTTCTGTGCACTCCCTGGAGACCAGCATGTGCTTTACAGCCACTGACCTATTCTAGAGATGACGCACAACAGAGCAGCCCAAGGGACGGCATGGGAGTCAGTATGTCTAGAGAGTATGTGGTCATTGCTATTCCTATTAAGAGGGTGTAACTTACCCAGACCTTCTGTCTTCCAAGTCAGCTCTGCTAAGCAAACTTAGAGTTGATGCTGGTATAATAGATAGCTGAGACAAGCCTAGATACATATTTCACAGATATATCTAGTACTTTCTGGGTTTGCTTAGGTGGACTTGCGTGCGTTGTTCAGGAAGGCAAGATTGCATTCCTTGTTGTCTCTTCATCACACTCAGTGAATCCCAAAATCATTTCCAGCAGAATCTACATACCTTCTACAACTCTCTGCAGAAGGTCCAGGCTCAGTCAGACACAAAGCTGAGATACCACCTGATAGCGTCACTGAGTAAGTAAGTAACATGGAAAGGAGGAACTGCAATTAAAGATGTTTGTTCCTTTCCTCACAGGAGAGATGCTTCAGTCCCTACTCATCTTGTGGCCTTCACTGGACTTTGTATAGTCTGTCCACATCTCTCTTGTACTGAAAAGCCCAGAACCCAGCACTTCACGTGTGACCTCATGATTGTTGATCACCTCCCTCAACTGTATGCCAACATGGTTGATATTGGACACAATAAATGATCCATTTTATTCTTATTATTTCAAATATATCTCAGGTTGAAAAGTTATTTTTCTTCCACCAATGTGTTCTTGAATTGGCCCAATCAGCATTAAGACATGAAACCACATTACCATAACATCATTATTTAATGATTATATTGAAGCCAAGTGCCTTAACACAAGAATAGTCTTCTATAAATTCACATTTATGTCCTGAAATCTGTATTTTTTTCAACTTGACAAATGTTTGCATTTCAAAGATCATGTATCTCAAAAACTACCTGAACATTTTGAAACTTTTCTCTGAACATTCCTTTATATTCAGTTAACAAAAGCTGCATAAAAATGAAAACCCACAGAAACCCACAGTCAGTTTTACTCAGGTAGTCTCTCTAAAAAGTACACTAGAAAGTTATGTAAACAAAAAATACACCTCTTCCTGTAACTTTTATTAACATATAGTAGTGTGAGTATATATGTTGACAGATCTCTTTTATGATGGAAATCATACAGGATATTGTTATAGAGACCAAGCAAAACTATTTATTATACTTGACACTAGGGACACAGCTGTTATTCCATTACTGTGACACATTTATCACGTGAAACTACTTTGTCTTGTATTCCTAGTATTGGCTGGGAATACAAGAAAAATATCCCAAAATATCAACTAAGTTGGTGTTCCAGAACACAACTGCTCTACAGAAAAAGGCTTAAAAACACAGATGTGGAAACTGAAATTAACTGCATCATTACAAATCTTATTTATTTGAAGAAGAACATTATTTCCTGCAGTATAGCATTCAAGAAAGGTTTTTTTTCTTTTTTTTTTCCAATAGGCCCTAGATTTTGTAAGGTAGGTCTTTAATCCACAATGAAGCTATTTTTGCATTTCTTTCTTGGTTAACTGTTAGCTTTTTGTTTTGTTTGTTTCGATTCTGAGTACTAGCAAACAAACAAGCCAACCAACTGGCCAGTTAAAAAAAACTTACCCCGTGAAACACTGTCTTCTGCAATGGGGACAAGAAAAATCAAACACTGTCAGATTCTTCAGAGATTCTAATTTTATTAAAAAGATTCTGTGACTTCCTATTAACACTTTCTATTATCAAATTGCATTTTTTCCCATTCTGAGAAATTTTGCTCCCTGCTTAGTTCTCTCCTAGGATTGAAAAGAAAGCTAGCTTTTGAGCCAAGCTGCCACCACTCTTGCTTTTCTTGACTACTGTTATCTGACTGGAAGCTCCATCTTTGATTCTGTGATGGTCACTTTATTGTGATCACTAACTTTGTTTAGATCCCTAATTTTGTTTCAGTTACTATAAATTTCTCCTTTAACCTTGACAGTAACATATTCCCATTTGTTGTTTCCCTTTCACAACTCCTATCTAAATTAATTTAATTTCATTATCTTCGAGACTCCTCATAACCTCCCAATCTCCTGTGCTACTCATAGTGTCACTTTTCCCATAAACAATACTTTACTTCCATCTCAAATGTTTCTAATATAACTGGCATAAGACACATTATCAAAGCCCTGGGTATGTCTGTATCTATGGAAGGTCTGTTCTATTAAAGAGGCTAAAAATAAAGTTAGAAATATTTGTCTTTAGTATGTGTCTTCTCCAAGGTAAAATTCCATACTAGTATGTAACGATTTGTTAGTAATTTTAGAACTGGAAAAAAAAAAAGTTGAAATTAATCAGTTATTTTTCTTTAAATATGAATCCATAAGAGGTTTACTTTACATATTTTTTCCAGGAATATAATAATGAGAAACAGCTTTAATACATAAGATTGTTTTCTCATTGATGACTATTGCAGATGTTCATTCAAACTAAATTGATATACAACAAACACGGAAAGATTAGGACATAGAAATTAACAGACAACACCATCTTCTCTTTGGAAAAGATGAAAACTTAGAAAATCATATAAATTTAAATAATTGATAAAAATTATCCCACTTATAGGCAAGCTAGAATCAAGGCTTTACCTTTTCCTTTTCCCCCCCCCTCAAATCTACAAAAAACAGACACTAGGCTTACTTTCTTCTCAAAGGGGTGAAGCATGTTTTTCTGACCCTTTAATTGTCTTTATAAAGTCTTCAACCATAACACTTCCTAAAATCCAAGGAAGTATTCCAACAACATAGAATATGGAAGGCTCTCTTTTGTTTCTCTAATTCTTTTCAATGAAAAACAGGAAACAACTGACAAGATGTATACTGGAACTGTTTCTCAGAACAATTACATAATTAATATTAAAAAAGGAAAATAAAAATAATAAACAAACAACACTGCCAAGGAAATAACAATTGTTAAAAAATGAAAGGACTGACATGCTTTGTTCCGTTGTAAGCAAGAGAGATTTAAAATAACTCCATGTGGTAAAGACTGATTCATTCTGTTACTGTCACATCTTGAATTCTAAGGACAATCTCTTTCAACTTCATCTTGAAACTACAGAAGGTTAAATTTGAAAAAAAATTGCAGATGTTCTTATCTATCAAATATTTCATGTTCTGAGCCACTGAGCTTTACAGCAAAGCATTTTATAGCAAAACAAAAATAATATTAATTTACTTTACAATGGCATGCAGGAAAACAATGGATGTAACAACTGTTTGAAATGGAATCGGTTGTGGGCAAACCCTCAGAGCAGATAACCATGCTGGCTTTTCCAGTGTCAACCTGATGAATTCTCAGCCTGAAGAGATTTAGCATTCCACTCTGTTTCTCTTGTAAGAATGTTGTAACAGTAATCCTTTTCCATAAACACATTAAGCAGGAAGGTTATCATAGAATCAGAAAATCCTAGAAAGATTTGGGTTGCAAGGGGCCTTAAAGACCATTTAGTTACAATTCTCCTGCCATGGGCAGGAACACTTTCCATAACAAGACCAAATTCTCCAAGCCCCATCCAACCTGGACTGGAACAATTCCAGATATGGGGCAACTTCTCTAGGCAACCTGTTCCAGTGCTTGACCACCCTCACAGGAAAGAATTTCTTGCTAATATCTAATTAATTCCCACCTCTTTAAGTTTTCCACTCTCCTGACAGGGAAAGAAATGTGGACATTTTTTGTTGTATGTATCATTAATTTGTGTTTTTTTGTTTGTAGTTTTGGTTTTGTTTTTTTTTTTGGGGGGGGGGTGTTGGTGGTTTTTTTATTTTTTTAAAGCTTATTGTTTCTATGAAGTGATGTGAAGAAAACCATACAGAAATGGTACGCTAATCTTAACACGGGTAACATTTTGAGATGGTGATCGCTAGTTTCTGAGAAAATTGAAGACACATTCACACCAGAGTAATTTCTGTTTCTACAGCAGGCAAAAGTCTAAATGTCTGCAAGACTACACAAAAATTCACAAAGCCAAAGGCACACGGGTTTAGATTTGTAGTCTTCAGTCCACTTCATACAGACTTCTAGAAAACAGATGGCACAACACCTGGAAACAGAGACTTCACGCTTTGTAAAACTCAGTGAAAGACTGAATTAAAGTGCATGGCCTAGTTTGATGTGCTTTATGGCAGCCTTGGATGATGGAAGGGGATCTAGCACTTATTTGGAGGTTTTTATGAGTTTTACTGCACATATAGGATCTTCATGTATAACAGATGCCACCTTGCTACCTTTCATTGCAGCAAGTTTGGCTTGTGATTGTATAATGGATACTTATAATGTAAGTATAATGGGATGCTTTAACATAAGTGAGAATTCAAAATATTTTTGAAGTACCATCAAAAATTACTTGCTGTCCTTGTGAGCCTCTTACTAAAAGAAATTGTACTTTAGCTGAGAACAAAAAAGCTTTTCTCTCCATAAACAAGTATCTCTATATCACTCCCCACATCTTTAATGTCTGATCTCTGTCTAGTGATAAAGAACACAAATACTATCCAAGAAATCTGTTTCAATGCTTTAAAACACTTACATCAAGAGACTATTACCAAATGTTAAACTTAACTCCTTGGTGCAGTCTTGTCAGAGCAAACACAGCTGTGGGAAACTGATTTTTCCTTTGTTTGCTGCAACATTTCTTTATATACTTGTAAACTGCTATTCTTTTTCATTCACTTCACTGAAGTCCTAGATCTTTCAGTCTCTCTGGAAATATTTTATACCTGAGACTTTTGCCAGTCTCCTTGATCACACCATTTTGCTATGTATTTTTATAGTTATGAGATACAGCTCTTTTGAAGCACTTCCTCTCAGTACATGACCAGAGCAGGACATTTTGTGTTCTTAACACTAAATTGCTTTATATATGGGCCAAACCCATGTCTGCCTTTATTGACATAGTACAAAATCGTTGACTCATTTTCAGTTTATCATCCACAATACACATGAGATCTTTCCATGGAGAACTGGTAAACAGACAGTTATTCCTCATCCTATTTTTGCAAAGCTAATTATTCTTGGCGAGATATATTTCTTTCCACATATTCTCACTAAATACCGTACTATTTCTTCAGAATAGAACTCAGATGTCAATAACATTATGAATTTTAACTGACATTTAATGTACTTTTTTCCCACCTTTGTGCTGTGGTAAATTTGAATGGAAACTCTTTTATCAAAAAAAATTATTAAATGAGGCAAAAATAATATTTTCCAGTCCATTAGTAACCAAGGCAGATGTCAAAAAATATTTGAAGGGCACTTCAAAGTTTAATCTAAGAATTCTGAAAAAAATTACTGGAGAACTTAGTCTGTTGACAAGTCTTTTTCAATATATCTTGGAATACAGTGGGAAATTTGGGATGACTGGATATGTATTCATATTGCACCAAAGTCAGAAACCAAGAAAATAGGATACATGCTAAAACATTCAGCTCATGAAGAACTCAACAACAAAAATCAAGTTGCTTTTCTAGACAACAGACTAGATAAAAGAAAGTTGATTTTACTACATCATGAGTTTACAGGTTTGGTTTACAAATGCTCCTTAAGATCTTTGACACTATTTAAGTTACACAGTGGGATGCAATACAAGGAAAGCAATGTGAAACATACTGCACATCTACTGCACCCACTGGGCTAGTTTTATTTCTGCAGAATAGAATTTGGAAATTACTATGTATAACATTAAGAATGTGAGTTGTAATTTATGCTGTTCCAAAGAGGTAAAAGTCATACTTGGAAGTATGAAGAGCTGTCTATTCTGCAATACATGAAGAAAACACTCTGCTCTAATCAGCATTAAAACACCTCAGTGACATGCTCTGCCTATGTCAGGGTTTAATCCCAGATGGCAGCCAAGAACCTTTCACTCCGTCTCCCCACCTGCCTCCTCAGTAGGGAGAAGAATCATAAAGGAAAGTTAAACTTTGTGGGTTGAGATAAGAACAATTTAATAATTGAAAAAATATTAATAATAAAGATTATGATGATAAAAAAAGGAAAAAAAAAAAGGAAAGAGAGTAACAGAACCCAAAAGAACCCAAGTGATACAAAATACAATTGCACATTGCCTGGTCACCGATACACAGCCATTCCCAATCAGCTGTCAGTCCCTTTCCATGTGACTCCCTCAGTTTATACACTGGGCATGCCTTGTATGGTACAGAATATCCTTTTGGCCAGTTTGTATCACCTATCCTGGCCATGCTCTGTCCCAGCTTTTGTGCAACTCCTCAGTGGTAATGCATTAGACACTGAAAAGTCTTGGACTTAGGGTGAGCACTGAGTAGCAGCAGCCAAACCATTAGCGCGTTATCAGCATTCTTCTCATCCTGAATTCAAAACATAGCACTGTACCACTTACTACAAAGAAAATTAACTCTGCTCCAGCTTAAACCAAACAGCCTGTTTTGGCACTTTTCAAAAACAAGAACTGAATGAAAAAAGTTCACAATAGAGCTATGTAGGCCACCAGTGTGCTCTGAACATGTGGAAAAAGAATTGTTCTTATATGTTTTGGTGTGTGGGTTTTTTTCCTAATGAGACGGGACAGTTACTGGCAAACTACAAGCAGGCAAAGAACTGGCAATCTACAAATAGACAAAAAGCAGAAGTAGCATTCTGCATGTTGTAACATGTTTTTCTTGCTGAAAAACACAAGCCAAGAGGCTTAAACTATACCAAGATTGGCTGATGGCTATCAGGGAAATTGCAGGACCTGTATTTAGCGTATTGACAAGGGTCAGGATTAGACCCCTTAAAAAAACAACCAAACACAGACTGAAAAGGTACTTTCAAGCCCAGAAATTGATGCTTAGTGAAAAAAAAATCCACATAAAATGCTTAAAGCACATGTCTTACAATGCAATTTGTCAGGAAGCTCTTGTTCCTTTGTTTGAACCATTCTTTCCAATGACACCCCTGCGATTCAGTTCTAAGCTTTCCATTCTGGTGAACACTTGCTGAACTTTTCCTAGGCAATAGGGAGTCAAGCCCAAAACAGACATCAGCTGAGTTTTCTTGTTTTTCACTGTAATTTCTCAATTTTATTCCTTTTATTTTCTCCTCTCCTTACTTCCCTTTCATCCTCCCTCTACCATTCTCTGTTCATCCCTTCATTACCAATAATTGCACATGCGCAGGATACCTGCACATATACAGAGAACATGCCTAGAATGTATTTTTTTCACATCCTTTTTGCTATTTATATCTATAATCAACTATAACATTGCACAATCCAAACTACATAATAGGAAAAGTAATCCTTCCAACGTCCAAGGATGAAAACCACATGTAGCTCCAGTGTAACGGTGCAGTGTTTATCCAGTATCCAAAATAACATTTACTCAAAACTTTACTTCCATAGCTAATATGTCTTGCATCCTGCTTCTGGTTAGACATTCCCTCTGTAAAGATTTGCATAAAAACAAATTCTAAAACAACGTATCGACAAATACATTATTTTTTTTAGTTTCTTTTGAAAAGGGCAAAAAGCATTGCAATTCATGGAGGCATCCCAAGCACTGTTTTTCCCCCCTAAGCCATCAGAAAGCAACCATTCATTTCAGATGCACTCTGAGTAATAACATCATGCAAACAGTAGTGTTGAGTAACACTTCTATCATCTATACTTATTATATTCAGCATAGATTAAAAGGCTACAATTTTCAATTTGTGGTGTAGAGAGAAATCAGTGATGTAAAATGATTTTTAGAAAGCTTCTGGGGATGTTAGCATAAAGTTAAAAAGTACAATAAGTGGACAACAGTTGTCAGGTGAGTGCTTAGACAACCAAGTCTCTCTGTTTCTGTGGATGCGCTTACATGTAAATATATCTTCCAACAACATTTTGCAACCAAATTTTGGTCCAATGTTGGCACAATATGACACGTGACCTAGGCTTATATTTTGATGCCTTTTCAATATGCAAGGGTTTCTTTAAGTAAGATGTTCCTTTCAAGAAATAGATCTTTTTTGTGTATACCCTGCAACAAAATACTAGGTAAAAATAATAAGGAGAAAGCTATCTGGTTTATATTTGCATCAGGTAACTCCAAAAAAATGACCTGATGGCAAGGTGAAAGCAGCACTGGTTGCCCACAAGCTCTTCTACATTCTTTGGATTTTTTTTTTTAATGACTTTCAAACAAACAACATGTTTAACCCCTGTTTATCAAATTATATGGACTGCCTCAGATTTTAAACTGGTCTGGTTTTCTTAAATCAAGTTGTAGTAAAGTATTATAAAACATATCAAATTCCAGTTTTATTAGAAAAAATCTGGGAAATGTATTTGTGACACACTGGAGATCTCTAATGAGACAGAGTAAGATTTTAAAATGATATTTACATATGCACTTGCTCTTCCCTCAAATAATTTCCCTACTTCTTTCCATAAAAAATGCAAGTAGCTGTGCAAACTCGGTCCAAAAAGCAATCAACTGGATCCTAAATACTGACTGCATTAAAATTAAGAGGTGCTTGATGATTACAGAAGTTTAAAAAAAAACCAAAAAACTGGGACTCTGCTCGAGCTAGATTTTATGAAGAAAAAACCACTTTCCTAGTATTAGTGTATTCCAGTCCCCCAGAATGATCTCTAATGTGTAAAGCAACTCTGAAATTTAAGATGACAGAGAGAACAGTGGCAAATATTACACTTCTCTCTGCATTATATGTATGTGAAGCTATTTAAATGTCAGTTCATGATGCTTTTAGTCCCACAGTAAATCTGCTAAAAATAAGGAGGCTTTTCACCAGTCAGACAAGACATTTAAGAAAGCTAAGGAAATGTCAGATAAAACAAATTAGAAAAGTAACAAAATACACTAGTATTTGTAAAGATTTCCCAGGGTTTTTTTTTCAACTTAAACAATATAGTGTTCACTGAACTTCTACCATAAGCTCATGTTGGTGCTGTTACTGATAAGCAAAGAACACCAATATAAATAAATGTTCTTGCTGATAAGTGAACTGCAGGCAACCCTTCCTGATATTAGCAAGGTTTTTTTCTTAAAACCTTGTCTCAATTCTCACCACCAAACAATGCAGCCACAGAATCTCCATCTCTGGATGTTATCAGAGGCTTTTGCAATGTTCAGAGTTATGTATGTTTGGGGTTTTCAGAGTGCTTTTTTTCCCCTTTGCTTTGCAAACAGACACGTCTCTCAGTACAGTGTGTTCAGGACAAGCACGGGGCGGAAACTTGCAGTGGTGGTGCTCTGGAGGAAGTACCAGTTTGTTCCCTCACAGGCAGTCTGAAAAACCTAAATCTGACAGCCCGCAGGGCGTGGAGGCTGCACCCCACTTGTTGTAGGTTGAGTGCTCCCAGCTCCACCAGCTGTTTGCTAAGGGGGTTTTCCAAGGCTGAGCTCTGTCAGCCGTGCTGGCATGCTGCAGGAGCAGACTTGGAGATAAGGTGCTTCTTGCAGCTGCCTGTGCTTCATGGGGGAGCAGAGATGTGGAACACCCCCTGTGCAAACACTGAGCCTCTGCTCCCAAAACACGTCTGGTTGGAGCTGCAAGTTCATCTTGCACTTCTGTGCACCTTCGCAAGAAATCTTACTCCCTTCATGATGTGCAAGTCCTTCATAAACACATGGCTGTGATGTTCTACCAGCTGTTCCCCATATTATCCATCCTGACTCATGGAAAAAAACAGGCAAATTTTGGTGTCAAAACACAAAATATTCCTTGTTCAATTTGCCTTGTTTAGGTGCAAGAACTTGAGTCAGAGGGGGAAAAAATCACCTATAATTTCAGCAAAACAGTTGATTAGGATATATATATGATAATACCTATGGAATTATTTTAGAAAAGAAAATAAAGAGTCGAGTGCTTTCCCTGTAGCTGAATCTAAAGGATTCCAGTGCGACATTACTTTTGCTTCTGTTTAATCACTTTTCCTCCAAAAGAAATAGAGGATTTTCTCTGGAACACTGAACACCATCTGATCACAGGTCAGGTCAAGCAAATCTCAGAGGAATCATAAAAGATGCCCCAAAGAATCCAGTGCAGCTGCGAAACAAGTCACACCCTTGTTCAAGTACATTTTGAAATGACTGTAATGAAAAGTTACTGCCCCAAGCAGAAGACTGCTAGACTGAACCCTTTGATTCAGTGCTGCACTTGGCCTCTATCACCTCCTCAGGATGATGGGAAAATGAACAACCCAACAAATGCGCATACAATTGCTGTGGATGTTGTTTGGCTTGAACAAAAATGAAAGCAGTGTTTGATGAATTTAAAGCAGTTTATATTACATACAAATTACCTCAAAGACTGGCCCATTCATACATAATTCCACACTGTGAAATTAATTCTTTTACTTACATTTTGGATGTAACTTTCAAATAAAATGCAAAGTTTTTAACAATGATTTTCCCAGATTTTATATAGTTATAATGTAGGACCTGACTCTTTGGGTTTATATAGGTTTCTTTTAGTTTCTTTTGTCTATGCAGCAAAAGAGTGAGGGAAAGAAAAGGACAGAAAAAAAGGTAATGGAAATACAGTTAGACCATTTTGGTTAGGAAATGCAAGCTCAGAAAGCAGAAGAATTACAACTGGTAGAAATTAAGCCAAGGCTTGGTCATTCTTATTTACATTTGGACAGATTGTCCCAACAATTTCTACAAGACGGTTCTACATCAGTGGGAATTGCTGCTAGAAATTCGACACTATCACATTTGTTAACATGTCAAAATTCAATATGAGTAGCATATTAAATTTCATTAATGGAGGTATCCACAGAGTAACTATCAACAATAGAAAACAGTGGGAAAAATCCAGTTCACCACAAACAAAGAATGAAGACGTGCCAAGATGCTGTTTTGAAACAGCAAAGAACAGGATCTTCAGAAGATTCAGTCTGACTCGGTGTCAGTGCAACAACCATCTTGTCAATAAACCAGACCTATTGCATAAGAAAGCACAAAACCAGTTTTCTTGTTTTTTCTCTATGGCTGCCGCTATTGTAGAAGTAAACAGTTGGAAAAAGGGGAAAAATTAAATGCCTAAACGATGTTTTCCCATAATGAGAAACCAAAACATCATCTACTGTTGTTTGAGAACAGGGCTTACTGTGTTTCAGTTTTCTCATTGTATGAACAATTTTATAACCATTTTTTTATTATTCTTTTTTTTTTTTCCTACTGTGAAAGTAAATACTAAAGAAGTGCCAATTACCAAAGAAAACGCAGCAAGGACCTCGAATAAGCACTGCATTAATACAGCTGAGACGTCTAAGGCACTGGAAGCCCTGGAGTCCTCAGGCAGAACATTCCAGAACTCCCAGAAGACTTGCAGCCTTCCATATTGGACCAGGAAGCTAAGCTGAAAGAAACATGCTTGAAATCTCTTAGAGCACGGTTCTTGCCAACACTGCAATTTTAAAATTACATAAGGAGTTACGTGTCTGATTTAATTATCTTGCTCCTGTTTAAATCTAAGGCTTCCTTATCGTGTGTATCAGTCACTATCAACGGCTTTGAAACTACAATTTATTGTTATGGCTATTTTGGGGGTTTTTTGTTTTTTTTTTTTTTACTATTTAATATTTACTACAGTTTCTCACTTGCAAGGAAATGTTTCCCTTTTACTATCTTAAGCAGACCCTCCTAATCAGCTTACTTTTTCTATCTGTTATTTAAGCCAAGGATTTAATATAAATCTAGCTGAAACAGGAGATGTTTCCATGTGCAAACGGTAAAACATAAATGAGGTTCATGTTCAGAATCCTGCCCTTTGGCACAAGGAATAACAAAATGTCATGTAAAAGATTTTTGCAGATGTACTAGTTTTCTATAAGCCATACCAACAAACTAAATGTAATACGAATAATAAAAATTAATGTGCTAAAGCTGCATTCTTTTTACTCGGATGTACCTTAGCACAGTTGACTGAGATATACTTTTATTTACTTATGCTTTTCCATTGCATAGACAAGAGTTTGTCTTCCAAAGTACAGCTTATTGCAATAAATACAGTCAATGTCCATGTACTTCACGCAATGAAAATCTAAGCACAAAATTGACTCATTGCAGACTAGTCCTGTGGTGAAATTAAAACCAAACCAAACCAAACAACAAAGTACTATTTTTTTCTCCGCTTTTTCAGGAAGATGAAATACAAGAAGGAGGTAGCTTCTTGTATGGACTCCGTTTGTCAGTGTCAATGGAGTAGTCAGAACCAGCTGCTGGTCTTCTCACTATTGCTTATTTTAGCATTTCCTGCTTTATTCTGGCATATCAGATGAAGGGATTTCTACACTGTTGGAAAATAGATAAACTCAGAACAAGCTGATTTAGTAGCAGTAGGCTGTATTCTGCTAACTAAAGAACACGAAGTATGAAGGACTATGCTTCTAATTTCTTGTACAAATATGAATCTTTCAAAAGCTGTCAGTGACAGGGATCCAAGCCTCCATACTGCAGATGTTCTCTATTACTCCTGCCATAGTACTACACAGGCTTCAGAGAAGCTCCTGGAGTTTTGCTTGGGTGTAAAAATTCCCTCATCCGAACCTGTCTGAAGGATCAGGCCCCACGGTCACCTGTAACAACCTACCTCTTCAACTCTTACTATGATTTGTCAGAACTTAACCATCCCATAGTCACTGTGAATTTTACACTAACAAACATCTTTTGGTAGTCACTTGTCAAAATTCCATCAGTCAGAGAAGCCAGAATTATCTTTATTTTAACGCTTTAAAAGCACAGCAGAGTGATTAAGTCTGACCCACATGTGCTAACATTTGTTTAACATTAACAGTAAATATTTACGAAGACATAAAAGGTACTCAACCCCCTGCCCCTGCCCGCAATTTTCCTCCATTGAAAACATATATCAGTAATGAGGGATAAATGAAAGATAATTAAAGCCAACACATTTAGAACTGACTTATTTTTAAATAGTTCTTTGCAGTGGGTAGCACATTAGGCAGCGTCACTGGAAGTAATAGAAGAGTTTAGAAAATAAAGCACAAGCACAGAATAAAGAAATGCCAAATTTTGTACTCTCTTAGCTTTTGCTGTAGGTCAGAGAAGTATTTTCCCTAAATATGTGTGTGTATATATACATACATACATATATGTATGCCTGTACTGTAGTGCTGTGTTGACATAACTCAAGAATATCTGGTTCATCAGAAACATTTCTCATACAGTAGCACAGAGCTCAGAATGGTCTAATTTACCCTGCAGAGAAGGATAAAGCAGTGAATGGTGGGAAATCACAGTGAAAAATGCATGTTTTTTCCCCCCACAGTTTCAGCTGAGTGGTTCATGCAGCATTCAGTCTCACAACCATATGATCAAGCATCATTCTGCCCTGAGCTCTAACAACAGCAGTTTGGAAAATCTTTGAAATCCTAGATGATGTGCCAGTGAACTGAGAGAAAAACTGGGATAACAGGAAGCAGAAGCTGGTGACAGAGTACCATGTGGGAAACCAGTTCCAAATCCATGCGGAATATAAAGCCAGGGTCAGGCATTAAAGGATGGGAATTCCACACAGATTTGTCATACAAATCTCTTCCTCTTAGCATGTCTGACAGGTCAATTAAAATCTATTAATGCTTTTCCTGGCTATTTTTAGCCATTTTCTTACCTATTCCTGCCTGTAAAAATCTGATGATTCAAGCATGTTATTCTGAGACTAAATCAGGAATAAATTCAGCAATTCTGAAGTAATATGGAAAAGGAGACATGAGACTTCATCCAAATACTTGAACAGAAATTAGCTCACTCAAGCTAAAATATTCTTGTTACTGGTCCTTGGGTTAAAGAAAGCAGATCACCATTTTAGGGAACAGCTAGTAAGCCAGGGATCTGTACCCAGGAAGAGTGCCAGCAGTGAGACAGTCATACAGCTGGGTGAGACCCAAAGCAGCGCCCAGTATATTTTTCAGGCTGGGTTAAGGGTCAATGCAATGACTGACAGACCTTTGGTTAGAGAGAAACCATGGCTCAAGGTGCCTTTGACTCACTGAAATGTGCTTGCTATTGAAATGCATTTTCTATGGACTTTCCTATCCAAATAATGCTGGCCACAGCTCCTAGACATTACTTTGTGCCCCAAGTCATCCCTTTTTGTAAGAACTTGATTCAGAAAAACTGCAGTGTGAGCAACAAGAAGAGCTGTAATGCTTAGTCACAGCAAAGAGTTCATAATTTCCAGCTCTCTTTAGCCTTCTGTTTTCCTATCCCATGAAAGTGGCTGTGCAGTCACAGATCCAGTGACTTGCCTGCAAAAAACTCTGCCTTGGGCTAAACTGTAGTGGAACAGAAGTATTTGCTTTTTTTCTAGAAAGGAATTTCACTGGACATTTTTTTCCATTATTTCTCATAGACATCATCATGACAGATGACGTATGAAGAGACATGTGAGAATATTTAGCTTGCACGTTTTGTGCTGCAAGATGTTATATCACTATCACTGAAACCAAAAACATGTATATTTCTATGATTAAAAAGTACTAAAAAGGCACATGTATTTCTTCCGTACTCTGTTTGCCACAGGGAACTTTAAAGAGGAAAATTAATTTATACAGGGGATTCTCCTGAGAAGGGAGATCATTCTTCCTTTATGCAAATAAATGATCCCACTAAAAGAGAGACACTTAGAGAAACTGGAGGAATTGACAGAGGGAAAAGAGCAAGTAACAGTTATGTCTGAGACAGAATCACAGAATTGACTAGACTGGACAAGACCTGTGAGATTGAATCCAACCTGTGACTGAACACCACCTTGTAAACTAGACCATGGCACTAAGTACCTCATCCAGTCTTCCCTTAAACACCTCCAGGGACAGTGACTCCACCACCTCCCTGGAAAGCCCATTCCAATATCTAATCACCCTTTCTGTGAAAAGCTTC
>WBMV01005962.1:55793-76307 GCA_013396655.1 Campylorhamphus procurvoides | reverse complement strand
CAAAGTGCGGGACTTGTTGAACCCCATAGCATTGGTCTCAGCCCACCTATCCAGCCTGTCCAGGTCCCTCTGCAGGCCCTTCCTACCCTCGAGCAGATTGATACTCCCACCCAACTTGGTGTCATTCACAAATTTGCTCATCGTAGACTCTGTCCTCTCACTGAGATCATCAATAAAGATATTAAACAGGACTGGGCCCAACACTGATCCCTCGGGCAACATGCACAAAAGAATCGCCCACTTTCTGGGAACTAGAGTTTTCTACAATGGAAAAAAAGTAGGAAAAAGTATGACAAAATCCATGTCCAAAAAACAGTTTGACCAGCTTTTGCATGCATACAGTGGGCAGGGAGCTATTTGCTTATAAAGTTCTGAATTTTTATTCTGCCATGCCTGATCTCTTCCAGTTTTCTCATTTTCCAAGGTTACTTCTTTTAGGTTATAGTCTAATAAAAAAAAATCCCTCGTCCTTTTTAAGGTAGTTGTTTTCAAGAAGATCTAGTCAGATTCAAAGCTTAAAGCTGCAACAAGAGTAGTTCCTGAGTTTTAGTTCCTGAGTTTATAGAAAACATGCTACTGTGAGTAAGAGCTTTAAAATCACCCAAGAGAGTTAAAAGTTAAAAGTTCTTCTGATCTGTTATTCTGGACAATTTCATAGTCCATTTTTTATAACATGTCTTACAGTTCTGGAAAATATCTTGATAAAAGTCCAGTGAATGGAGCATAATTAACCTTTAAACTCATGTTTGTGAACAAAAACTGATCCTTGTCATTAAATAGTTCTGGACTCTGGTCTCAGAAACGGATGAGTTACAGCAAAACCCGGCGAATGGGTGTGGCTCCACTGGTTCAAATAGTATTGAAAGTTTCACACATGAGAAATTAGACAGCTACTTTACTATCAAGGATTTCTGGTTTAGCTCTTTTGCTCGCTTCTTTGCTCTGTGAGCGCAAAAAAATTACAAGTGACCAGGATGAAACTGGTGAGAGCTAGATTTCATGTAATTCTTCACATTCCTCTCTTTCTTCACCTCTCCATTGCACTATACGTCTCTTTGGGAATATCTGCGGTTTGAATTTGCCTCATGTTTTCCACCATACCAGGTGAACTGTGGTTTTGTACTTTAAGAGATCTTTCAGAAAAAATACCATTCTGTTTAACTGCATTAAGATTAAACTTCTTTTAAAAATCTTAACTGAAAGATTTTCAGAAACGAGGCCATGGTGGTCCAGCTGTATATACCAGGATAACAGCAAATGCTGAACTGTCTGAAGTTTGGGAACCACAGTGAGCTTTGGAATTTGATGTGAAGGTGAACTCCTGACTTCCTGTGACCTCACCTATTTATAACTTTTTCTTTATTTAGTAAGGAAAATTCTTCTCAAAGGGAGAAAGAGGTTGTTAAAGTGTGTAAGGGCACAAAAAATTTCTATGAAGAAGCATAAATTATGAGTTTGGTTTATAATCCTGAAAGACAGTCATAGAATCACAGAATTGTTTAGATTTGAAAAAGCCTATCCAACCATTAACCCAGCACTGTCAGGACCACCATTAAAGCCCAAGTGACACATCCACACACCTTTTAAATACCTCCAGGGATGGTGACTTCACCAACGGCCCCGGGCAGGCCGTTCCAGTGCCTTATAACTCTCTCCATAAGCACTGGAACAGCCTGCCCTGTTAAGGCTGTTTCCTCTTGTGCTGTTGCTTGTTACTTGGGAGAAGAGACCAACTTCCGCCTGGCTACAACCTCTTTTCAAGTAGTTATAGAATAAGAAGGTCCCCCCCTCAGTCTCCTTTTCTGCAGGCTGAACCACCCCAGTTCACTCAGTTTCTTCTTCTAAGACTTGTGCTCCAGACCTTTCACTAGTTTCATTGCCCCCTCTGGACAAAACCAAAGCAAACGGAAAAGAAAGGTTATCCTGAGGTCTCTGTCTCACAACACAAAGTCATGGTGACATTCAATGTAAAAAAAAAAAAAAAAGGAAATACTTTTTTAAAACAGTGTGTACCTAAACAGTAGACTTTTTGTCCTTTGAAGATAATTAAGATAATTTAGACAAAGATTACAGCAACTTGCAACAGGGGTTGTAAATTGTCTGTATGACATAAAATTTCAGAAAAATAGAAGGATAATACCTTTTTTTAGAGTGATTTTAAACCATTTAGTACAGACTTAACACACATTTCAGTTACTATTCAGCTGAAAGGAGCTGACACCTGCCCTTTTCCACTAAAACCCACTAATGCTTTAGTCATCACGACAATTCTTAAACAAGATATACATTTTAGAGCACAGTTACTAGAGACTAGGGTAGGAAATATACTTGAAATTGAGAGACACGTTAGAGATTTCATTTACAAAGACTGTCAAACCATCATCTAACACTTCTATCATAACACAAAAAGCAAAAAAAAGGATAGATGGAAAATGCCTATCCAAGCCTCTTCTACAAGTCAGCTACACAAAAAGAAAATTCGTACTTCAAAGTTTTATGACATGATTCAGCCAGTGGTTATTACGCACAGAAATTCAGTAGTTACAGACTCATGCATGTGAAATAACTCGCTATTTCTTTTTAAAAGATGTGAGAATTAACTTATGTTTTTAAGAGGGGATCATATCTTATTACTTTCCTTAGTAAAAGTATTGTGTCAGATATTCATAGAACCACATTTTCCTTCACAGATATCCACACCACTCTTCTTCCACTCAAGCCCATCCTATGCAAATACCCATTTCAATACTTCTTTCATTCAAGTTATGCCTTTAATCAGCATCTTTCTTTGTTCTTATTCAAAGAGATTTTCACCTCTGCAACCGTGCAAGGGGGAATTAGCAAATGGGTAGAGTGAAAGAGTCCTCATCTGGCATTTAGCTCTTTCACACGTCATTGAGCTACAATCTTGCGAAAAAACCCAACATGTTACTTGATGGCATTTATACAGACAACTTTGCCGGTGTAAAAAGAAATTCCGCATAATGACAGAGTGCACTGTCTATACCCTACAAAAACACTGCTAATTATGAAAACAATCAACAGTATACCACTGTTCTGTGCTGTGACATGGGAATCACAGCAGAAAATACATGCATTTTTGTATAGAATTTGTCATATCTGTAGGCAGACTCTGAAGCAACACTTCCTTTAAACTATAAAATCCAGCAGAGCTCAAATAATATTTTTTCAGTACAAATATAAAATGAACTTCCAGCGTAGCCATACTGTTGGCTATTTAATTGTGCCATACCATTCCGGTTAGGAATAGCTGGTCAGACACCACAGTAATACAAGAATGAGTTGCCTGAAGGAGTGATCACTGAGGAGAGAGTTAAGATAACAGGCTCCACTGCTTTTATTACTTTAACCAGTCTTTCAGCTCTCACACCAAATGAGTTCTTACCAGCACACCATTGTTCTCAAACTATTTCTGAGGCCAATCTTGATGTCAGTATGTAATCTCCTTGTCACCTTTTCCACTATTACATCCTGCTATGGAAAAAGCAAACCAAGTGATATAGTTCAATCTGTCTTCCTTTCTAATCTCTGGCTTTGGAAGTCCCTTTGTATAATTAGGAGCAAGTCTTAAAGTGTTCTTCAAAACAGGAATTAGCATTGATGTTGCTTATGAAAATCCTTGAAATATCTCTTACAGTGTTCACACTGACAGAAATGGAATAAGCCTCACACTCATTAAGTTTGGGCTGATTTCTGGCATTTTTCACTGTAATAGGATGCTGGAAAAGTTTTTTATTTAATTTGGGAAATGAGTTGGACTGAGAAAATTTCCTCTAGTTAATAATTTTATCAGAATTTAGGGATTTTTCCCCTTATTTTTGAAGGAATGAGACATGGACAACAAAAGTGAAACAGCTGGAAAACTGTGGTTCACTGAATAATGGTACCATCAACCCACAGTTTGACTGCAAATTGAAAATGTGATTATGTTACACACATTTCTTGTGCTTACTATGCACAAAAAGTATTTTACCATGAAAAAAACTCTTTTTTGCCATGTTCTATGAAGAAACATGGATGTGTGTGGGATGGTGTAGAGCTATAGACCACTCCCTGATATAACGTAAACTGCAGCAATGGTCAGCTGCTGGGATCTCAGATACATTTCTGAACATTTGAGAGCTGGTGTCTATTAACGTGTGACCAAAGTTTGGCTAACATGGCCAGACAGCTTGTGATCTCCATTTAGATCTAAATCACATCTAAATCATGTATCCCTGCTTAACATGCATTATATAGATATACATACACATGTGTACATACAAATAATATTTATAAGGACACATACATATATATTGGCATATACTTAAACACAGGTATTAAATTCAAGTATCTACTTCTCATAATAATTTCCTTTGTGTGACAAAAAAAACCTCTCATTGAATTTTGTTCTCTTATGACAGAACAATACACACTGTATCTTCCTCTTTTATTAAAGACAGATGAATATTCTCCTATTCTGGGTATCCTCTGAAAGTACCCTCATAAGAAGTTTTCATTACAAGAATTTGTACATTTTTCTCTTGTATTAAAAAAAATAAAATAGTGTTTACTCTTTCCTGCATGTGAAGCATGTAATTGCAACACAAAATGAATAAGCACATTAGCCTCATGTCCTAGAATAGCTATCATCATAAATTAGCTTTGCCAGAAAAGGGGCCAGAGTAAAAAGGTAAGGAAGAGTAAAAACATTTGTCTATGTAGCTTCACTTAGATGTCTCTAGTTCTGTGAAGATGCACTGTTTTAATCAGGACAGTTTTCTGTGCTGATATACAGCTTTGAAAGGGCTATGATAATTGTCAACAGTACAGCAATGCTCAAATTTGGAATAGTGTGGAATATAACATATTCAATATTACAAGAGAAACACTTGAGGAAAAATGATAATGTAGTAATATTGTTTAGTAGGGAACATATTTAATACCTAAGAAATGGGGGGGCATTAAGGCTTGATTTGGTGTTGAGTTTTTTTTAACACAGAAGTCAAATGGAAGAAAACCATGCTCTTCTGCTCATTCTGCAGCAATAGCCATTTCTGTCCTTTACTCTGGAATTGGACAGTCTCAGAAAAGAATAAAAAATTTAGCCAGTAAGCAGACACGCTTGAGCCAGCTCTGCTAATGCTCAGCCCAGAATGGAGCTGTGGAGAAACTAGAGCAAAGGCCCATTGCATGGAAAGTGCATGTGGATGACATACTTGCTTCATCTCCAAGAAATGACAAATCCCCCTGCTCCTTTCTGCATTTGGCTGTGGGCATATTTCCTTCTTTATGTGCAAGCAAATTAAGTACAAATCAATACAGACAGTACAATGCCTAGTTCAAGCTTTATTAAAAGAACACTTACAGATCACTGTAGACAAGACCATAAATCTGTGCTGTGCTGTGATGGTAGATTCCTCTCAGGATAATTAGAAGGAGGATCACCACAAAAGCTGGAAGCCCCCAGCTCAAAAGGAAGTAAAGCAGATAGCGCCGCTCTGTGTGTTCATCATTCATCACAAGGACATACCAGAAATTAACAGCCTGAAGAAAAAGGAAGAATAACAATCAGTAGACTTGGTGGATGATTAGCTATGCCAAAAACCAAATCACTCTGAAGATCATAATGCAGCATATTTCTGTCACAACAAATGTGGATGTATAAATACTTTTCAACATAAATATTTTGTTTTCACTTGTTTCTCTTAAGTAATCAAAAGAGATATCATAAAAGAAATATGCTTTTATATATATTAGTTTTGGAATTAGACTATCAGAGAGGAAGGGACGCACTGTTTAGTAGAAAACATTATTTTTGCAATGTAAAAATAGCTTTGTGGTGCAAAAACCAGTTTCTTCTTGTGTATCTATAGCTTTGCATAAAAGACTGGCATAAGGTATGTATAAAGTTGTTCTGTATTTAATCTTTATTATGTTGTTGCTCAGCTTTGTGTATCTTCTTGTAGGAAACTCACTAAATGCCTTCAAAGGTGCTGACTGTGGTCCTGTTCTGGGCTCAGCGGTACAACAAAGACAAGAAGCAAGTCCAGCAATGGGCTATGAAGATGATTAAGAGATGAAGCACCTTTCCCATTAGGAAAGGCTGAGAAAGCTGAGATTGTTCATCATGGAGAAGAGGAGGCTTAGGGGTATCTTATCCATGTGTATAAATATATGACAGGAGGCATTGATGAAAGGGCAACAAACTCTCCTCAGAGGTGCCCCAGAGGCAGGGCAAGAGGCAACAGGCACAAATTAATATATGTGAATCTACATCCAAACATAAGAAAAATCTTTCTTAAGGTGGAGGTGGTAAAACACTGTGCAAAGCTGACCAGAGAGGCTGTGGATTCTCTGTCCTTAGATAATCAAAATCAAACTGACCCTGGTTCTGGGTAAACTTCTCTAACTGCTTGAGCTAAGGTGTTACCCTAGACAGTACCAAGACATTGCTGAAACTCCAGTGGTTCTGTGATTCTGCATAGTATGTGTATAAGAGTTCGAGGAAAACTGCAAATAAGTGAATTAAATTCAAAAGCATCTTAAACCAGTCTGTGTCTTCCTAGGATCACCCCATTATCAAACAGCATAACTAAGTTTAAAACCACAGACAAAATTAGCTGGAATACAACTTCTTGAAATAACTGGTAGAATGCGTAAGGAAACCTTTCAAGTAAAACAAAATACTTCAGAGTACTGCTTAGATCTTTTTATTTACTTTAAATCATTAACAGTAGAAACATTTTCATGTGTGCTGAGCACTTTTTAAGGCACATCTACACACTACTTTCTAATGAACACCTAAACTATCCATAATAAAAGCATGTTTGAAAAATTTTTTTCACTTTCTCCACTTCAAATATATTATATCAGCTACAGCTCTGCATGCTAAATAATAATAATAATAATAATAATAATAATAATGCCTTTTATGTGAGGTGAATAAGGGATTAATTTTGTCTTTTTCTGTCTAGAGTGTACCTAATTTGAGCTTGTGCCTCTAAGTATGTCTTGTCAGACAATAGAGACAGGACAGGCACCTTCAGTCACTCATTGATTCTTACCCAAGAATGCTCATCTCCCACTATGGTCTACACAAGGGTTTCATATAATAATGTTGACTTACATGGTTAATTTTCAGCTATCTATTGTTAGGATAGCTAAAATCCATACACAGTGACAAGACAATTGCAATGTGATTATTTAGTTGATGAAATTTTGCAAACTGCCCTCAGCCAAAGACTTGTTTACCATTTTGTTCAGGCAGACTTAATTTTCACATTCAAGTACTTAATTAGTTATTTCTGCATTACTTATGTAAGTCTGATTAGTTATCATTAAATTCTTTTTTCTGTGATTTATATAGCAAAATATACAGTACTTTCTGTCATGGATCATAAATCACATTGCATATGCTAACAACTTGTTTTAAAAAGAAATCAGTTTAGTAAGTATTTTAAATCTTTTTTAAGAGAATGACATTTCACAGATATGTCCAGTGTAAGTAATGATTTTAATTATGTAATAATTATTATGTCATTCTTTATTTTCATTTGGTGATTGGTGCTATATCAACAAAGGAAAAGTTTGTTTTCTTTAAAAAAACACAGGAACTTCCTACCATATAATTGTAACTATCCTGTGTAAGTTGAAAGAACACAGAAAAACTGTTCATTCCATTGTTGAACCATGCATAGGAAGAAAGTATTAAACAGATGAAAATGGTATTTGGGAAAACAATCCACTGTTTGTGGAAAGATTTGGTTGTTCTGTTCACTTTTACATAGGATTGAAAACGAATTCAAAATTCTGCTTGCCATTTTATGCCAATAAACACCCTTCAATTACATGCCTGTGTAACAGTGGCTAGGCTGTGCCTCACTGCAAGCACTTCCGGACAGCAAGATCCTTGAACTCATATATGGCATTACACTCAAGGACTGTTGGTTCTACTAATTCTGGCAATCTGGAGAACACTGTTCTCAGCCACCCAACTGAAATTGCTTTCTACAAAATCATACCTCATGTCCTTGTTCTGTGTTTGTTTAGCCATATTTACATATCTCACCTCATTTATCACAGCAGAACACTTAACACCAGCACTGCTGTAAAAGACTAAGTAAGGATGGATTGTTTGCCATTTCCTGCACAGTGACATTTGTATTTTGATAATTATAAGTTCTTATCTTCAGCCCCTTTTGAAGTTCCAAAATTTAATCAATGAAATAATAGTGGAGCTAATTTTGGCAAATCTTCTACTGTTGCCATGCTGCAACAATAACCAGTTCAACAGAAGAATAAAATGTACAGTCCATTTCCCAGCTGCTCAGGTGGAAAAATAAATGGGCAAGTTGTGATTGTTCTGATGTAGAATGAAAAATAACTGTTTATCCATATAGCACTTTAATGAGGCAATGTGAACATCAGTGAGGCTTTTTTTTATTTTAGGATAAGGCAATTAATGGAAAATACCTTCCCAAACCTGGGATGCTTTTGTTTATGTCTTTATTTATTCACTCATTTATCTTTAGTGATGATCACAGAAGTATAGAATGGTTTAGATTGGAAGGGACCTTAAAGACCATCTAGTTCCATACCTCCTGACATGGGCTGGGACAATTTACACTAGACTGCTACCCAGTGTCCTGGCTCAGGCCAGGGTTAATTTTTGCAGAAGCCAGGAGGGAGCATTGCCAGAACTCAGGTTATTCTGTACCACCTCACATCACTGCTGGGGGTTGGTGGGAAGAGAATCTCTTCAGGGAAGGAGTCCCTGCTGGGTCTGTGTAGTGTGGCAGAAGGAGCTATCTGATATTGTTGTTTCCATGGGATTGGTTTGTTTCTTTTTTGTACCCTCTGTCATGAGTATTGTTGCTGTTACTGGTTGTTCCCTTATCTCATTGCTGTTTCCAGTAAAATATTCTTATCTCAGTCTGTGACCTTTACCTTTTGTGCCTCCAGTTCTCCTCTCCAGTCTGCCACAGGGGCAGAGGGAGGGAGAAGCAATGAGAAATATAAATTCAGGACCTATTCCCAGGGAGACAACTGCAGCTGAGGGCTGGGTTGTTCTGTGTTTCAGATCATCTCCTTCCTTTTGGGTCTTTCAAAGTTCAGGAATTATTCACAGCTGAAGACCTGCATCTACAGAAAGGGGACTCCTGCTCATTCTGAGATTTATCCCTAGCAGCTCTGGTCAGGTCATTACTCAACAGGTGGTGATGCATTCTCTCTTAAGTATCTTTGTCCTGTCAGATTTGCATGAAGAGTCATGTCTAACACAAGCCTGAGGCTCCACTAAATTCAATGGGACATGCAAGTTCTTAGGATTTGGCCAAACTCTGCTTCAAAAAAATAACACATAAAAATGACCAACAGCTACCAGTCATACAATAAGTGTACAATAAGTGATTTTTGCAACTGAAAATAATGAAAAACACACAGAAAGGGACGTTGAAATGTTTGGTTGAGTGGCTAAAGCTTAAGATATCCCAGTAAAATAGCAACTTAAAAGCATTACTTTCGCCAAAATAGCAAGTATTGAAGAGATCTGAAGTGATTTAGGAATAAAGTGAATGAGGAATTGTGAAGAATATAACTTACAAGTCACAAAATAATTTAGACTAGTTAACATCATAAGACAAGCAGACAAATTTCTATATTGAGACCATCTACCTGCAGCTTGATAAGGCCAACAAGCACATTTGAGTTGCTGGAGAAGCTGCTAGGGTTTTCAATTAACATGAGCCTGACATAATCCCAGGAAACTGCCACAAATCATATGAATGTTACTGGGAGAGAAAGGTGCATTTAGATACAAGCTAATTTGCAATTCTTGTTTTAATCTGACAGCCTGCATATTGGAGGATTTGTATGGTAATGGATGGAGATACATATATATAAAGCTGTATGCTATAATAAATGTGCTGTGGACAAATCCTATTAAAATAACAGACAAATAAATGGCATAACTCATGTACTGGTGCTAAATATACATTTCTAAACAAAGGCATAACATTACATTTTTGAAATAAACCCACAGCTTGTTATTTTGGCTAACTTATAGCTGGTAATTTTTCATAACAAATTTGATTGTTCATGGTGTTCCACATTAGTTCAACTGTTTTTTTCCACCATTTACTATTACATAATATATCAAAAGAACAAGAGAGCTGGTGAATGGTCTGGAGCACAAGTTTGGATCCGCTGAGAAGTGACTGAGGGAGCTGGGAGTATTCAATATGGAGAAAAGGAGGGGAGAGGGTTTAGTTGTGGACTTGGCAGTAGTGGGTTGACCATTGCACTTGATGATCTTAGAGGGCTTTCTACCTAAATGATTCTATGATTCCATAAAAATTCTGGCAGTAATTATGAATACATATACTCCGTATTTTAATTTAAACTCATATATCCTTGGAGCCTCTAGGTTTAATAAAACCCATCCATTGTTTTGCCCTTCTAGTCGCATTGAATTTCAGATACATATATATATCACAATATAATAGAAATACAGTCTAACTATCAGTTACTCTTACAGATGTTTTGGGGAAGAGGTGAAAAAGACTAAGAGACCAACCTGAACAAGCATCCAACTGAACTGGCAGAGGTAAAGGTAATGGGTAACAGATGCAAGGGCAGAGCAGCTTTCCTCTGAGATATGCTGGCTCAGGTAAGCAGAGGCCAAAAATGAAATCTGCAGGGTGAAAAAAATGAATACATGCATATTGGAATTAAACAAATTTAACTTAATAATGACAATGAGGGGTGAAAAATCTTCTGTTTGAAATTAAATATACACTCAATTACTGTTTTCACAGACTCATGAAAGATGTCTTGGACACTTAATATTCATCCAAATGAAGTTACACTTAAACACTGTTAACCACAGAGCCAGCTTCAAACATTTTGCAGAAAATCTACT
Source organism: Campylorhamphus procurvoides (assembly GCA_013396655.1). NCBI lineage: Eukaryota > Metazoa > Chordata > Aves > Passeriformes > Dendrocolaptidae > Campylorhamphus > Campylorhamphus procurvoides. The sequence continues at coordinate 65,386 of WBMV01005962.1, read as the reverse complement.
ATCCGTTTGTTAATTTAGTATGCTTTGAGATTTGCTCATTTGGTTAGAGCATGGTGCTGATAATGCGAAGGTTGTGCATTCAATCCTGTATTCACTTAAGAGTTCACTTAAGAGTTAGATTCAATGATCTTTGTGGGTCCCTTCTAACATAGAATATTCTGTGATAAATAAATGAGTTTTAGGTAGAATGAGATACTTGGAGTTATATTACTGTGTGATTTAGTATGTTGCCTGCTTTGCTTTATTTGCTTAGCATGAACAGCTGGATTTGCTGAAGCCCTGGGCCAAGAGCTGTGATCTTACACCTAGATATGTTTTTGGCTGGAATAGAGTTATGTTTCTTAGTAATTTTCCTAGTAGCTGGTACAGTGCTGCATTCTGGCTTTGGTATGAGAAGAATACTGATACAGCACTGATGTTCTGGTTGTTGGTAGGTAATGTTTATCCCAGGTCTAGGGATTTTTAGTTTCTCATGCTATCCTGGCAAGCAGGTGTTGCACCACTCTCCTGAATTATTTATTTTCACAAATCCGGTGCCTGAGACTCTGGGAAACCAGGGTTCAAGTCCGAAGAATGAGGAAGCACACCTGAGGGGGAGTGTGTGTGTGAGCAAGAAGTCAAGTGGGGCATCTGTAGGCCATGTGGACCCCAATCCCAGCAGAGGCAGTCCTGGGTGGTACAATTGTGACTCCCTGAGTGGTGTGAGAATGCTCAGGCCGTGGCTTCTCCTGTATATGACGAGACTACAGAGGGACTTAGTATTTATTGTGTAAAATTGTTCCCATGCAACATTAGAGACTGCTTTTATAATCTGGGGTTAAGATTTTTCTCCATAAAATTTAAAGAGACATTAACTTCTGATTTGAGTAAATCCCTATCTTTTATCAAGTAAACACACAAACTCAAGAGGCATTTACTGTCTTCAAGCTGTCAGACATGCAGTAATATAATACCCTATCCCACAAGACAGCAGCACTGGAGAAAAAGGAGGAGACATTTATTTCTTTGCCTAAGACCATCCTGCCTAAGACTCTCACAAGGCAGATATAATTTGTTTTTTGCCACAGACATGCCAAATGTCAAAGGGCTGGATGTTGACCAGACAAGTAGCCAATGCATTGTCTAAGGAACAAAGGTATTCCAACGCTGACTGCACAACTCAGAAACCTTTAGCTTTGCCTTCTGTGAATTTATTTACCGAGTAGCTTTACAAGAAGAATTCATAAGAGAATTAAAGTGTTCTCATAAAGAAAGGTTCCATTTACCCAGTGAACAGATGATTTTTTCTTTCCTTGACAAAATATACTGCTTTTTTGACCAACAGCCCATTGACTTGTTAGTAACAGAAATTCATGGGCTGTGCAAACTCATTTAACATATATAAAATCAAGAGATGAGATGGGTAAGGAAGTTAAAGTAAATTAACTGATTCGCCATACAAGTGGACACTGTATTTACAACAAAACATTTTCATGGTAGTGGGTAACCCTTACACAATCTTTTTTTTATTAGAGAAGTACCTTTATAAGGGCAGAAAAATGTTACCTCACCAAGAAAAAGAAGAGTAATAATAGCAACTGGACTAGAAACAATTATTAGATACATTTCAATATCTAAAGGAAAAAAAAATCACTTTTAGTATTTTACATGGGACTTATGAGACTTCTGCTGGGAACTAGCATCTAACGATGGCCACAAAACCATTCAACTATTAAGAGGTTAACACACAGCTTAATATAGACTGCTATTTGCCAAATTCTGACCCTGATACAACAAATCCCATTGTCTGGAGTGGGTTAAACAAAACTGAAATATGTCTGCAAATGCTACCTTCCATGAGGGATAAACACAAGAAATGTTTGTGTACACAACTTCACAGCACCAGCTATATCAAACACTACCATCAGTAATTCTTTTAAAACTTGAGCAAATGCTCCCACTGACAAGCAAAACACAACACACATCTGTGTGGAGAGGCTTTATCACCTTTTGTTTTCTGAAGGCTTGTGTGTATGTCAAGGGCAGACTGTTAGGCTAGAGATAGAGACAAATAGGGATGAATACAAAAAAGCAGACTGATGGAGTCCTGGAAATATGTTTTTAACACCTTCAGGACTGAATGTTGTCTTGAAAACATTTTGCATATATAATCGAAGAAACTATAATTTCTAGCACTTTCCTGTGCTTCTAGAAAAATAACTTTTTGCATATTAAAAAAGTGAAGTATCTCACTATATCAACAGTTTTCCATTGAAAACAATGGAAAGAGTCCAAATATTTTCAAAAAAAGCATACCTTTGATGGAACTGACTTTTCCTGAAAAAATAAAACTGCAATATGGTTGGAGCAATCATTCAGCTTAGAATTCACTGTAATTAGTGGCATTAGAGTGTTTTAGAAAAAAAAAGGCTAAAAAGATAAAAATGTAAAATTTTTCTAGAACTGCTATCTTGCATCTTGGGCAGAAGATACAAATGGGAACTGGATTATAACACCAGGAAAAAAACACAGAGACTTATGTTTTGAAATGCTGGAGAAGAGACTGTTCTGACAAATGCTGAGATGATAACATAATGTTTCTTCCTGGTACTTGTCAAGGTGATCAGCCTTGACCCAAAATGATCTAACTAAGGGATAACAAGTCACTTAAGTCACTCTAGCAGCAGGCTGACATTTTAGTTAATGTGATTGTGACAGTTCTGTACCGCATGGAATATCATGGTGATAACATACCATCCACAAGGTTTCTCTTGAAAAAAAGGGGGGGGGGGGGGGTGGTTGTAAAAAATTTAAATATGATAAATCAACGCACTTTTTTTAAGCAGCAAAATTATCTTTGGCAGGGTCCCCATCTGACAGTCATTTAGTCAGTCAATCAAAGGATACTGCAATTCTTTTAAAACTTTAAGGCAATTATCTAGCAATTACTTTGAGGAAATTAGTACCAGGGTGTTCAGCCTAAGTCATCAACACCAAACTATAAACTATAAACATGAGATGATTTAAAAAAATTTTATGTTCCTGTATGAAGAAGAGTATTTTTGTAATGCTGTTTCCAAGCAGTAGGCTGTATGCGAACATCACTCCTCTGCTAGCTGAGAGCTGCCTCCTGGTTTTCAGCCTGCTCTTATTCATGGTCAATTAGTATTTGTTTTTATTTCTGCTGTAAGCCCTCAGGTTATACAATTCCACACAAGAAGAGAAGACAACACTACTTTAATGCAATCAAATGTACATGGTGTATTCATTGATGCCAACTATAGATTATGTGAGGAAATCAGTCACCTTTCTAATGCTTAAAGAATTTATTAAAAATTAAGTTCATTATTAGCAGAGTTAAACTTCGCCTCATTACAGAAATTTACAGAGCAAACAGTGAGTCTAAGTTACTTTTGGATATTGTACAAAAGAGAAAAAGGAAAGACTGGAAGACTGAAGAAATTCTATACCAATCAGGTAAACAACAGCCAACAGAGAAGTACGTTGGCTGAAACCTGAAATAAGAATTTTAAATGAAGTCTATGAAAGTGCAATACTGAGCAGTAGTAATTCTAGCTTGTCATGGTTAAGTGCTAAAATACTACCTTATGTTGGACATTAAAATGAGGATACAGCACATGACACATGGAAACAAATCTTTCCTTTACATTGCAACAACGGGTGGAAGTACTAAACATCTTCACTCCATACTTTTGTAGCGAGACCAGCCTTCAGGAATTCCGGGTTCCAGAGATCAGGAGGTAAGACTGGAGCAAGGAAGACTTAGTCTTGGTGGAAAAGGATCAGGTCTGGGAATACTTCAGCAAACTGGACCACGGCACCCATAAGTGCTGAGTGAGCTGGCAGATGTCATTGCAAGATCACTTGTGATATCTTTGACCAATCATGGTCAATCACAAGAAGGGTCCAAACACTGAAGGAAAGCAAATGCCACCTGCATCTTCAAGAAAGGCAAGGAGGAGGTCCCAGACAACTCCGGTTTGGTCAGCCTTGCCTCCATCTATGGGAAAGTGACAGAGCAGCTCATTGTGGAGACCATATGCAGGCACATTACTGGCCTAATAGATGAGGGGAGAGTAGCAAATACTGTCCACCTGGAATATAGTATGCCAGCCCAATCTCAATAGAGGAATAGTATCAAAGGTATATTTCAAAGTGTTGTTCCCTTTGTTGGACTTAATTGCAATGAACAATAACATACGAAAACAAACACATTAAAACTCTCGTGTCCTCACTGAACTGCTCTTTTGTGCTTTGAGTTTACTTTATATGGGTAAAAAAGTGGTACCCTCCTTTTACAAAGACCTAATTGCATCAAATGCAATATTAGCTATACAATTTGTTCCAAAATTCCAGAAAACAGGAACTTTCAGCATGGATACTGCAAATGTTAAAACTCCTAAGTAATAATACATGGCAAAAAATAAAATAATAAAGCAGTAAAGCACAATTCATAGTTTTAAGAAGTGAAAAATGTTTTCACAGAGGGAGAATAAATCAGAGAATCAAAGAATAGGCTGAGTTGGAAGGGATCCACAAGGATCATTGAGTACAATTATGATCTGAGAGCAATAATCTTTCCCACTTGCAAGAAGTGGTGGAAAGGCAGCGTGTTGTGATGGGTGGAGAAAAAAGAAAGAGAACACCTTGCAATGCTCTAGGGAAAGAGCTGTGGAGAGGGTTAACCCGGGCAGACACAAAAGCATCAAGCAGATGAACAACAAACATTTAGCTGCAGAAGACTGCACAGGGCTGGGGCCTGACACATCTGCTCACAATAGTTTCACTTTCTCATTCGAACACTCTGCCTCCTACAGCTGAGAAAAAGATCCTCCCCACGGGGAGAAACCTGCAGAGCAGCCGTTCAGCTTCTCTGGAATACTTTTGAGTGTGCCAGTGCAGAACATGCCAGTATACTTATGTCATATTTTTGTAATTTCTGTAAATTGCTCTTTCACAGTATGAAATCACAAAGCTTTACACCTTCACTTCTTCTAGTCAGGAATGGCTTATGTATGTCTTACAGAAATGGATCCTAACAGTGGTCATTTCATTTCTTTTCACATTAAACACTTTTTTCTCTTTTATCCATTTTATTACTTTAATAAATCAAAACTTATTTCCCTGTCCCATGTAGGAGGAGAAGTCTGCCTTTAGAGCACACCTTTAGTTTACATGTATTTCTATTAAAAAAGAAAATAAAGAGCCCAACCACATACTATCTATGATTATGCCAGCCCAATCTCAATAGAGGAATAGTATCAAAGGTATATTTCAAAGTGTTGTTCCCTTTGTTGGACTTAATTGCAATGAACAATAACATACGAAAACAAACACATTAAAACTCTCGTGTCCTCACTGAACTGCTCTTTTGTGCTTTGAGTTTACTTTATATGGGTAAAAAAGTGGTACCCTCCTTGAACACAGGGACACTGCTTAATAATAGTGCATATGAATCATACTTTTTGTTACTGCTGGGTAGGACAGGACAGCACTGGTATGAGCCAAGTGTTCTTGTGTTTTGTGTTCTGATACGAAATGCCAGGACAAAAAAAAAAAACAACAAAGGATGTTCAAAAAATTGGGGAGATTCATAGACACTAGAAAAAATTCTAAGTCACTCTTCCTGGAAAAAGTAACAATACAACACACAGCATATTTCAGAACACAGAGAAAAAGGTTATATAAGTTAGAAGATTCAAAACACAGTATTTAACTGGGTCAAATGAAAAGTTTAACTAACTTTTCATTTGTGTATTAATACTGCTAAAATAAGCAGTTAAAGTTCCTTTGAGAATTTTTGTGAATGCTAAATGACTTCACTGGTCAGTTAATAGTTTAATTGAGAGAGGAGTGCTTTATAACTGACTTCAGAAAAAAGACCATATATTGTAGGTTTAGCTTTATTTCTGCCTTCAGTTAGCTCAGTGAACATTCATATTAAAAATAGGTATCTAATGAACAGCAGCTCCAAAGTCTTACTCTATAATTTGCACGCTTTGTGTATTTTAGAGATATTTTTGTGTTTATGAATTATTTCCTTCAACTTTGTTGATTCTATATCAGTGGAAACTGGCATTGTAAGAAAAGCCAAACTGCTAACTAAAATAAAATCCCTTGAAATGCTGATAGTGTATTTACAACAGTGACCCACGGCGCCTTTGTGTAAAGATGTTTACACTTTATTAAGCAGCAGCAGAACTGGCAACTGTTTTCGTAGTGATTAGACATCAGCAACCATATGTTATTCATTCCCTTCCCCCAGCTGAGCAGAATGGCTTGGTTTCACACTGGGTTCAGCCCCTGCACTCTTCGCTTTCCGTTTTTAGGTTCATGGACTTTTTAAGCTTCTCTGGGGCAGGAGGTAGCAATCTGAGGGTGCAGGATCAGGGTAGGAGGGAGTGAGGCACCATGACACAGAGCACAGTACAGCTGGCTATTGAAGTTGGCTGTCAGGGAAAGCCCGGGGAGGCTGGCACACTCCACAAAACAGGTCTGGCACAAGTACTCAACTGTGTGGACTCCTCTAAAAGGGTTTCTCCTCTGCTCCAATCATGCTATACCTTACAAAGAATGTGTTGAGTGATATTCACTGAGAAGTTATACTTGATTCTAATTTTTTTTTTTTGTAAACAAGTTGAAATAATGACTAAGCGGCTCTTAGTAGGTCCTAGCCCATTTAGTTTTATATACAGATTTAGACAAACGTACCTGGCATGGTACCCTATAAAGACTTTCTGTTATCATCTCCATTTAAATCTGCAACAAAGATGCATTTTGGTTTGTCACTCATTACAGAACACAAGCCAGACCTCCTGAGTCGCAGTGCAAGATTCTCAGTAACACAACACTTTTATTGTAATGATGCCAATAGAAGCTGATAAAGCATCTTTGTAAAACCATCAAAAATATACCTGCAGTCTTTTCCAAGTTTGAGTACTCAGACAGACCTCAGGGGTTTGAATGTACTGATTTGGCAGGTCCAAAACAAGCTTTTCTGATGGATGTTGATTTTCTACAGTAAGTTTTCTACCATTTTCTATCTAGAAGCTCAGATTAGACCCTGAGCAGATCTGCCATAACACATTCATTTGCCCTAGAGGCTTCTTAAGTGGGATGTATATACACTTACGGGGGCTTATTATTAGGAAAGATTAGGAAAATCTTTTAATGATGTGGCAACTCACTTCCTACATTTCTGGATAGAGTTTTCTTTAAAGTTCAGGTGTAAATTTCCTGCAATAAGTAAACACAAATTTGGCAATGTGATCATTTATGGACTCTGAATTTAGGACTCTATCCAGATCCAGTGATATATGATGTTAGGTAAGTAAAATTACTGCAAGATAAACACTAATCTGCTAATCTCTGATGCTTTATGTAAATAGTTAGGAACAGTCAGTGCCTCATGGTCAATGGCCCAAGCCTGTCAGTGTTTAAGAGGCATTTGGAGAAAACCTTTAAAAATATACTTGAATTATTGCTCAGTTGTGAAGAGATGAGGCCATTTGACTTGACAATCCCTTCTAATCTAATCTACTATATTTTTTTCTATCTAAAAATAACCTGAATATGAAAAGGGTAAAATCACTCCCTAGAATATGGATGCTTACCGGAGTAACATGAAGCTCTCTTCCCACCTGCACACCTGAAGGAGATTTCCCCCTGTAGGAAGCACAACACAGGGTAGGGCAGACCCACCATAAACTGGATGCAGTCAGGGTTCAGCCATGGGTAATATTTTAAGCATGGTAGAAGAGGGTTCCCACGCTTCTCTCCATGGCTAACCAGCTGTGAAGGATAAGCTGAGTGGTGTGGTCCACATGCTGGAGGGAAAGGATGCAATCTGCTCTAATGGAGGGTGTTCCTGTCCATGGCAGGGTGTTTGGAAAGAAGCAATCCTTATGGTCCTTCCAACCCAAACTATTCTATGAGTCTACGATTCTATAAATATTCATTTATCTTCTTAAAAAATAAGTAACTAAGATGTAATTACAGTGTCTTCTGGCTTCATTATGCTTCAGGAGCAAACCTCTGCCTAGAGATTAGTAGCCTTATACTGGTCTGGAGATCACCATTGGGGGCTTTTCCTCTTCTTCCTCTGTTAAAACACAACAGGTTAAGCAAAGACTCCTAGTTAAACTGCTAATGGTAACCTGAGACATATTTACAGAATTAGTGGCTGTGTAAGCAGCTCAAAAGCAGGCATGGTAAAAATATAACCGCTAATAGAAGGTTGTTGGTGGTAAATGGTTAAGATTCTCACCAGTACCTCTGTTGATAGAGTCCATGCTGTCTACAGTCTCAAAATCCCCTCCACCAAACCCAGAGGTTTAGGTATAGAAAGAGAGATCTCCAGAAGACTATGGGATCTGTCTTCATTTATTGGTTGAAAGAGTTGTTCCGATATGAAGTATGGTATGAGATTATTTAATTGAAGCAATTCAAGTTTTGCCAGAAGTTTTTAAAACACAAACAGAAATATACTTAACACAAATCAAGCATTCTTCAACAAGGGCTAAGAGGCAAGTTCCCCAGTTCTACTATTCGTTGTAACCTATGGCATTCATGTTTGCTTATTTAAATATTTATGCCAATATTTGATCCAGATTCCCTCAAAATGTCAAAATACAGCCCAGAGAATGATGAATTAGAGGGTCAGTCCTTTGAGGAGCAGCTGAGAGAGCTGGGGTTGTGAGAGACCTGGAGAAGAGGAGGACCTTATCACTCTACAACTCCTTGAAAGGAGGTTTTAGCCAGGTGAGTCTCAGCCTCTTCTTCCAGGCAACTAGAAACAGGTTGAGAGGACACAGCCTCAAGCTGTGCCAGGGGAAGGTCAAGTTGGACATTAGGAGTAATTTCTCCACAAAAAGGGTGATTAAACATTGGAGTGGACTGCCCAGGGAGGTGGTGGAGTCACCGTCCATGAAGGCGTTTAAGAAAAGACAGGACATGGTACTAGTGCCATGGTCTGGTTGACACGGTGGTATTCGGTAACAGTTTGGTCTTCATGATCCCAGAGCTCTTCTCCAATATAATTGATTCTGTATTTCTGTAAGTTCAGTGATCAGTATAATTTTCTGTGATGCAGATGGCTTTAACTGACATTTGCTCTGTGTAAAAAGCTTCAAAATTACAGAGCAGCAGAAGGTTTCCATTCCTAACAAAACCAGAGAACAAATCCTTTGGATTTTGTTGCGTTAGTGGAAAGACTGAGTGCGCGCGTCCGCACGCACAACTACGCGTGTCGCAGACCCGGGAAGGGATAGCGAGAAGGAAAGAGGCGGAGGCGGGGTTGTGGCTGCAGCCAACGAGGAAAAGAACTGAACCGAACCCTTTATTGAGGGGAGCACTGACTTTTATAGCCTCGGGAAGGAAGGTTCGAGAAAAAGGGGCGGATCTGAGGGATTGACAACTTGGATTGGACATCTGATTGGGTAGGAGACGGAAGCTCCGCCTCCGGGGAGTGGCAATGGGGGAGGCTATGGGAGTGGTCTATCCGATATGGTAAGGCCTACGTGCCGTTACCATGGGCGACCAGGGGACCAATGGTAGCTGTACCCAGGCCCGGGAAACAGCTAACCAATGGGGGA
>WBMV01005962.1:627-53844 GCA_013396655.1 Campylorhamphus procurvoides | reverse complement strand
GGAAGGTTCGAGAAAAAGGGGCGGATCTGAGGGATTGACAACTTGGATTGGACATCTGATTGGGTAGGAGACGGAAGCTCCGCCTCCGGGGAGTGGCAATGGGGGAGGCTATGGGAGTGGTCTATCCGATATGGTAAGGCCTACGTGCCGTTACCATGGGCGACCAGGGGACCAATGGTAGCTGTACCCAGGCCCGGGAAACAGCTAACCAATGGGGGACTATTTCTAAGGGCGAAACTGGGGAAGAACTGGGGTACAACCAATCAGAACATTCGTAATTATTACTATTGTATAACTAATCTAATACAGTGAGGCAACTAACTCTAATTACACTGGCATGTTCTCGTTAGTGAAGTGTTCTTCAGATTCGGGTCCTCTACGCAGCTGTTTCTTCCTCTGATTCGGTCTTCGCTGGTGTCCTGCTCCTCCGCCACATGATGTAGGAATCCCTGACTCCCACAACTGAGTTTTTAACCCAGAACAATCAACATGAATTAGTAAATTGCATGGGCTCTTACAAGCAGTAAAGATTTAAGGTGATTCCACTTGAAGACAGTTTTCAGACATGTATAATACAATCGTTGCAAGCATGCCAGTCAATGTAGATTATTAAATAACATTAAATAATGTCTTAGACATTATTTAGATAAAATAATTACTTAGATAAATAGATAAACAGTCACAGTCACAGTTCATCTGTTCTTTACACACTCACATTCACTTCATCTGTAAACAAGTGGGGAAAGGAACTAGGTCACTAGTGCTCTGAGCAACAACTTTGATTAAAAACAGATAAAGAAAAATGCATTAAATATGCAAAAAAAGATAAGGATCCTAGAACTGTAACTACCCTAAAGCAATAGCATAGATTAGGCATTAAGTACAACTTCTAGTACACAAAAAGTGTTGTTAAAGTAAGTTCCAGAGTGTGCTTCAAGTATTTATAAAACTCAGAAGTTGAGTACTCTTGCCACAGACTTGGTTCAGGGGCACAGACTGAGTCACTTTTTCAAACTCAAACACACAAACTTCCTTATCTGGCTACAATTTGTGCTCCGTGGTTCTGCCAACATGTGAAAATGAACTGCAGAGAAATTCTCAGAATCACAGAATATTCTGAGTTGGAAGGGACCCACAAGGACCATCAAGTCCAACTCTAAGTGAATGGCCCATACAGGGATCAAACCCACAACCTTGGCGTAATTAGCACAATACTCTGTCTGAGTTAATGTCAGGGTAAGACAATAGGACTAGAAAGAACTTGTAGTTTCATGAGACATACTAAGTTATTCCCAGAGAAGGACATCCAACATTCTGGTGTAGATGAGGAGAGTACAGAGGCAGGGGCCTGACTGTCATCCATCAAAAACTGCATATTAAGTTGGAACAGGTTGATAATGCATCCCTCACTTTTTTCTGGAGATGATACATACACTCCAACCAGATTTAAAGTCCTCTCCTGAGTGGAAACACTTAATTTCCTTCTGCTGCTCCTGATGATAATGCAGAGGTTGTGACTTAAGGGAAGTCCCATGCTAGATTTAAGCACACAGCAGCAAATTTTTTCCCACTGTATTTGAGTCAGCTGTGTGAATGTGGAACAGACCACACACAACAAAGGGTCTGAAAGTAACATAGTAGGTGACTTTATGGATAGAAGTGAGTGATTAAGAAAGGGGGTCACAGTAGCTGCAAGAAATGAACAGGAGAACTTGGAGAACTACTCAAATCCACTTTAGGGTTTAGCATAAATCTAGTAGGGAGTACACAGAATACAAATCCTTGGGATTCAGATCGAAGAAGTGGGTTTAAAGTCTACTTGACTAAAGCCTTTCTGTGCTCAGAGTGCAAACAGGTGTGGAGCAAACTAACATATCTGGGTCAATTCTGGAAATACCTTAGGGAAAAAGGCAGCTGGAAAAAGAGGCAGAACCTATGGCTTTGGCATGAATTTCTCAAAGCCTCATACTGGTATGAACAAGAAGCTCACAGCTACCAGAGATTTGGCAAACTAAATGAGGAAAAAAAATCTATTACATCACAGTGAAGTTAAAATTGTGATTTGCTTCTATTTCTACACCCTCAATTTGTAGGATTGTATTTTAAAATGAAAATTCAGACTCTAGAGTACAGTTCTGTTGTAAAGCATTTCCAAACTTTACGGCCTTTATGTTGGAAGGATTCATGCTAAGGACTGAACAGGTAAAAATGGATTTGTGCAACTGTCCTACAGTGCCAATTCAACTGTCCTACAGTGCCGATTCAACTGCTGGGCAAATCAGACACCCTAGAGAGAAAGTATTATTTACATCAGCTGTAAGCATTTTCGAGACTCTTTTGTAGAGTGTTGGGCATTCAATAGCGAGATTCTTGTAATCACACCCGATTGCAGAGGTCAGACACTGCACCTGAGAGAGTCTGCATGGTGTATCAAGGCAATATTTAGGCAAACAAGATTTGTGTTAGCATCCAGCACAATTTGAGCTCAAACCCTCAAATTTTGAGTTTGGTTTTTTTTTTTAGTAAAATACCTCCATGAAACAAAGCTCTTATGTGATAAACTGAAAATTGTTCCTGTTTTCCTAAATATTGCTTTTTTTTTTAATTAAAAAAGAGGAACATCTGGCCTTGACACAGATTCCACTAAATTGTGGCAACAAGGGAACATCACCACTAGAGGGAAGTGGGGATAAGATGAATACTAATTATAAGATTATAGAAACAGAATATATGGAGCTGGAAGAGACCCATCAGGATCATCAAGGCCAACTCCTGGCGCTGTGTACGACACTCCAAAAGTCACACCATGTGCTTGAGGGCATTGTCCAAACACTTCTTGAACTCAGATAGGCTTGCTACTGTGACCACTTCCCTGGGGAGCCTGTTCCAGTGTGTGATCACCTATTTGGGCGAGAAACGTTTTCCTTACGTTATCCAATTAAACCTCCCCTGACTCAGCTTCAAGCCATTTCCTTGAGTCTTGTCACTGGTTACCACAGAGAAGAGATCAGTACCTGCCCCTCTACTTCGGCTTGTGGGGATATTGAACACTGCAGTGAGGTCTCTCCTCAGTCTTCTCCAGGCTTAACAGACCAAGTGACCTCAGTCACTCCTCATACAACTTCCCCTCCAGGTCCTTCCTGATCCTTTGGGCACTCTCTAATGGCTTCATATCTTCCTTACATTGCAGTGCCCAAAACTGTACATAATATCCAAAGTGAGGCCGTCCCAGAGCAGAACAGAGCAGGACAATCCCTTCCCTTGCCCAGCTGATGATGCTGTGCCTGATGCCCCCCAGGACAGGGTTGGCCCTCCTGGCTGCCAGGACACTGCTGTCTCATGTTCAATTTGCCATCAACCAGGTTGCTTTTGGAGACCGACCTGATCTCCAGGACTCTTCTTAATGTCCCCCACACTTATGGTCACTCTCAACTTCAACCTTTGGCTGCACAAATTTTCTCCCTACAGAGAGAAAACCACCTCTTCATCTTTCCCATGTCACTTGACCTTCTTTCCACTGGGCATACACCTTCCTTTTTCATCGTATTTCCAAGCAGATCAGGGAGTGCAACTTTTCAAGTCTGCTCCCTTCGGACCTGTTCTGTAAAGTTTTTATCCAGGTGTGTTAGGAATCTTCCAGCCTTGTTTCGTGTCCAAAGGCTCTCAACTGTGCCACTGCCAACTGTGAGCTCCACACATTCTAGCCCTTCCATTACTTAAAATCCCTCTTCTGCCTCTTCTGCCCTGCCTATCTCACCTGAAGGGCCTATAACCATCCAACACGGCACTCCAGACTCAAAATTCATCCCACCAGGTTTCACTTATGATGTGATATCCAATCTCTGGAACTGGACCAAAGTTTTGAGTTTGTCTTGTTTGTTCCTTATGCTGTGTGCATTGGTGTAGAAACATTTCAGAAGTGGTACTTTGTAGCCAACACTTCTTGAAGCAGATTGAGGGATCTGGCACACCACTGTACATCCCCTTCTCCTTTTCAAAGTAGTTTGAAGCTCTCTCAACAAGCCCAACCAGCTCCTGTGCTTGAACTCCTTTCCCCTCTAAAACAGGTGCATTACATCAGGTGTCAGTAGACCAGGTGCTGAGTAGATCACCATATGGTCAAAAAACACAATTTTTTTCTGATTACACCAGCCTTGGAGTCATACATTGACCTGATGGATTTGCCTATTCCTATCAGTATTATTCCTTATTACTGGAAGGACCAAAAAAATAACTACCTGTGCTCCTGATCCTTCTAGCGACTGTCCCAGGACTCTTTTTGTTGCCCTCGGACTTTTCTTTGTTAATGCATCACTACCAGTTTGAACAATCAACAGCAGATAGTAACCAGAGGGCCTTATTACACTGGAGAGTTTTCCAGTAATGTCCCTTACACAAATCCCTGGGAGACGACAGACCCTCAGTTCCCCTTGAAAGGGAGTCTCCCATCAGAACTATCCTTCTTTTCATCTTAACAGAGGGGGTTTTGATCTGTGGTACAGGCAGTGTTGCTTTGGAGACCCTTCTGTCCCAGAAAGACCTCATCAGTTGTCTGGTGTTCTGGCTCCAGGGCCTCATATCTGTTGTAGAAGGTGCCAGTCCTACTCATTAAATTTTCAAATGAAGGAGGGACCTTCCATCCTGGTATCTGCAATGACCCACTTCAAGACTTCATGGAGTGTGAACAAAACTGCTGGTCTCCAGTTCTTGTTTGAGTTTTTTTCTGTAAAGACTTAATACTGAGTGACTTCTGTCAGCTATTTCTATCAGCCCACCTCATTTTAGTCATGATGTCAGGTATTTCTAAATTCTTTCAGCTTTAGTAGTGAAGGACTACCCACCCATGCACTCATATTTAATCTACTGAGACTGCATTTAATAATTCTAACTATGTAAGCCATTGACTCTAACTTGTAAGAAAAACAAAATCCATTTCTAAAAGGACAGCCATTCTGAACCATCTTCTATTTCATTGTGTCAAACTGAAACCAGAAAAAGAAACTGGAAACATTTAAAATTCAGTTGCAAACAAACCTCCTTGCACAAAAATTGCTTTTAGACAAGCAAATATTTCACAGGTAATTAAGATGCTAAGGAATTTTCAGACTCAAAAATAATGTCCTCTACTGTACCTTCTACAACAGAAGGGAGAACTTGTCATATACAATGATCAATGATTTGATGACAGTAAAACCGATATCCAGACCATTCTATGTACCACTAGCTGAGTGAGAAAACAAGCCATGAGAATAGAAAATCTTCTGTGACTTCATAGGGTATATATTGTATAATGCAGTGCACTGGAGAACTCCCTTCAAATCATAACTCACATAGAGATTTCAGGATGAGAGGAATAAATATCCATGGCTTAATAATTTTTTCTGGGATCATTTTAAATACTGAATATGCTTCTGCCGCTCACAGCACAGAGAGAAATTTTCTCTTGATATGACAGAGTCAAGCAACTACAGATCTAAGCTCTTTAAAAAGAGCTATTTGTGAGCTGATAGCTGACTAGCCCAGTTTACATTCCTTCCCTGAGATGACTGCAGCTCTTCTGCAGTTCTGTCGCTGTAAAACTTAAGAGTTGTTTATGTTCAGCAGGCCCAAAATAATGAATATTTCTCATGTATCTGTGGTAATTCTGGTGGCAAAAAAAAATATGAGACAGAAAACAGATTTCTGAAAACTAGCTTTGAAGATGGTATACTTAAATCACATATGCAATGAAGACAAGCAGAGCAGAACAGCTTTGTGTATGGGAGCACATACAAGAAAGCTTAACTGGTATTTCTAAACAATTAATCACATTTACTTTCAAGATGTGAACAACAGCATTTTTTCTGCAACCTCTTTTTCCTAGGAACATGGTATTATCCTTCTTATCTTTTATTGCAACACCAGCCAAACACAGAGAATGTTTGTCTTAAACAGTCACATATCTCAAACTTGTCTTCATTTAGAGATTGTTCCTGTATTTGGTCTCAACATTTTGCTTGTTCCTACAGAAACAGGGATGTTTTCTCTGTGACCAAGTGCTTCAAACAGGTCCTATACTTGACTACACTAATAATAGCAAACACTATCCTCAGACCCCTCCCATGTGTTAAATTAATCAACACTAGAAGGTCAAACGTGCATGAAGTAGCTTAGGCACATTAATTTATTAACTGAAATGACCTCATCACCACGTTTTACTTTTCTGTTTCTTCTTGATATGTTCATGCAGTCAATTGCTATCACTGAAATATCTCCTGAACACCAAAGTTTCATTGATTACATGCTACTTTCTTCTTGACACCAAAGCAAAACTGAATTTTTTTATTTAAAAGAAAACAATTTCCTTAGCCCCTCAGTTAACCTCATCTGTGGAGGCACATTCCTGGACTCTCCCTCCTTGCACCTCCCCAATTCTGCCACCCATCTCCAGAGGCTGTGTCTGTAAATAGTCCAAATACATGGCCACGGGCCCTTTGGCACAGTGCAGACAGACTTTCTGCCATGCATGGCCATTCCCCATGTTGTGTAAGATCAGTTTTAATTTGTTCTGTATCTTCCATACAGATGTGACTTCATCTACCTTATGTTTTAACTCAGTTCAATATGAGCTAGCTCCCAATCAAAACCTGCATAGCTTGGCTAACACTGTGTAATACTTGAGATAATAAGTCTTGTTGAGAGGCTGAATCCCACATTAGTTTGAGCACAAAGCAGATCCAACTGCAGCTAAAGAGAGCTGGCCTGAGTCCAGCCTGAAGCAGAAGAAGTGTATATTTATCTCTGCCAGGAAAGGACTTCACAGGCATATCCTTGCTCTCCAAGGCCTGACAAATAAAATGTCACTGGATAAGATTAGGTTCATATGCTTAATTTTTCACATTGCACAGCCACTCAGAGAGGAGTTTGTAGGAGACTGGAGGAAGGGTTGACTAGCTCAAAAGACCCAGGTGGGAAGCTGGGAGGGAACAGGGTGAGCTCTGTATAGGTGGGACGGCCTTGCTTCACCCCCGCCCCCTTGAGCCTTAGCCAGCTTCTGGTCCAGTCTAAAATGGGCAATCAACCACTGGAAACACTGAAGTGCAGGTGTGGGCCTGAAGGAGGGCGCTGGGGGACTGGAGCAGATAAAAGGACTACGACAAGTGTGCTGACCCAGCACGCTCCACTACCCTGGATTTAAAAACATCTGAGACCACGCTGGATCCACCAATGGTGACCACTTACCTTTCTCTCTCCTTTTTCTTTCTCTTTCTCTTTCTCTCTCTCTTTCTTCTCCTACCTTCATCTCAAAATATATTCTAAGGCAGAGTAAGAAATCTCTGTCAAAGCCTTGTTAAGTGCCTTGATCTGTCTGGATAAGTTGAGGTTTGTGAAGTGCCTTATTTTGTCTGGATGTTGTAAAATTTGCCAAGTACCTTATTCTACCTTAACATTCTAAAGTTTCCAAGTTAAAGTTTTTTATTGAACCTACTGAAAATTTTGCTGTTCCTCCTCCTCATTGTCCAGACTAGATCAAACTATGTTCCCTAAACCTGCCGAGTGGGACAGGGCACTACAGAGTTCAGGAAAAAGTGTTAGTTAAAAAAAAAAAAAAGGGATTTCCTAAAATTTCCCAGCAATTGCAGGCTGTCATGATGTCTCCTTTGGGTCACTAGCAACTGAAAAAACTGATCATTTAGTGAGGTAGCAAATTTGTGCAAAGCATCTAATTAGCAAAGAAATCCAGAAGCTGAGGGGCACTAGTAACTTCTTCAATTCTTTTTCACTCAAAACATTGGCAAATTAGAAGATTTACCTAGTTTCTCCAACTGTGAAGCTGATGTAATGAAAGATATTATCATGTCCTGCAAATTGTGCTGTGAGCAAAGTGCAGCTACAGCAGTATTACTGCACGAAACAATATAATGCTGCAAATCTCTCTGAACATGTATATCTCTGCCTCTTACTTGATGAAATGTAAGCATACAGCACAAAAACAGAATCAGGGAACTGGATTAAAGGACCAGGTGTACAGCCTATGCCAGGCTGAACCTTTCCATAAGACCCCCATCCCTCAGTGCAGATTTTTTCTGTTTGTCTGACTTGCACACAGCCAGCCACCAAACTCAGAATCCTTTTTGGAAACAATGTGAATGTAAGCAAAAAACATAAGTTCTACTTTTCACTCCACTCCATGATTAGTAATTTCAACCATTTGTTATTGTAAACTATAAGTTAATATAATTTTTGAAGGGAATTACTTTCCTATGTTTTTGAGTCTTGAATGTAAATATAAAGATCTAAGGCTATAAAAATTAGTATCTATGCAGAACAAATGAGCCCAAAATTCTGTTAAAAGTTTGTCCCTTCCACAGTTTCAAATCTCTTCCTTAATACTTTGCTGGTATCCATAGCATCCATAGCATGTCCATTTCCTGGTATCCATAGCTCAAGACAGGTCAGTTCAAAATGGTTTAGATAATAAAATAAAGAATTCCCTTTCATTCTGTGCTTTGGTAAATTACTTGTAAAGAAAATCCAGAAGGAATAGGTATAAAAATTCCACATGAATGAAATTCAAGAAATGTCAGTCTTCTGAGCACTGGGATTGGTGTGTGGGTGAAGACTGCCTCTCAGTGGGCACATCTGTTTGTGTGAAAGCAAAGGTCACCTAACTAACTGGAAATTCCCCATTGACATATTGAATTTGTCACTATAAAAATAAACAAATCTGAAGGAAGACTGCTATACAGCATTTCCCAAGAAATGCAGCAATTCCTATGATTTACTGTACTTTTGTGCACTACTACATTTATCATAACAGGATGAATTAGGTTGGACAAAACTGCATCAAGTCTAGCCTCTGGCTAACCACCACTGTCAACTGGACCATGGCAATTAGTGGTCCAATCTTTTCGTAAACACCTCCAGGGATGGTGATTCCACCACCTCCCTGGGCAGTCCATTCCAATGTTTCATCACCCTTTCTGTAAAAAAATTCCTCACGATGTCCAACCTTCACTGGCACAGCTTGAGACTATGTCCTCTCATCCTGCCACTAGCTGACTGGGAGAAGAGCCCACCTGGCTACAAGCGCCCTTCAGGTAGTTGTAGAGAGTGATAAGGTTGCCTCTGAGCCTCCTTTTATTCAGATTAAACAATCCCAGGTCCTTCAGCCACTCCTCAAAGGACTTGTGCTTCAGATTCTTCAGTAGCTTCATTGCCCTTCTGTGGACCTGCTCCAGCACCTCAGTGTGTTGTAGTGACGGACCCACAACTGGACACAGCACTGGAGGTGCAGCCACACCAGTGCCCAGTTCAGGGCAACGATCATGTCCCTGGTCCTGCTGGCCACACTATTCCTGACACAGGCCAGGGTGCCCTTGGCCTTCTTGCCCACCTGGGCACACTGATGGCTCACGTTCAGCTGCTGTCAACCAGCACCCCCAGGCCCTTCTCCTCTGGGGTGCTTTCCAGGTACTCTGCCCCCAGCCTGTGGTGCTCCGTGGGATTGTCGTGGCCAAAGTGCAGGACTGGGCACTTATCTGTCTCAAAACACAATACCATCTATCCAGCCACTTACAGGAAGTGGAATTCCTGCACTGAGAATACAGAAAGCCTTTTTCAGAATAAAAAAGGATTTTTTATTTTTCAGCTGCACATATTAAAAGTGGTTTTCTCTTCATATTCAAATCTACTTTGACTAATTTTATAACTTCTTTTTTTTTCCCCAGAAAAGATGGATGTCAACAGAGGTCTTGAAAAAAGTCATGAGTTGATCATTTTACCAGGAGTATCAACTCATTTTCCTCTAACCAAGACTATGGGTAAATAGTACTGCTCTGCTCTCAAAACCCCAACTTGCACCACATCTCTTTAAAACACAATTAAAGAAAATTTACTTTGAGCAGAAAGTAGAAAACTAAAACAAAACACTCCTCCCAAAAAACCCCCAAAATACAGAAACCAACATCAAAACAAAATAACACACACTAACCCCCCCAAAAAAAACCAAAAACAAAAACCCCAAACAAACAAACAAAAAAAAACCACCAAAAAACTTCAAGATGTAATACCTAAATAAAAACAGAAGGCTTCTGTAATACTCGGTGAGTATGTAAAAACAAAAGACAATTCTGAAGACGTTATTACAAACTAAACAAAGACCAAACAACAGTTTATTACCTTTGGTGGCACACTCTATTATTTGACAGAGTATCTTATTTCTGTTGAAGTCAGTAGTTCAACAGCAATGACATATAAGTGAGACAGAAATTAGTATGCTTTATAACTATATTGTCATTTGTCGTCTGTTTATATTTTTCTCTGATTTTTGATTTTTGTCTATCATCATTTTATTACACTAATCTAAATCTTCTTCCAGAAAAGTGGTGACTTTCAAACTTTCATTATCTTATCTTCAATATCACAAAACCTTTTTACTCTCACGAAGCCATTTTGTAAATATCTACCTTCATTCAAAGGCGCTTTTTTCACTGCATTTAAATAACATGACAGAATACATCAAACAAAACCAAAACTGGTGTTGTTTCAGGATTAAATGATGCAGGAAGAGATGGTTGGCACAGAGGTGGGACAGGACAAGAGGCATTAAGAAAAAGTTTAAAAGTGAAACAAATTTGCAGAGGATTGAAAGAATGTTAAAGC
The DNA here is from genome assembly GCA_013396655.1 of Campylorhamphus procurvoides. Classification (NCBI taxonomy): domain Eukaryota; kingdom Metazoa; phylum Chordata; class Aves; order Passeriformes; family Dendrocolaptidae; genus Campylorhamphus; species Campylorhamphus procurvoides. Next base: position 43,200 of record WBMV01005962.1, on the reverse strand, counting down.
CACAGTGTGCAATGCACTATTTCTAGAAGGTCTGAATCAGAGCATAGGAAACGAAAAGTCATAGTTTATGTTCTTCAGAAGGAGAAAATCTTTGAAGCCCACCTGTTTCCTTGCAGACCAGGTCTTTCTAAACTTAAGTCCTGAGCTTTCAAGACATCTTTGAAATGGAGGTTGCTCATGTTCTTTGCTCATGACTGACAAAACCAGTTTATGAGCTAGCTGCCACCTCTGAAGGGGTTAGCAAGCCACAAAACTTGGAGAAGAACATAGTTTTAACATGTACTCATATTAGGACATTGCTGAGCCATGAAATCTCAAGCTTTAGGCTCCAGGAGCAATGAAGCTGGTATCCATGCCTTTTATTCTTCTAAAACCTTTTTCCTCTAGTCCTGAACTGACCCTAACACAGTAATTAAGCCAGATTGTTGAGGCACAAGTCACAGGGAAACTAACTCAAAAATGAGTGTTCTTTGGCTTCCCCTTTTCTCTCCCTTTTCTCACCATGTTCACCATTGAATTCTTTTCTCTGTTATATTCAGACTAACAAAGTATTTTATTAAAATTATCTTTAAGAATAGAAGCAAGATATATGGAAGTATAAAACCACAATATGTAAATAAAGGAAAGGCCTACAAAAAATAAACCAAAAGCAACTTCAAATGACATAAAAAATTAATAATATTAATGTTTAGAGGAACCACATAGGAAAAGTTACCTAGCCCTGAAAGCTATGACAATACTAATACGCAGTACCATTGCATGTAACAAGTCAATATTCTGGACTTGGAACAGTTACTTTTCATGTTTAAATAACCTAGAAAAGAGTTTATTCTTAAACTAACTATCCTCTAGAGAAAAAACTTGTTTGCAATGTGACAGAAGGTTCAAAACTGTGTTGCAACTCAGTTTAAAAACATAACAGATATTCTTTCCCTCAAAAAAATATTAATCAATTATTAGTTGTGTGATAAGTTAGGGTTTAATTCCCAATACATTTTTCTACTCTGGAAAATAACATTGGAAGACAGCTAAGTAAAAACACTGCCGTGCTGACTGAAGCCGTGACTCTGCACTTGGCACCTGCGCTCACCAGAGATGTGCCAGTCTTTGTACGTGGAGCTTTAAGTTATTTTTATTTGAGAATCTTTAGTGTGTTATGTGGGAATGAACTGCCAGTTATCAGTGAAATGAAAATGTTCTCCACTTGTCTTAAAATATTTTTGCCAGATAATCAGACAACTGTGCTAGGAAATGCATTTGAAAGTTTCAGTATAGAAGCAATATTATTAGGTTTATCCAGAAAGCACATTTAAATGTTTTTCAAATTATTTGTGTCACTATAGAGAATTAATTCACAGCTGGAGGCTGGTTTTTCAGTTTTGAGACACAGTAATAAATCTGTCATGAATACATGTCACCATACAAATACCTTCATGCTCTTAATAAGAATGTTCCCTTTCTTTTCTTCTGAATTTTAATATACTCTTATTTGAAACTTAAGGATAGAAAAAGTTACAAAGAAAAATTACAAAGGACTTTGGTATCATTTGCAAGTAGAAAGTGGAGGTGACTAGATTACTAATTTCTAGGAGACAGCACGTTCCAAAGGAGCGGGCACTAAGTCTGCCAGTGGTGCTCTGGGTACAAAAGAATACTCTAGCTGTCAGCAACAGACAGACATTTATTCATACACGAAGGTGAAGAATAAAGTTTATAGGTGATTGGTATANTTTAAAAAATAAAAAAAAAAGACCAAGCATCAGAAAAATATTCTTGCAATAATATTCATGAGTACAGGTATCAAATTAGGAAGTGAAATGACAGCAGTAAATGGTGCCAGTGCCAGTGCCAGACAAGAGTTCACTCAGTGATGAGTGAAACATCTGAAACTCCAGGAAAGATTTGCATAAAAGTATGATTGGCTTATAAATGCACTATGACTTCAAATACTTGTTTTTCTTATAAATTTACAAAATATAGCCCATAAGTCTACTGCTTTTTATACCAGCCAGTATAAAATGTGGATTCCTTATCACTACTTTTCCCTTGACTAGTGTTCTCTACTGCAGGTAAGAAATAGTCACCACTCAATGAGGAAAAAAGTTGTTTGAGCACAGTCTATTCAGTTTTGACCTCTTTGTGTGACTTGGAAATAACTATTAAATAGTAAATGTTCAACAAAAGTCTATTACATTGCTATTGTTCTCCTTTTTCTTTTTTTTTTTTTTAAGAAATGAGAAGTGAAAGAGCTTCTCCTGAATGCAGCATTAACTAAACAATTACAGTTTCTAATGATTTTCTGTGGATTCCATATAGATAAATATTTTTCAGGGTAATCCAAAAACAATTTTCATCATCTCATACTTGTCTGGAAACAGGACACTATGGCTGTTCCACTTATGAACTACCTCAAGTGTCCATTACTGAAGCTGAAACTATGAAAAAAAAAGGTTAGTTTTAAGATACACAAATTTACTGGACTAGTTTGCATTTTGGGGGAAGTTTTTCATGACAGCATACATAAGAGAAAAACAAGAGACTATTTGCAAAATGATGCTTGTGAACACAAAATAATGCTCCTTAAAATTATTTCCTCCTTCTCCTTTTGCCCCCTTTTCCCTCCTCCAGTTAATGGGAAAACTACCAATGGAACCACTGGCACCAATCTTGCCTGCTTCTGTTCCAGCTGCTAACAAGAAGGAAAAGTCTTCTTTTCTGCGGAAAAAAGATTGAAGCTTCTGGCTCCAGTATAATTGTTTATAGCTCCCTGAAGTATTCAATTACTTCAGTCCTCTGTAAATTTATATGAGGAAACAAAAGGAGATACTGATATGCAGCCGCAGCATGTTTTTTAGGACTACAAGAGCTACTATAGGAAGAATCTCTCTGACTTTATGGTTTCAACTTCTTTCTCAAGGGAGAAATTTTTCAGGAAAATAATTCATTGTTTGAGTGGAGGTTAATGACATTGTTAATTTATAGAAAGCCATCATCAATAGTTTAAGAACCCTTTACTTACCCTGGTCAATCAGTAACAGATAAGCCACATTATGAGACAGAACTGTGTAAGTGATTAATTCCAAATCTCAGACAAACTTCTCAGTAGCACATGGAAAATTACAAAGTGTCTGCCCTGTGGTAAGAACTTAACATTCTATCTACTGTGGAAAAATCTAGGAAAATACACAAGAAAATGAGAGAGGGCTCTGAAGACAGGCAAAATTTTAAACACTTTCAAGTGAACTGTTTTGAGAAACACAAAATAACTGTATTTACATTTACCTATATTAAATTTCAAAGTGGCTACTATTATTTAAGGAACTTTGCTTAATTATATAACATCCATTTTAAAATAGACAAGAGCAATACTGATTGTCAAATACCAACCCTGAGTAACCCTTTGCAGATTTCAATTCCAGCAAGACACTCTCAGACAGTGAAGCTACTTTTTAATGGAAAATTTAACAGAGAATTTGAGCTTGTTGTCAATGGGTAGTTCTTAGAGTCTAAGGTAGAAATGCCTCCTCAGAGTGGAGGAAAAGCAACTCAGAATGTAGAATAGATCTTAACTTTGGCTCATGTCTCAAAGACAAAATGGGATTAAAGAATTAGTAGACAAAAAATTATATTTTTTACTAAAAATATGCTTATGTTGTGATTATTTTCACACTGAGTAAACAGAGCATTGGATTGGGGCTTAGGGGACCTAGGTTTGAATCATCGCTCTGCTCTATTCCAACGTAAGGACTCACAGAAAAGAAAGGCTGCTTCTTTGCCTCTCACTTTCTCCATCTGCTACACAGAGATTTCAAATATTTTTACAAGCACTTTGTGATGGGCTGTGAAAAAATGACACATAAGTATTACATGCTGTAGCTGTGCTTATTTTTAAAGCCATCTGTCACTTGAAAGAAAAAGAGACAAGCTGTCATGCTTGAGCCATGCAGCTGTATTTCAGACCTCTACTGACCTAAGGCTACAAAGATTAATAAGTTATACCATTATTATCAATGGTGGCTAAACAGCAATCTAGATTCCAAAGCCAAAATATACAATTCTCTTCCATGTATATAAACTTGCCCCAAACTAAACAAACTAACTTCAAAGGTCTACAAGACCAGAGCTGAATGTTGTCACCTTTGCAGGTCACTTTATCAACACTGTCCTTGATGTGTTAAAGTTCACTGGGCTACATTCATACTGTTTATTATTAAACATTAAATCTGGTTCTGTGGAAAAAAATATTCTTTTTCTGGAATGTTACACCCTGTGCCAGAAGCTTACAATTTACAGCTCTACAGATACCATTTGAAACATCAGCCTGTAAAAATTAGCATAGAATTTTCTAATGGTGTTTTCATTTCTGTTTTTCCTACCATTGCAATCAGAAGATATCAAGGACCTTCCATGGTTTTCATTTGCCAAGCATAACTTCACCATATTATTTGACTCACCCAGGTGGGTGAAACTTCTTATGCCAACGTATCTGATCAGCTTTTGCCTACAGTTTTGACTATCTTTACCACGGTACCCCACACATTACATCATAAAAAGTCTATGCTGACATAGCAATACCAAGGAAAAGGTATTAATGTCACACATTTAAAATTTACAAAGTAAATCCTTACAAGAGTAAGGATTGATTGATTGATTCGTTCGTGCATTCGGGGCAGCAGAAGGAATGGTCACACATTATAAGGTAAGGATCTCAGAGAGAGGGCAAAGAAGTGACAGGTCTTGGTTTCCAGAGTGGTGTTGTCATTTGTGCCCCTTTGTGACGAGTTTCCCTTGCTGAGCTTGGCTCTCTACAGCTCTGTAGATTAAGGATGTGGAATATTTATCTCTATTTTGTATCTTTACCTTTGGTATTCTTAAAAAATGATGGTATTCATGATGTTTTAGTACATGATCTAAGTGCAGTAGATAAACATCAGAGATTTGCCATAGAGATACTTTCTGTAGAGCTTGCCAGCTCTAGAATTCCAATGGCTGATCTGGATCAATAAGATGAAACATTTCAGTTTTACCCACTGGAAACTTTGACTGAAATTTTGAGCACAACATTTCAATGAGAAAATGATTAATTAAATTTTTTCCAGAGAGCCCTGCTGTTAACCTAGAAAAGTCTTCTGGAGAAAATTAAGCAGTGCTCATCCTATTCTGCAGAATGGTTATTAAAAGATACCACACTGTCTGTGTTACATATTGGACAGGCGTTGTGGCCTAACAGCCGTGTACATGGATGCATCCCTTTGAGCAAGCAGATTCTAATTATTCCACAACACAAGAAAAACCACAGCAAGCAGGAACTTTTCCATCTAAAAATCGATGGTACTAGACGGAGGGGACAGAAGGTATCTAAGCAAACCTCAATAGGTTATCCAGTTATGCCCTTTATTACTCAGCCAAAAATGCTAACTGCTGTCTCATGCTTGTCCCCATGTTTCAATAATTCCAGGTTGACTCACAGAATGACTTTCTCTTCCAAAAAAAACCCACCACAAACTGTATGTACTCATCTGGCTTTTAATCTCTGCTATTCCATTGCTACCAATCTCTATTTCATGGTTTTAAATCTCTGATTTTCACTGTGATTTTCTATGTTTTTACCAATCCTGAATAAATTCATAACACAAGCAAACTTTTTTTTCTTACACAGACAGAATTTATACATAATTCAAATTTCAGTTAATGGGAAAGACACATCCTTCTTTCTACTGTTGTTTCATAGTTTTAACAGTATGAACAACCAGCCAATTTTTAATCTCTTCTAAAATGATACAAGCTTTTTTGAGCATGATCACAAATTCTCTGAAAAGGGATCTTTTAGGACTCAAAGCACTGCACTGTTTTTAATTACTCTGGTATATAAATTGAAAAAAAAAAAAAAGAAAAAGGTTCAAAATCCTTCCAGTTCTGCTTGTTTGTCTGAATAAATCAGGAAAATACAATTTACTTTTTATATATTGTTGCCCTTTATATTTAAATATTCCTATTCTTTTTCAACCATACAGAGAATACAGGTAAGGCAGCATCTGCCAATCACACAAGGATGACTGATGGCCTGTTTTGCAAGAGAAGTCAAAATGGAATGCTGTGTGCACTTAGTGAAAAAGATTTCCTACATTGCTCCTGACTTTCAACAGAAACAGTTATTATTTGGTATTTGAAATTTATAAAAACCCTTTGAATTATGCTTATACAGAGCCAAGGAAAAACAACATCATGGGCAAACAATGTACTTTGCCATTAATCACGATATTATCAACTCTTTAGGAATAAACACTATTATTCTACACTGTTTCTGTTTCCCAGGAAACACAATAAGATGGAACACGAAGTAGACCTCAGATTGAACTCTGGAAAGATACATAAGGTGACTCGCCCATGCACTCAGCATGTGATTGCTGAAAGAGAATGTTTGGGTCTGGAGGTGTTGGCACACACCTATATTTACTGATAATAAAAAGAAAGTTAAAGTTAATAAAACCAAGTGCACACCTTCCAACCTCTCTACTTGTGAACGATTACCAAAGACGCTCTTTTTAATACTTTTTGCTTCTCCTTATGAAAACTGGCATATTCCTGGCAAAAGAAATTATTCCATCCTACATTTTTACATGTCTCTCTTGCAATTAAAGTATGACAAATAGGTAGCCTCCAAGGCGCCTGTTTGTGTGAACCACTCCAAGATTAGCTAACTTCTTTCTTAAGTAGCAAAGCATTACTGTTGTGTAAAAACACAGTGACCTGATGGGACTTTGCTTTGTGAAAAGGCCAAGTAACAGGCATATATCACATTTCTGAAAAGCATAAAAGTATAGTACCAGAGAACACACTTCATAGGAATGGCAGACTGAACACATTTGTGTTTTGTTTGCAGATTCCTGCTTGTATCTGCCCAAACACAAGCAAATTCTCTGTCTTTGTAAATATAAGACTATGGATTTAGACATACTAAGTTTTACCAAAAGCACGAGGGACACCATTTCATGAACAACATAGAAGTATTTGACAACAAAATAATGCTATAAAAGGGATTGGAAAGAACACATTTAGTCTACAACACGGACTGCATTTGTCTATTGTCCCCAAAGCCTAACACTTTGAGGCACATAACTCAGAAATCAGACAGCAAATTACTTTCCAGGTTGGATAGTTGAAATTGGGTTCCCTCTAAAACATCAACATCACAAAAGATCTCCTCCTTTGTAGTAAAGAAGTGCACCTTCATGGAAAGGTCAGGCTTTTCTCATTAGTGAAAAACAAGCTGAAATATACTGCTATTAACAGTTTAGTACTTCTGTCTGTCAAAGTCACCAACATTATCACACCTAATCCTCAGCAATAGATTTCATTTACTATTCCTGATTGGAGAAACAAAGCACTAACAATTATCATCCCTACTTCTGTAAAATTCCACATACAGGGATTTTCCACTCTTATTTGCCAAAATGAACACTTAAACTATACCTGGCAAGGAAAAAAAATCTATTCAAAGACAAATGAATCCCACTTGTGTAATATTTAATAATCTAATCATCAGGATGTTCAGCTAGGACTAAACAAAGGTACAAATACCTTGCTTTTTCTCAGTAAACGGCATTAACTCATTTGACGTGAATATTCTAATAATGAGCTGCAAAACATTTTATGCAGAGTGGGATAGTTTAACCTCAGATAAGTGGAGATGTTTAAGCTGTGTATGTAAGCTGTATGAAAACTGACATTACTGAAAAAAATCTATTTAAAAAAAATTCTTAAGGCAAATACAACTTATGCTAATATACAGGAGAAAGGCAGTCCAAGGGCAGCAACTTTTAAATGACCAAGTCACAACTGTTTTTGGGGTTCCAATGAACAACTCTGATTTAAAGGACTATTTTAAACTTTAACCAAAGTTCAAAGTCTTTTCTTTAAATAATTAAATAATATTTTGCTTTCAACTTAAGCAAGTCACATCATAATTCAGTTCTTTTGCAGTTTTACATGACACTTTTAAAGCTATACTGCCACAGTGCAACTGTAATTATTTCAATCCATTAGTATAATGTGTTTCTGAAGTCAGCTAGGGCCAGATTTTCACTGCCTTATTCCCCTGTGTGAGTCACCGCGTTGACTTCAGCAGCAAAATCTGAATGACTGGTATTTTAAGTATGAAGAGCTTAAACTGGCCTTCACTGCCTTGTTTATTTGATATGCATATGTATTTGTGTGTATTTTACTATTATTATAACATTGTGGGAATAACTTCAATGAAATGCATGAGATTGTACTTATATTCTAGAGAAAGGAGCAAACTTGCAACAATGATGATTTTAAACTTGACATATATTCTGAGTCTACTCTAATTTTCGTCATCAGCTATCTATTTCTCTTTTCTGTATAGAAACTACATCTGGTTTCTATTCAGTTATCAGAATGGGAGGAGGTAGGTGTATCATGCTAAGCCATCTTTTTAAGCACCTGTGCACCAGATTAATGGATTCATCTTGGTACGGCTCCTTATGGCTGTTCACAAAACTTAGACTCCATGGTAAGTCAACAGCTGCTCATTTGCAGGAGTAAATGCCACATCTTCTGATAGTCCTTCTACTAAAAAAAAGTATTCTTGTTTGTACGAAGTCTGCTTTCAGATACCGTAAACTTTGTGGGAAAAGCATGGGCACCATTCAGTTTTGACATTTTCAATTAAATATATAATTATTGTTGTAGTCAATGAAATACAGATTTCAGGAGGCAAATTTAAGTAGCATTTTTGACAAGTTCCTGCATTCTTAGGATCACCAAAAAGCTGCTATGTTTTTCTTGGATTTTGACAGTTTTTGTAAAGAACAACCAAACAGAAGCATATTCAATTTCAATCTTCAGCAAGACTAACATAACAAAAATTATGAAACTATCATATTTATGTTTTTCTCAAACATATGTGATAAATCAAATCAGATTATTGTTCCATCATCTCAGGAAAACAGCATGTTGCCTCTGTTGAGCAGAGTATATCATAGGTTTTTCTTCACTCTGAAAGAGAAAAGCCATCCTGAAGTTCAGCTATTCATTAGATTAATGTGGGGAAGACAGGTGGCTTGTAAACATCATGCAGGAGAAGGAAAATTTCAGAGTGGTAGCAGAAATAAATGTATCCTGTATTCAGATAACTAAGTTCATAATTATAGCAAAGTGTGCCATTGGCTGTCGCTCAGGATGCCGTGGTAAACTGGAAGAGGCAGAAGTGGCTTCATATAACTGGCTACACAAGGAATTGAAACTGACCTCTCCCAAGCAGCAGTATCATAAAAATAAAAACAAAGATTGGGGAACCTCTATATGTGATTACCAGGCACAGAGCAGAAGGGAAACACTATGAATTCTGTCAAATCAAAGGTCTCATTGCAGTAGATTTAGGAACTGCTCTGGTTACCAGAAGTAGAAACTGTAGGGTGCTACCTTCGAACAATTTTTTGAACACTCCTGGATTGTAATTCCAAGTATTTATATTTCATTTTTGCTAATTCATAAATTGCTTCAGTAACATTCTCTCTTCCCGCCAACAGCAAAAAATGCTGTCATACGTAATGAATGCAGGAAAGTCTGCTTGGTCTTCATATTAGGGTATTTTTTTATATTATTATTTGATTATTTTCAACCCAGGACCATAATATAACATTTGCTTCTGGTCCATGGTCTACCATCACATGGTGAACACACGGAACTCATGCTAAGTAGATTGGCAGGACAGCAAAAAGGGTGTTGGGGAAAACAGGGTACAAGAGAGTGGTGTGGAAAGATCCCCTCTATGGAGACAGAACAGGAAACCCAAATCAAAGCACAGCTTTTGGAACAGACAGCTGTGGAACTGGAGCTATGGAGACCAGTGTCCTGTTCACTGACTGAAACACTGCCTGGATGGGCAGGCGCAAAGCACAGTGGTGAACAGAGCTTGGTCCAGTCAGCAGCAGTGTTCCTGAGGGCTCAGTACTGGGGCCAGGTGTGTCCAATGCCTGTATCAAAAATCTGCACACAGCGATTGAGTGCACCTGCAGTCAGTTTGTGGATGATACCAAGTTGGGTAGGAATGTTGATCTGTTGAAGGGCAGGAAGGCTCTGCAGAGGGATCTGGACAGGCTGGATCAATGGACCCACAGCAACAGTCTGAGATTCCTTAAGGCAAAATGCTGAATCCTGCACTGGGGCCACAACAATCCGAGACAGCACCACAGGCTGGGGGAAGAGTAGCTGGGAAGCTGCCCAGCAAAAAAGGACCTGTGGGTGTTCTTGGCAGCAGCTGAACATGAGCCAGCGTGCACCCAGGTGGCCAAGGATCCTGGCTTGTCTCAGAAATAGTGTGGGCAGCAGGACCAGGGCAGTGATTGTCTCCCTGTACTCAGCACTGGTAAGGCTGCACCTTGAATTCTGAGTTCAGTTTCAGGCCCTTCACGACAAGGAAGGCATTGAGGTGCTGGAGTGAGTCTAGCGAAGGGCAATGGAGCTGGGGAAGGGTCTGGAACACAAGTCTGATGAGGAACAGCACAGGGAGTTGGGGGCCTCAGCCTGAAGAAGAGGAAGCTTGTAGGGTGGATCACTCTACAACTATCTGAAAGGAGGGTGTAGCCGGGTGGGTATCTGTCTCTTCTCCCAGGCACTAGTGACAGGACGAGAGGAAACATCCTCAACAGGAAACATTCTCAGGCTGTGCCAGGGGAGGTTCAAATTGGATATGAGGAAAATTTCTTCACAGAATGGGTTGTCAAGCCATGGAACAGGCTGCCAGGGAAGTGGTGCTGTCACCATCCCGGGAGGGATTTAAAAGCCGTGTAGATGTGGCGGCACTTGGGGACATGGTTTAGCAGTGGACTTGGCAGTCCTGGGTTAATAGCTGGACTTGATGATCTTAGATTTCTTTTCCATTCTAATTAGTTCTATGACTCTATAGTCAGTTCAATCAGAATGAAACACTATTTCCTTATTTTTTTGCTTATTTTCTCCATGGAATTAATTTTATAATAACTTCATTTTTTTTACAAATAAAGTATAACTTTAGCAGAGAAAATTAGGTAACTGTTTTCCATAAGTCGCTTGATTTTACAGCATGTTATCTTATTTCTAATATTTTTGTATTAATGTATCTCTTAAAAAGCTATGTGATAGGCTTCAAAAGATTAAACAGCTACATTCAATACACAGAATTGAAAGATCTGCATATCTAGGCTTTTTTTGTTCTATTGCTACTGGTTTAGGTCACTGTCTGGAGAAGAGACGATTCAGGATCTTCTTTCCAGTGGAGAGAACAAAGTTTTAGGCAGTGAATTCTAGAAAAGCTTCTTTTATTTTACATTGTTTACTGTTTTCTAGAGCAGATTACTTAATTACTGGTGTTGTAAAGATGAAGTTGGTTCTGATCTCATCTATTTAAAAAACAGTTACTGAAATGTATGAATGCAAGTATTTCTGTGTATGAAACAACATTTTTTTTAACAGCTTGCTGTTATTTGGGGGAGGGAGTTGAGGAGACTTGGCAATATCTGAACGATGCCTAAGGGTAAACTTCATAAAACTGCACAGGAAACTAAAAGCCCCACTGCAAATTAACTGAGATTGTCAATTTAAATAGTAAAGGAAAAAGCAAGTATATGGGAAAACGAAAATGCTTCAGAACCCCAAGGTATCTCAACGTGATTTATATTTAAGGAACTTAGAGAATGTGTTACAATATTAATAATATTTTATACACTATTAAAGCTATTATGGCATATCATTAATTATATTGCCAAACATTTACAAAACTAGGCCAGATTATTGTCTTTAAATGTTCAGCAGAGTGAGAAAAGGCAGTCTTTTAAATGCAATTAATGCTTTGTGTTATGGAGAAAGTATAGATAAGATGCTAGTCTGAGGTCTAGGACTTCAGCAAATGTCCAATATCACTATAACTACCCTGTGTGATCTTAAGCAAGCAATGTAACATAAAAACCAGACTGCAGCCCTAAAGTGTATGTGCCTGGATCTTATACTGGGTCCCTTCTTTGAATGAGGAGTCTGACCTCTCTGTCATGGAGATAACTCCTATCAGACATGCTGCAAATGGTTCTCCAAGGTGGACAATTATGAGATAAGACAAGAAGAACATACTTTGTTGCATACAGGGCCATGCTGGAGTGTGTCTTGGCCCCATTATTGCCACAGTCTCCTGTGAATGTATTTCACAGCCCCCGGCATTTTGAGCAAGGACTGCACAGAGCATGTTCTCCATCAACAATTCCTGTTCCAGGAAACACAGAAGGGAGACACCTCCATAAAAACTCAACTCCTCAGAAATTAGGCTTGCAATTCAGACTTGTAGGAAGGTGCTGATATTGATATTGCGCAAGTCCATGGGATTCATCCATACGCCCTGAAGGAGTTGGCAGATGAAGTTGCTAAGCCACTATTCATCATTCTTGAAAAATCATGGCAGTCAGGTGGTTCCTCTTGACTGGAAAAAGGGAAATATAACCCCATTTTTAAAAAGTGGAAAGTCCAAGAACTGGGGAACTACAGTCAGTCTCACCTCTCTGCAAGATCAGGCAAGATCATGGAGCAGATTCTCATGGAAAATATGCTAATGTACATAGAAAACAAAGAGGTGATTGTTAACAGTCATCATGACTTTATGAAGGGGAAATCATGCCTGGCAAATTTGGTGATAGGGCTACAGCATTGATGAATGGAGGCAGAGCAAATGACAGCATCCAGCTGGACTTATGTACAATGTTTGACACTGTCCTGCATGACACCTTGTCTCTAAACTGGAGAGACATGGGGGGAGATGGGACCACTTGGTGGATAAAGAACTGGCTGAATGTCACACATAATGAGTTGTGGTCAATGGTGCATTGTCCATGTGGAGATCAGTGGCGAGTGATGCCCCTCAGGGGTTGGTACTGGGATGATACTGTTCAACATCTTGGTCAGGAACATGGACACTGAGATCAAGTACACCCTCAGCAAGTTCACTGATGACACCAAGCCGTGTGGTGCAGGTGACACGCTGGAGAGAATGGATGCCATCCACAGGGACCTTGACACACTTGAGAGGTGGGCCAATGCAAACCTCATGAAGTTCAACAAGGTGAAGTGCAATGTCCTACCTTTGGGTCGTGGCAATCCCAGACACTCCTACAGGTTGGGCAGAGAAGTGATTGAGAGCAGCCCTGCAGAGAAAGTTGGCAAGAGGACTGGAGCACCTCCCCAGCAAAGAAAACAGGCTAAAAGAGTTGTCTGTTGAGCCTGGAGAAGAAAAGGTTGTATGGAGCCCTCACAGCATACTTCCAGTATCTGAAGGGGATCTACAGGGAAACAGGAGAGGGACCCTTTGCGAGGAACTGTAGTGACAGAATGAGGAACAGTGGATACAAATTGAAGGAGGGGAAATTTAGGCTGGATATTAGAAAGAAATTCTTTACTGTGGCAGTGGTGAGATTTTGGAACAGGTTGCCATGGGAGGCTGTGGATGCCACAACCTTGGCAGCGTGCAAGGCCACACTGGATAAGGCCTTGAGCAGAGTGGTCTAGTGGGAGATGACCCTGCCCAGGGCAGGGGAGGTTGGGACTAAGACCCTTTCCAATCCTTAGCCCTTGGTCATTCCATGATTACATATAATGTGTTCAGGAATTAATTATGGTTCAGAGACAGTTTCTTCTATACTGGGCAAAAGACTTATTTTTTCAAAACCCCCAATTTTCAGATGGAAACCATGATCTTCTTTTATACAAAAAATCAGTGGTTTTAAGATCCATCTAAGTGAAAAGATTTGGTTTCCATGCCCTCCTCAACCTGTGAGCTGTCATAGGGGGGCAAACTCACATCTCTGAACTCTAGTAATTTTAACATAAGGTTCTCATGTAGTCTTTTGAGCAGAAATCAGAACCAGGCTCTTCTCTCCTCTAAATGGGTGCCCCAGTGTTTTTAGCCACAGCCATGCTCCCTCTTGTACCCCCACTTTGACCTAAGGAATTCTGATATGTTTTTCTCAAGCTGGAACAGCATCAAAAACTGGAGGGAACCTCCCACCTAGACTAGCTTATGGCCTGGTAGTCAGGCCCGAAGATTAAATGAACCATCTTTATTCTGGATGAGAACAGGGCATGTTGAAACATCTCACCCTGGGGCGTGTAGTTTATGTGGAACTGTATCTCCACATTAAAGTTTCACTCTTAGGGAACTATGTCTGGCTGTCAACAACATCCAAAACCCTTGCTTGGACAAATGCTGGCTATAAAAATGAACCTGTTCATTGATAGATACATTGATAGGAAAGAGAAATCAAACAGGCATTGGTTACAACAACAGCACCGGGATATTTGCATCTTTGCTGCTGCACCCTCTTCATAGTCACAGTTTGTTTGATAAGACCAGGGAATGCAGCACTGTTGACAAAGTCCTACAATTGCAATACTTGGAAGGGAAAGGGAGATAAGCTGAAAACTAGCATGTTCTGTTGATGGCAAACACGGCTGAAATATTAGCTCCTGTGGCAATAGTTTGAATAAACAGGACCTGGTATGCGAAATCCTAGTGATGTTGGCAGGTGAATACTGCTTGAGGCTTAAGGTGGGGCACCTTTTCTTTACAGACTCATTGGCACATGCATACTGAGCCTTATTGCCTTCATTTACTGAACCTGGCACACCTTGAGGTTGTTTTTGGGGGGGTTGTTTTTTGGGTTTTTGGGTTTCGGTTTGTCTTTTTTGTGTGGTTTGGTTTTTTGTTGTGTTTTTTTGTTGTGTTTTTTTGTTGTGTTTTTTTGTTGTGTTTTTTTGTTGTTTGTTGGTCTTTTGGCTTTTTCCAGCAGGGAAGTTTGGTGGTGGTGTCATTTTTGAAGAAAAGAAAATAACCAAGTGAGGACATATGAAGACATATGTCTAAGGCATACACATTTGAAGTTTATCAAAAAAGAAGCCAGTACAAAACCAGTATCTCAGCAGTACATATTGAATGAAAAACTCAATGGGCAAAAGTTTGAAGCTGAGACGGGAAAGAAAGATCAGACATAAAAAAAATTATGTTTGTAAGTTCCTCTTTAGACCAGATCCCCAGGACAATTTTTACAGATAACAAAAGATTTTATAGCCCTCATACATTCTGGTATGTTAGTACAGCATGCTGCAGTGCAGTACAAGCTTCCTTTCCAGGTTTACCTGCTTCTAATTTTCCTCTGAGATATGTGCTATCTTATCCAACCTGGATATCTCTGCCAAAAAAGAACCCTCCCCAATCTCCTCATACACTAGTAACAATACACATGCAATGAATGAGTTAGAAAAATGCACTCAGAACTGCTTGGCAAAATTAACAGTTGACAATACACTGTCAAGTAAGCACCTGGATAATTTCTAAGGTTCTCTGACTTTTGTGGGCCAGAAACAGTCACTAAACAGACAGACATTTATGTAGAACTCATTAAAAAAATGAGGTTTTAAGGAAAAGCAAAACAAACAAAAAAAACAAACCCAAACAAAAACCCCAAAAAACAAACCCCAAACTTTTTTTGATAAAAAGACAAAAATAAGGTTAAAAAATGCTATATTTCGAAATAGTTCTAACTTAATGACTATTTCAAGTGCTTTCAGAGAGCAAATGAGAGTAAAAGCATGAGAAACCTTCAAGAGAAGCTACAGCTCAGGATACTTACCTGTGTGCTGAGTCATTCTCCTTTATCCCAGAGGGTCACCTCAACTAACAAATCTCTGCCTATACTGCATAGGGTTCCTATTAGGCTTTCCAGTTTCAGCCTTCCATCTTTTAATAACACTTAGTAGAGCCATGTTTAGGCTCAAATCTCTCTTTTTCTCTGTAACTCTGGTCAGAAATAAATCCAAGATTTTTATTCTAGCAAAAAAGGCACAAGATAAGTTTTCAGAAAATGTCTACCTGCCCTAATATTTACTGAAGATGAATACCAAGAAATTAAGAAAATAAAAATGAGGCTTTTTCCCTTCAGAAATATGGCAAGGCTTGTTGTTAATCTAATTCTTAAATCAAAATTATGTTAATTTTAATCTTATGCTTATCAAGTAATTATGTAATTACTTGCAAGTTTCAGAATTAATGAGAAAATCTGCATGGGATATATGATATATATTTGGCATTTTTGCCATTCCATGTTTTGACAGACAAATTTGCAAAACAGAATGACAATTTATTTCTATGATCTAGTACTGGATAATCAAATATAAATATGATTTTTTAAACTTTATCTTACAGCCACTTGAACAAGGCAAAGTAAAGGTTAAAATATCAGTGAAGGTGAAAAAGGGGTCCTGGAGGGTTAGATGCATACTACTTTTCAGGCAGAAGAACTTGAAAAGCAAAAAGAAACCCCTTCATTGCAGTGAAGTGTGATTAAGACAAAAGATTTCATAACCCTTGGGCAAAGGAAGACTGAGGGAAATCGAGGCTTTTGTGACAAGGCCAAACAAGTTACAGTAGTATTTAAAATTTCACAAATATAATGAGTAAAAGGAGTGTGTGGTCTTTACTGATAAACTACAGATTTTTTTCCGGAAGCAGAAAATATATTTCTGGAGAATGCACTGTGCATGTCTAAATGCGGTTGGCCAAAGATTTGGTGGGAAAATTCTGATGAAATTTATTTCAGAAGCTGGTATTTAGGTAGATTTGTTCACTGACGCATAGGAAATTTAATCATAAATATGATATTAATAAACTTATAATGTTTGGTCCTTTTTTTTCCTAGACATTTAAATCGTTAGAGTGTTTATCACATACATAAAACCTACTGCAAGTTTTCATTATAATTTCACTAGGAAGACTGTTTACTTCTAGAAAGGGAATGTAATATACTTGACACAAGGAAGATATTTATTATTCTGTCAGGAACAGTTCCTTAGAACAAATGCTTATTCGTGCAGTATTCCAGTGGTGTTATAGTTTTGTATTTAGAAAGGAAACCTTACTATGATGCTTCTCTCCTTCTTACGACACAATTTTTCTTTAACCAAAATATCTGCTGCAAGATGATATAAAAATAAAAGTTGGTGTTTTCAGTCTGGTAAAGTTTAGATACACTTGTAAAATATAGAAAATTTTACATATTTTTTACTTTTATAATTTATGTTTCATTGGCACAGTGATTCCTGAAGAATGACAATGCATTGAAGATCCTCAAAACATGCTTAATAAATGATCCATGCAATGACAGTGTACTACAGTCAGAATTCCAGTTCTGAAACAAATTCTAGAACTAGATTGTCATATCTTGAGATACTTACCCCTAAGCAGGCCTGACGAAATAAATGAACCTCCTTGAAAAGTAACTTACAGTAAATGGGAAAGTGACAGATATTGATTATTGATTGTAAATAGAAACCCTCTCTTTGGAAACATAAAACTTTGGACAGATGAAAAATACTTCTTAATTCAGAAAGGAGGAGAGATTTTGCAAGTTTTGGCAAAAGTATTTCAGTAATCTCATCCTTATCAATTTAACTCTAGGTTAGAATGGTCACAACTACAAAAAATTGCAACAGAAAACAGCATTAGATATGAATGAATGAATTCTTTTTTTGTACAATCCTGGGATATATATACCAGTATATATACAAAATACCAGTTGTACAAAATCAAGGGAATAGCAGCAATGCCAACAGTATGTTGATGTTTCCTTCTCTATGCACAACACAGTGTAGAAGATGCACCCACAATCAAATGCAGAAGCTCCTGGCTGCCCTGTTTCTCATATTGGGATAGTATCCTGTAACTTGCAAAACTCAGTACTATTTAATGGGACGGTCTTATCAAGACAGGAAATTGCCACCTCATAACTGCCACCAGAGAACAAATAAATATCACTATAATCTCACACAGTAATTTCAAAGGGGGCAATGAAAAGTGATGATGATCGTTTCCAGTTTCTTCTATCACCTGAAATCTTCACAATCTTTGCCTTCACCAAGGGCCTGAGATCCCACATTCACTGTCCAAATAAAAAAGCTCCTGAATTCATGGAGACAGTAGGAAATATAACACTGGAGGGATGGAAAAATACAAGATTACAAAACTCCCCACAGCAATCCTTTAATGAAGGTTTTAAACTAACATGAACCCATTAAATAATGTCACATTTAATGAGTACTTAAATAATATCATTAATAATGGAGTAATTGGACCTCTTTACAAAAAGAAAACCTATTTAGTACTGTCATCATTTCCGGCAATACAAGTTACTGAATAGTGTCTTACTCTTAGTTGTTATTACTTTTTAAACATAAATAAGCCAGAAATAATGAGTGAGAGCAACTTTTCCGGGAACTGCAGCCTAGCCATTTAATTTCTATTTTGTAAAAAAGCTTCATGCTTGTCTATCTGTGATTAGAGTGTGCTTTTCTTGTCTTGGAAATGCCTGCAACTTGGCTAAATGACTCAAGCAGGATAACATTCTATGGAATTTCACAGCAATTATCAACTCAAAGACAAAATCTACAATGAGGTTTTGTCACATATAGTCACTTTCACATATGACTTAAATAGTTAATCATATATAATTTCATATGGTTTGCTATCAAGTAATAACATTTAGCATTCATCATCTAAGTCTTTAGACAAAATCATAATTTAGACACCATGATGCTACTTAGACAAATAGACCAATATCAAACCAACAAAAAACAAATTTTTCTTTAGTTTTGTTCAGTCATGGGAAAGGAATTTCTTTTTCTGTTTTTAAATATATGTACTTCTTTTGAAAGAACTTCTAAATTTGAAATATTTCTACACTGACATTTCTCAAGAAATTAGTGATGATTTATTGACAAAAAAGGGGACAGCTAAGAAAAACAAATCTATCAAGTCCATTACTAGTAACCATTTTACTAAATAAGTTTCTTATCATAGGTAATTTGAGTTCTGATGCTTCACACCATAATTTAAGATTTAAATTCCTGATCCATCTTTAGACATCTAATTGAAAAATACATACTCTTATAAAATTTTAGAAGCTACCTTCATTTTCCCATCCACGTTCTTTACATTTATATTAAAAAAATAAAAAGGAAATACTTGTTATTGCTGGATGACTTCATGATTATTGCTCATCTCTGTTTGTATTCTTCAACATTCCAAATGCTGATTAAGTTCTGCTTTGTTTTGATCCCAGAAAGACAAAGACAGCACCAGACTGAAATGGGGAAACTCACTCACAAAAGCTAAGTCAACGTGGCAAACATAATCTCAGTGTCGACACGAAGGAGGGATTAGACTCTACCACAATGCAATTCAAAGAAGGAGTCTAACTCAACTGCTCAGACAGCGAGGAAGACTTTCTCCCTGCAGGAAGGGAGCATGGGGAGGTTAGGCTTACTGAACAGAAACAGCCTTTTTGAAGCCTTTGCAACAACCAGAACAGGTGCCGAAAAGTAAAATTTCTGAGATGTTCTCACGCAGCTCCACCTCTGTCTAACAAAAATACCTAGAAAATACAGGGCAGGAAGTCTGTGATAATACAGCTTTACTGTACAATTTTATTAGTCTAGTACTTGTAAGATGTAGACTTTTCAATAAGTAAATTTGTTTAACTATGGGGAAATGAATTTTGTTCTCAACCCATTTTTGTTAATTAGTAACCATGCTGACAGCTTTTTGTAGTTGTTCATAACAAAGATTTCCATAAGAAAATGTTGACTTCAGTCCCTGTGAGAAATTATTGTCAAAGAATGTGAATAGAAAGGTGGACCCTACAGACTTCAGCAACACATAGCCAGTGTAACTTTGCAGTCAATATAAATGAAACAGGACTGAGTGACTCCACTGCTGGATTGCCTCATTTTCCCAGATTCTCACAAAACTGCTTGGAGCTTACTTCCATGTGGAGTGGCCAATTCTATCAGAAGCTTCAGGACTCCTGCACACAATGTTGGATTTACCAGAATTCTTTTCTGGTGTTATTCTTGATGCTATTACTAACTTCAGCACAATATAAAAACATATGATTTTTTTTTTCCATTTTTTTTGCTTTGAAATTATTTTTTCTTCAACAAGAGGACTATTTTTCCAGCACCACAGTGTACTGCTTTTCTTCACTTTCATATAAAATAAAGTAAAACAAATAAAGTATTCTGATCATAATAGGCTTTAAAAAGCTTGATATAAATGAGCTACCTAAATATCAAACATATCTTCATTGCACATGAAAGGGGACATCATCAGCAGGAATTAATCTGACACTAAACCTCTTGATCTCAGTTCATATTCTAAATCAAAGTTAAGTGTGAGGTGAACAAGTGCTCACACCAACATAGGCCATGTGATAGAGAAACAGATTAGAAAATTAAATGGAGGTAGAGATTAGGCTTCGAAAGGATTCTCTGAGAGATATGCAGTAACCTTGTCTTTGGTCAAACCTGCTCTACAAGAAGAACCTCTAGCACACCATTTCAGCATTTCAGTCTTGAGCAGGAAATGGTGACAGTGTGTGTCTCAGATACACATACACCACAAAGTTAATCTGGGTACTTTGGTGTGAGAGAAAGTCTGGTTTGATTGTTTCACTTGAATTGCTTGAACACGGCTTAGAAAATTATATTAAAAACTTAATGTATCTGGTAGCTCTAAGTTTTTATATTTTACAAAACTCTTAAGTTAAAAGCACCCATCTCTGAAGCCAAAGTGATGAAGATACCACCCGGAACAATACAATAGAGAATGCAGAAAATGCTTTAATTGGAACGACTGAAATCAACCATGTAAATCTGTTTTCTAGAATTCTGAAGGTAACAATATAATCTGCAGAGCTAAACAATCAGAATGATCTTAATTCACACCTCCAAGTGCAATTACTGTATGTAGTATTTTGAAAAATAAATACCAATTGGAATTATGTAGAATATTTAGAGAGTTTAGACCATTGCTTAATTATGATTCATTGCAAATTGAAGCTTTTGATTTATAATTTGGGACAATCTGAGTTATATCCAGAACAAAGTCTCCAAATCCTGTTTCAAGTTTCAACTCCATCCAGAAGCACTAGAATTGTAAGAAACAAGCCACTTCCTAGCATATACTTGTTTGATCAGAACAAAATATAAACTACACAGCTCCCTCTATACATTCTCATTTGAATGGGGAGGATTGAGCAAGGAATTGGACTACATGTTCTCTAGAGATCCTCTCATCCTAAATATTCTTTTATTCTGTTCTGTGATTTGTCTATTCATAACCAGTTAATTTCTACACTGATGCACACATTCCCAGAACCTGTATTTGGGTCAAAGTCACTGTCTGTTCATAATTCTCCTTAAGTCACCTCAAATATTACTAATTGTTGGACCAAAAAATTACATGACAGAACAAATGCTTGTGAACAGATTTGTTCTTAGAACAAACGCTATCATAATCACACAAAGAGAATAATAAATAATAATAAATAATAAATGCCCCAATAATAAAAACCCTATGGAGTTACAGCTTTCATAGTTTTATATAGAAGTGTGAAAACATGAATAATAAATAAAGACAAGGCCAAAACTTATGAGACTGTTATCACATAGGGGAACAAGCTTCCCACTGTCAAAGTGAATTGAGAATCACTAAGTGCTACACCGATGACCTAGAGCAACACAAGAAAATCTGCCAAAGCAAAAACCAAACCCAAAACACCCACCTCAGAAACCTAAAAAACCTCAGGTTTTTCCTTGTGCTTAGAGAGAAAGAAACCGCAGTACCCTGAGGAAAGTACAGTCAACTGTGAATACAGAAGACATGCTTTTTTTGATTTTTCAAATTATAAAGTAGATCTACAGAACTTTTACTTATTCTGAACACAATTCCAGGTTTGCTAAAAGAAGAAAATTAGTTTAGAAATCCTGATCATCTGAAAGTCTGATGGGTTGTGACAAAGAAAGAGCAAACATGCTATTGATCTGACCACACAGTTGGACTGAGGCTAACTAAACAAACTATAAGAAAAATATTTTAGTCTCTGGATGTTCACCTGATGTGCAGGTAAGTCTTGCTAGCATGAGGAAAGGAAAGGAAATATACAGTCTGAGATGATCAGTACATGTTTCTAATTTATCAATGACACTCAACTTTCCTGAACAGTACTGTCTGTCATAGGATGTTACTACAAAAAGCTTTGCAAATCTTAGTTATAAAGCACTAGCCTTACTAAAAATTCAACACTGTTCACAATGTGACCTAGGAAAAAACTTATTTCAGTACACGCACCACAATTAATCCAACTACCTCATTCTAAAGAAAATCCACTCAATTAGTGAGTAAATGGCAGCTCATCATTTACTAGACTATTTAGAGCATATCATTAGTTTATTACCCAAGAAGAACATATTAGCCTCGGTAATTTGTTTCTTTCATTTGAAGAAAATAATGTACAATGTTTAGTTGAAAGTCTTGACAAGTGGACATGAAAGACTATTAGAAAGCAGAATGACAAGCCTAAATTGAGCTAAGATCCCAACACCATTTTTCTTCAGACTAGAAACGCTGAAAATTCAATTTCACGGATTCTACCCATTTATTTTACTCTACAGAACTTCAGAAGCATTTAAAAATTTGCTTCTCTCCCCTTAAATAAATTTAGTAAATTCATCTCATGTTTTGAAAGCATGATA
This sequence comes from Campylorhamphus procurvoides, assembly GCA_013396655.1. Taxonomy (NCBI): domain Eukaryota; kingdom Metazoa; phylum Chordata; class Aves; order Passeriformes; family Dendrocolaptidae; genus Campylorhamphus; species Campylorhamphus procurvoides. Next base: position 20,574 of record WBMV01005962.1, on the reverse strand, counting down.
ATGCTTTCAACACAAGGACTTGGTTGAAAGTTAGCTACTAAAGCTACAAATCTTTCAAGACTTTACCTCTATTGCAGCTCAAAAGTAGGTTGGTACCAAATGAATCTTACAAAACATTTATTTTCTGTAGTTTGATGTTCTCTCAGTGTTTGACTATGGTTATGTGATATTTCAGATTCGTTAAGCAATGGACCTACCTAGGATTATTTAGCGTACGAGATAATTCACTGCATGTTAGGACATCACCACCACAATTTCTTCGGGGCAATTAAAGATGAAATTATGGAGGATCATGAAATAAACCAGGTACAATGCTTAGATTTTCATCATTGATGGCAAATTATGACCTCCAAAATTGGAGTCATCTGCTACATATCTATCTTTATCAACAACCCTCAATAACTTTAAGTATTCTGAAAGTATGATACAATGCTCAGTAGAAAGTTCATGCAGGGAAGAAGTCTGCTGGAGCTAAAGACAAAGTAGATTCTTTATACTAAAAATTCCTCAGGTGAGTTCTTTTTGTCAAATTTCTGTTTACAATGTTTAGCACGTTGTAATCATCACAAATACAGCAACACTGCAAGTGAACAACACATATAAAACCACGAGCTAACGAAGTGGGCAACAAACTACTGAAAAATAAATGCTTACATTAAAAAATGTTTCCAGTTTTGGAAAACTATATTAACTATTTTGGCAGTAATTTTGAAAAGGGAACAACTATTTTATTATACAGAGCTAAACTTTGGCAGACTCCTGTAGAATATTGTAACATTTTGAAGATAAGTCAATAATTTACAAGGTTAGAAAAAATAAAGTGCTTCTTTTTTCCCTTGATAAATAGACTTACCTACTGGAACCTGACATTTGTCAGGCTCACTAACAACATCTGTGAATCTCAGCATTTCAGACAAAGAAAGCTTTTGAAGATGCTTTTTCCTGAGGTGAAGCTTGGTAAGGACACTTGCCATTGTGAAAGCTGAAGGAAAGAGTGATAGATGTGTTTGGGCAGAGAGCTTGTACTGGAGAAGTGATCTGCTGACTTTCCTCCTCCAAAAGTGAATGACCTTAATATAGAGATAAAAAAATTAAACCTGAAACATCTAAAGCTTTAGGCAATGCTTTGAAAGCTACCACAGCTCTGTGTGTATGAATGAGTGTCACATGCTGCAGCAGGATGTTAGAACCAAAGGCTGCGAACAGCTATCTTCAGAGAGGTCTCTTATTCCATTTTATTACTTTACAATGCATGCTTTCTGGACTTCTAAACTAGACTGAGCTTAGTAAAAGTTCATCATAAATCTGAAGGAAAATCTTCCAGGCAACAAGAGAATGAGAGTTTGGTGGGACACTCCCAGAGATTCCTGCTCTCAGCCAGAGACAGCCAAGCTCAGACACAGACTCAGTCCATGGCTATTATTGGATTTCTAAGGAGTGACTTCTCGTATTTATGATAAAAAGACCAGTTTTCCATTCATTCTTCAAAAGAGAAAATCAGCATACCCTTACATTTGCTTCCTACGTGAGGAATGGCCTGTTAGTATAATTAACAGCAAGTTCACATTTGATTTTATCCTTCTGCACTGCTGAGCATACAGGGACAGAACAGACAGATTACTGTCTAAATGTTAGATGTATCAAAGCTAAACTCATTTACAACTAATAAAAAAACCACGACCAAGAATACATTAGAGAGAAACACTTCACATAGGTAGAGGAAGAGGTATGACCTTTTGATCACAATGTAAAGGATTTTATAACACACAAGGTGGCTGAAGAGCTAATGCTTTAGACTCACTAATTATGTGATGAGCCCCACTTCATTGAACTTCCTTATCTGCTTCTATTCCATTCTTTTTCCAGTGAAATCACATTTATGCAATGCTTTAAGAAACCAGTCTGTTAACAAAATACATTTTAACAGTAGATAGTATTTACTATAAAATAGATTCTGAAAGCATTTGTTCTTCAAAGGTGGGAAGCTGAGACACCCAAACTAATAATTATCTTAAAGTGTTTAGTTGCCATCATGTCTGATCTCACGTAAAAGCAAAAAAAAGCTGCAAAGCATTAATGACACGTATTGGTCTGCATAAAGTAGAAGGCAAGGTTTATACAAAATACAAAGGACAATGAGGACATCACTTTAACCTGTCCCACATCACAGACAGGACTCTGTATATCACAATGTGTTAATGACTGGGTAATGATTCAAATAAGGGTTTAGGAATACATTAACCACCTATCCACCCAAAACTCTGCTAAAAGATAAGAGGCTGCAAGGATCTGCAACAACTGAAGAACAGAATTAAATGTGAGGACAGATTTTATTATAGAGCTCCGTCTTTTATCTCCCATAGAGACCTTTTAAAAATGTTCATGTAACTGCATTTGTCTCTAAGTATGCTGCTGTATTTTGATCACAGATTAAACTCAAGCACAGCTTGCAATATTTTAAAAATACTTCAGAAGTAACAAATACCAGTAACTATGAGCCAATTTTAAGTGTGAATTTATATAGAACAGACAGCACTGTAGCTATAGTTTTCAGTTATGTATTTCTTTATTTGCCTCTTACTTATTTTCTGCTGAATCAAGCACACCTATGAAAGTGGTGGTGGGAAGACCAAAAAAACCTGGGTCTATTAGAGGACTGGCGTATCTTCATAGGATGTATTCATACCATATGCCTACTTGATCCCTCTCTTCCCAACTTTGTTCACTGTGTGAACACATTTTTAAAAAACAAAAGGTCACCTATCATGAAGCATGGCTTCAGTTATTGTTTTAGATTTTTTTTTTTGTTTTGTTTGTCTGTTTTTATTTAAAAGAGAAAGTATTTCCTAATTTACTTTCAAGGCTGAGTTTTCCTGATCTTGAACCTGGATGCTCTAGAGCACAAGAACCCTAAAAGCCTGCATAAAGAGGCTCCACTTATCCTTGTATAACACAGTGAACACATCTGTATGACCCCTGTTTCCACCTGCTTCTACACAGTGGTGAAAAACCTATGCTTGGACTGGTTGGAACACACAGCTCTCTGTCACACCATAGACTAGAGAAGCATCTGTACAAAGTTATTTCAAGACACAACAAAGCATCTTTGAATGCTGCAAGGACCAGGGATAAATACTGGGGCAAGGCTAACACCTTTCATCAGAATATCTGTCCTTTGGGAGAAGCCGACATTTTGAGTCCTGGGTAAATGATGAGATGGTTAGGTATTTATTTGATTCAGTTCTGTTTGTTTACTCACAGACAACCAATCTTGAGACTTTGAACTCCTCTGCTTTCCAAGCTACTTCTGCCAGCTGACCCACAATTATTGACCAAGGGATGATTCCTATCCCATGTCAGATGTGAAGTAAAACAATGTAGTTAATTATCTCCTGTATGCTTACTCCACTCTCATCTCTGAGAAACATAAAATTCTATTATGTCGAGTAAATGTTCCAGACACAGAAGTCAATTTCTAATGATGCACATGCCTTGTCTTCAGCTGGTTTCTACTGGTTCATCTGTCTTAGTCCTAAAAGAACTTCCTGGTTCCTTCATTTTCTTGGAATGGAAATATGGAAATATAGCATATCCTATGATCAACCATCATGATTTTATAAGCCTTTTTCCCATGGCTGAACACAGTCAGGTTTTGGCTGGTTTTTGGTTTTTTTGGGCATATGAACATATAATTTATATGATCCTGTTTTCTTTCTCTGCCTAATATACAATCCAAACTCATCATTAATTATTTTAGTGATTCATTCACTGACATTGCCAGCATTTATGGTTTTCATGGCCATTTTTCAGAATCTAGTCTGATCTACATTTTTATTAGTGTCTTTGTTTCAAATCATATTTTGTAAATGCTGACACTACCTACCTGGGACAACAAAAAGTAACCTAAAAGCAAAGTTTGTCTTGTGCTATAACCTGTTTGTTTAATTCTTATAAATATCCATAATGTCATTTTCAAAAGACACTTTCTATACCAACAGGGAAAAATGACCATGTGAACAAAATCAGATCTACAAGAATAAAAAAATCTAATATAGCCTTCTGAGCAAAGTACCAAAAATTATGCAAGAGTTAACCACAATCATTAGTAAGCTGGTATTTATAAAAATCTTACTTAGTTATTTTCAAAAGCAATCAGCACCTCAATACACTTTAAACTACACTTGCCATATGCATCTGGCAAGGTCAGGCTCTGGTTTCATGTGTACAAATAATTATTCCAATTAAGGCTGGAGAAGGCCTTGTTAATCTACTGTGTATGGAACATTAGCTGCCTGGAAGATATGAGGAAGTAGGTCAGGAGAAAACTGTCAAAAACAGAAAGACCCTTTTAAAGCATTTTTTTTGCATGTGGAAGCAAGCAAATTGACAGTTGTGGAGTAAAAACGAAGCTGAACAATGAGTGGTTAGTATCATATTAATTAGCTATGGAAAACTGTCGAGGTGCTATCATTCATGAATAGTGATGGATTTCTTCCTCCAAAAGATAATTTAAGTTAAGAATGTTTTGGAAACTGTATTGACACTGCACAGCTGTTGCTAGGGCCTGAATTTGCGGGTAACAGCAACTGCTGCAGTCCTTCCCTCCATCAAGGCAGGGTTGAGAAAAGCCTTCAGCAGCAAAACGAGCAATGGGAGATTTGCTAATTAGGCACAGGAATAGGTAAGTACTTTTTCATTAAAGCAGAATGGTACACATGAGAGGACAGAACAAAGGCAGATGAAGAAAGGAGGCAGAAAATGGGCGAAACAGTGGAAAAATGACAATGAGGCATGAAACAGAGAGAGGTAGCAGTATAACCTGCTTCACAGTAAGATACCAAGAACAGCACTGAATAGGCAACCTGGGAATGTTTCTGTCTGCTCCTCTCTGTGTGTGGTCCCCAGCTGCTTGTGATGTTGCAAAAAAAAAAAGGGTATAATGAAAAAAGAGCTGGAAGGCATTAGCTGATAGAAATCTCATATTCCTATACTTTAAAGTGATAAACAGAACATTTGACTGTTTGCAATGAGGACAGGAGGTGTGAGATAATGTAGCAGCATTCTAACATATGTTATAGCATTGCTCATATATCTGAGTTTTGGCAAACACTAGGAGATAATCTATAAAAATACTAACAGCCTGTGCATTAACACTACATGGTGGCTCAACATCAGAAAAGTGAACAAGGGTGGTAAAGTAACATTATCCCTATGAACAGCAGAAGTAAAAATGTATGGGTACTGCCACAGCTATAGATTATCTGTGAGAGACCAAAATTCTGTGTTGGCTGATGAAAATGAATAACAAAAATAACTAAATTGAGTGTTTCAGGTTTATTCCTTACATTGTCACCTGGCCATGACTACTAGAGCACTTGTTGCCCTCTCTTCACAGGGTAGAGGTATTTAAGCTCCCTCTACTTCTCCACACTTACTAGACTGAGACTGTAAAAATAAGCTTTTAGAACACTTCCACTGCCTTTTCCTTTTGCTTGAGCGTTAGCTCTAGGTATCTGCAGATGGCATCAGGTTTATATCAAATTTCTCAGAGCTGGCACCTGATGGAACTGCACAAGCAAAATGACTCCCTCTGCTGTAGAAAAGGAAAACATTCTGCAATATGGAGTAGCCTATTCATCCTACTTCCTCACAGGAAATCCAGGTGACCAGGGTAATGAACAGCTGTTGTTTCATGGTAAGAGTCCTTCTTCACCATTGTATTGTGTTTAATACATATTCTGATGATGGGGTATCCCACTTCTCCAGGTAAGGATTTCTTGACTCTCAGATCCTAAAGGACCTTGTATACCTTATTTAACACTTGAAGACACCTGAGATATATATATATATATATATATATATATATATATATATATATATATATATATATATATATATATATATATATATATATATATATATATATATATATATATATACATATATAAAATGTGTGCATATATATGATCAGTACATATTCTAAAGTCACTGACATCTTGATATAAATTAGAATTTTTTCTACTACAAATCTCTAATTAGCTCCACCTTTGACTGTCTTAGTCTTAAATACTGCAGACACAATATAACAGAGATGGGCCCCAGGGTTTTACTGATCATAAAACTGTATTGTTTTGCTATAGAAGATTTAGATTACTCCACACTGAAATTGTCTTTTATGTAAATCCAATTTCCAAATAGTTCTACTTATGACTAGACTGAAACTGCTTGTGAAAGAACCTGCACGAACTTCACATTGTGCTCTGGCTTCATGGGAATTATTGAAATCAGTTAAAAAATAACTAAATAATTCCATTTGAAACCTAATAACATGCCACTGGGAGAGAAGGTGCCACTACATTTTGTATTATACTGGAACGTGTTTTCAGTAGGACTAAGGGAATATGCATCACATCCTCTGGAACTGTGTGCATAAAGCAAGTAATATTTATTTACTGTGGCCATACAGATGTTACATAAGGAACTGGTGAAAGAGTTTACCCGTATGAACAGTCTTACTGACACAAGTTTCCCTTCTGACATCCCCAAGAAGTGTCTCAGCTAGCTGTAAGTTTCAATACTCCCCCACCAGAAGTAGGAATCTTTTCCACTCTTAGTAACATTTGTGGAATCTCTCCTTCTATAAAGAGAAATTTTAGACACTATTATCCCAAGTATGGCAACATTGACATCAATGGTGGAAGACTACCTACTACTCATAATTCTTATCGAAACATTTCACAGTGAAAAGTAACAGGATGAAGCACATTAGCTTGAAGTCAAATATCTAGAATGGGCATCAATTCTAGATCATTTGGTCCAGTTCTTTTCTGTTTCGTCTGTGCCCTCTCAAGCTTTATGGGTAAGGGCTGATGGTATCACATTCACCATTATTTGCTGCTGTCAGGTTACAGTGAGGAAAACGAGAGCAAGGAAATCTCAGGCCTAGTCTTCCTCAAAGACAATTAAGAAAATTTTCTCAGCCTTGGACAGTGGGCTCTTACTTCATAGTAATGCATAAAAATATTTATTATTTCCTATTCTTCAAAAGTTTCTTATTTCATATGGGCCTGGAGTTTAGTGAAGCTCTGTATCAGGCTTCTTTAGAAGCAATCCTTTAATTAGGACTTCCCCCCAGCTGACTGAAAGGCCCAGGTTTACCCTGGGGTAGGACTGAATTAACACGAATACTTCTCTCTGCTGCCAGGAGAGAGGTGGGCACCACGCTACTCACTGGCATGAGCTGCTCTGTAGTGGATGGTACAGAGAAACAATCGAAACACCTCATTTTGGAACATGCTTTGCAAGCTCCCCCCATCCAGGATGTCAGTTTCTTTTGGGCTTTGATTATGTATGGGTGAAAAAGAGAATTTTCATATTTTGTAAGAGAACAGTTAAGATTCAAAACAGCACAGAAGAAGTAACATTTACCTGATAATGCAGAGCTTTCAGTTTTATACAATGGCAGAAGCTACAGGCTTTCTGATCATACATTCATTCATTCACTCATTCATTCATATCCTCCTTTATCACCTCTTGGAGATTTCGTCACATCTTTAAAATTTCTCTTTGGGCAGAACTGTGTTTTCTACCTTCAAATCTAAACAAGTACAAATATTCAAACAACAACTCTACCAAGAATAAATGTTTAACAATTTTTTAAAACTAGGATTGTTTGCACTATTGCTTCCTGAAAAACACAACTGGCATGTGTGTTTGTATTTCTGCTCATGCTGAGTAAGACACAATTTTCAAATATGCAAACAGAATAAGTATAATTCTTCATCATGCATTTCTACTGAAGTCAATAGCAGGATCAACTTGGCTCGCCATCTTGGCAGTCATTGCAGATCTTACAGTGATGGATGATGATGCGAAGTACTACCGTAGTTTGAGGACTGGATAGATTAGAAAACATAATTTTTTTGTTTGACAAAAATAGGATGACACAGTTCCCCATAGGCCTTTTTCTTTTCTATTTCACCATTAGACTTTAATTTTGCATAACTGGCCAAAAGAATTGCAGACCATTTGTACACAACTATCACTGTAAGCAGCTTGGGATTGTTCAAATATTCCAGAGAATTATCTACTACATATGTAGAAAGCAGCTCAGCAGTGCACTCACAAAAAATCTAAACAGAGTATTTAGCCTAAGTTCATGTAATTTATAATACTCAGCATGTACTGTAGAAATAGTCCCTGAAATTTAAAGTGGACAAGATGTATCAAGCTGAGTATACAAGAACAAGCCATGTAAAAAGTGCTTATTCATGCATTCTGTCTGGGAATTCCCAGGCAAAGTACAGTAGCCATAACAAAGGTTTCCTATTAAGATTGTAATCTTCCTTGAAAGAAGAATTTTATTCATTAGTATGATTGTATTGAGACACTGTGAAGTATGTTCTCATCATACTTTTTCAAATACAGAAATCTTTACCTAAATTTACTCCAAAATTGAAAATCTTAGCCCAGCATTTTCCCCCCCACTTTGTATATTTATAGTATTATTGAATGAACTTATACTGGGAAGGAATAAAAATGTTTTACAAATATCTAGCCTTTTATGTCTCTCCAATGATTTTCACCAAATACTTGGTAAAATACCCATTCTTAAATGCTTTACAAATACTCCATTAATTCTGGAAGCTCTAGAAACACCACGAATGACATGAGGGCTGAATGTTGTGAATCACTATTCCCCATCTCTGACGGAGAAATGAACAATTGAGAGCAACCACAAAGCAGGCACGACCTTGGAACAGCAAGTTGATGAGCAATGTGCTGAAAAGCTTTGACTGCCATCTACAGATATGAGTAACAACTGCATCACCAGCAATTAAAAAAAAAAATCAGCAAAACTACAAACCTAATAAACACCCAGTGCAGACATTAGAGGAAAACTAATTTTCTAATTATCTAATTAGCTAATAATCATCACTTCATAAAGAACTCAAGCTAACATGGAAAACTTCCCAGTTTTAATTTTTTTCTGGTAAATATATAACTACACACAGAAACATCAGCTTCCTTCGTTCTCTAGAGTGGCTTGAGGTCTAATAATCACAAATCCAGAGTCCACTACTGCCTGAACATCACCAATTGAACAGGCAGTTTTCCTTGTATTTAGGTTTTCAGTCAAAGCTGTCTTAAAAAAAGAGCTCCTCTGAGTTATTAGTCAGCAAAACCACAAAACTTTTAATTACATTGTAAATTTCAAATCATATGTGTACTGTCCAAATGCTTGTATGTGGCTATAGCTCTACATACATCATCTATATAGAGTCTTCTGTTAAATTTAGGTTTCCTAATCAGGCTAGGGCACAATGGGCAGAACGTATGCCAACATATCACAACACAAGGAACTGTATTAAGATTTTCCTTCAGCTGTTCAGACCAGTTAGCACGGTATGGTTCAGTTCACTCTTGTCAAACATATCCACTCTCTTTTCACTCTTTTAAAGCAGCTTTCTTTTCTTCAACAGCTGCTGACAAGCTGTCTTTACTTCCTTTCCAAGTTAGCTCACTACTAAGCAGTTACCCTGCTAAAATTCTCTTTCAAAAGTTTTGTTCTAAACTTGCAAAATCACTGCATGGCAAAAAGAAAAGGTGTCAGCAGAGCCATGTATTCCAGGGGTTAAGGATGAATTAAAAAAGGGCTTAGAACCATTCTAAATAGTATCTGCAATTAAACTAAATTATTACATTTGTACACCACGTTAAATTGTTCACAAAAATTATCCTGCACAGATCAAAGTTTCATATGAAAGTTCAAATGCGTGTATTTAAAGAAAAAACAGCTCACACACAGAAAAGCCTATCACCCCAAGCTGAAGTTCACTTTCAAAATCCTTCAGCAACTAGAATTGAGCACAGTATTCCACACAAGGGACTATCTTCTCACATTAATCTATCATCCATCAGTTTCCACTAAATATTCTCAGATGATGTATGATTGCAACTGAATTCCCAATCCAGGATATGAATATTGGATTAATTGTAAGTATCATATATTGAAACTTTACATTTTCCAAAAACATTTACACTGCAGGAAGTCTGTTCAGACATGACCAAGAAAATCAGGAAAAGGAAAGTAAATATGTACTTACTCTACATTTTGAGAATAAGGCCTTTTTTCTTACCTGAGTTCCCAAACAAGCAACCATCATATGAGTGAGAAGTTTAGCTGCAAACATGGCACACCTGGTGCAGAAGAAGTGGGAGATGATAGCCAATGTGAAACCTACACAGAAACAACAATTAAAAAAAGAAAAAAGAAAAATATGAAGCTAATAAACTATGCTATATATCCAGAAGGTATCTCTAGAAGGTAGATATTTATCATTTATTTTTATCATCTAAAAAAGCCAACCAAACCTTCCAGCAAAATATGTTCACTTTGGTTCAGACTGGGATCACTCATGAATTTATTAGTCAAGGACTATTCTCAACTTTTCCATTGGCTTGGGAGCTGAAATAATTGCATTCTTTAAAAAAGTAATTTTTGCAAAGTTGGGTTTTTTGGTAATTTTTGCATGATTCCTTCCTGGAAGAAGGACCCTGGGAAAGCTAAGTTGCCAAGGAAAACACTGCTAAATATCATGTGGAGTTCCACACACTAGGCAGGGCAAGAATTTGGATAATTAAGGCAGATCTTTTATCCTCTCCTGAGACTGACTGACTGGTCAGCTACAAGTATTTGCAAGATATGAATGAAATAAATCGTTGCCAAAAGCATTACTTCTAAATTTTTCTAAAATTAGTGATATTTATACATCTATCTACACATTCTATTTTCTTTCTATTTTTTTATATTCTTTGTAGTTAAGCAGGGATGTTAAGAGAAAATAATAATATCCTTATAGCTCTTAAAACTAAAGCAATTTTTTGCTTACTAGATTTATTTAAATCTAGTAATCTGTATCATCACATAAGGAAACACCTTCAACCTGCTAAAGCAGCTGGAAGGCATTGCAAGGCATTTGCCTTTTATTTAAGGTAAACCCTTAACTAAGCTAGACTATTTTAGCTTTTAAAATACATTCTTATAACACAGGACTACAGTAAAGGACTAGTTCTGAACAATGATCTGTGGGTCTTTACTGATTTCAGTTCAGCAAAGCATTTTTTTCTTAGCTTTATGTCATTTTTTTCTTCAGTTTCTGCAGCATTTTGCATTCCATGGCATCTTTGTCTCATCAATTTACTTTTTTTCTCCCTGTAGGCCAGCAATTGTATTTTAAAATCTGTTTATTTTTATCTGTTAAAAACTTCTTTCATTATTGTTAAATAAAACAATTAATTTGAGCGAAGCAGGTGAAAAACAGAGTTTTCTTCTCTCTGTCTTCTTTTTTATGGCTGAGGTTTTAAAACAATTAAGGAGTCTAGATTTAATCTGTTAAGGCAGTTTGCTGAGAAGGGATAAACAGGGGATCTAGCTACTTGCACTATTTTTATTATTCATACAGTGATGATGTAGTAAAGAAATCATAAGCCTCACAAGGAACAGACCCAGACCTTCAGTGAAGCTAAGATTAAAACTTAGATTAAACTTAGATTAAGAATCCCTTTAACACAGTTTCTATGAGCCCATTACTCCTAGCTTCTTCAACACAAGAGGTCATTTCCAACCTAAATCATTCTGAGGTTTTAAGAAAAATTTACTTTCATGTGGTATTCACTTCAACGTAACAATGAACTGCTGCAATGTGAGAGGCATAAATTCCACCTTCTTCAGAAGCCAAGCTGAGTCTAGAACCTAGATCCCCTGCTTCCTGTTTGACATTCTGTGGCTTCTGCAAATGCTGTGGAGGTTGCTAATGAAGAGTCACGATCCTCATTGGTTAAACCCTCAGGCTTCTCCCAGGATGTCAGCAGCACTTAGGCAGCAGAGTGTACTGGAATCTATCTCCCCAGGTTACCAGTTCTGAGTGTTAATTGTCACTTAAAATTTTCAGAGAGATTGGACAAAGAGGATGACTCTGCCACTGTTAGAGATACAGGTGAATTTCAGATTTTTAAGTTTCTTCTGCCAAATGAATGGCATATTTCTCCTTTGTATCATTCAAAAAACATCACAAGGAAACATACTCCTTTGCTGACAGTTTCACCCAGTGGCAAAATTGTCACTGGGTAAATATCAGGCAAGATGGCACCTTGAATACCATGAAACATTTCTTCAGTATTCCACCACATAAAAAAGATTGTCATCAGTTACTAAGAAAATTAATAATCAATCAGTTTTACTGGTCACCTGTTGTTATTAATGAGAAAAAATGAGTCTTAAATCAACCAACCTGAAATGCAGATGAATCCAGAAGAGAAAAAAGCCTCGTTGTATGAAGACAAGTTATCTGTTTGGGCATAAACTGCATAAATGGACATATGAGAACAGGAACATTCCACATAATCTGATGTGTCATCAATCACTTTGCAGAATCCACTATCAGACAGCCAGCTGCAAAAAAAAGCAGTTTCACAGAGTTGGAAATGGACTTGCGTAATTCACATGGTAAGGGGGCTTGAAAACTTTTGTTGTATTCCTGAAATACCACGTTCTCTAAACTATTGCATAAGGTGTTTTCCATAATCTTTCAGTTGCAGTGCTCAGAATACCACATTTACATGAAATTAAAATATTGGTTTTAGTATTTTTTTTAATTTATGATTAATAATATTTGTAAATACATTAGAATGAACTTTTTTCCCACTTATTTGTGGCCACATTTTTAAAATTTCTGCTAGATTTCTACATCTGCCAGACTTTACAAATAGTTTTTTACTTATCTTTGTTTGTTACTCAATACCTTACCAATTACAGAGAACATTTTACACTGTTATTTGTTGTTTGGAAACTAAAAATCATGTTTTGATGTTTTTTTATCAGCATGATTTTGAAAAAGGATACTACCAGTGACATCCTAAGCCATTTCTAATCGCAATCACATATAGATAAAATGAGAGCATACAGGAAATTCTGCTGCTTCTCCTCCTGAAGGGAAGTAGTCTGTATCAACAAAAGACTGATATCATCCAGTTAGCCTAATGAAATTGTATCTAAACCAACTAGATCTCAACAGGACACAGAACATAATGCTCTTCAAATTCATTAATAATAATTCAGTGATGAAATTTTGGGATTTATGGCCTGTCACTGTGATGAGTACATCACTACATAATTGAAATGGTATTTTGGTGAAAAAAAGCCAAGGGGAAAAGTCTGAAAAACACCTGAGCTAGAAAAATTATTCATATTATTATATGGAAAGTTTTATACACTGGTAAAAAGGCCAGAAAAATTAAGGAAAAAGGGCAGGAAATGTATCAATCTTACACTTGCAAAAAAATCAATAAAATAACCTTTCAGCAGCTTGATTCCAGAGGAGACATAGAGACTTTTGTGGAACAATCCGACTTCCTGTAGCGAAAATGCGATAAACTACTTCATTGTTATCTTTCAAAGGCTGTGAACTCCGACCCTTCAAGCTCATAGAAAAAACCTGAAACAACATGTACAATGTAAGGATAAATTTAATATTAAAATTCAACACAGTGTTCATTTTAAATAGAGACAACCATAAAAATATTCACAATACTTTAAATATATTTTTGATATTTTGAGCAATATCTTAACAAAAATAATTTTTTGAAAAAACAAACTGCATTATTGTCAAACCTTGTTCTTCAGGGCAAGTTCTTTATCTCCCGTAAGGAACCACTGCTGACTGCTGTATTCTGTGAATTGTACAGATTCACAGTTCTCTTCCTGAGGAGGTGATAATAAAACAGAGACCTCCAGTAAATGTTCAGGTACTTGAATAGAATCCCCATCTTTTCCATTAAATCTGTGTCCATTGATTTGCTGAGGAAACCAGTTGTGAGCCATTATTGCAATGTATGGGCAGCTGTCAAGGATATTTTGGCCTCTGTTGAAATGGAAAAGCAAAAGAGCTGTTAAGAAGAACCAAGATCCACTATTCATCACCTAATGACTCTAAAATGTATTTATGATTTGTTAATATTTTATGCTTTCATAATTTTTTAGGTTGACACACTGCTTCAGTTTCTGTAAAATAAAAATAAAAAAATAGAGGGGATGAATCATGTGTTTCAGATTCTCCATTTCCCCTTAGGATTAGCTCCTTATGATCTGCAACTAAAACCACTCCATAGTAAACTTGGTTATTAAAACACTCATTGTTATAACTTGATGTAGAGATGAGTCTAAAAGAAGGAGAGCCATTAAAATGGAAGACCTTGCTTTATCTCTTTTTCCCAACTGATGATGCAAAACCCCTTGGAATAAAGAATGATAACTTTCAAGTCCTGAACACTGAACACACATTTGACTACCAGCTGCTTAATAGACTCAGTCAAACACACTGTTTAAAACCATCTGTCCCATAAAAGAGAATAGTCTCTTTCTGCAGTTACCTATTTCCCATGCCCATTAGCCTGACAAGAGGGTATTATGCATGTGCAGACAAAACCAGTAATCTGAAACTATGAGTAGCTTTAAAATGTTTTAAATGAAGTCCAGGTGAGCAATAGCAAGCCCACATGAATTACAAAATGCCAGTAGAAATTTTTGGTCACTAACTCTCATCTAAGGCTTAGAACATGGCCTTCCATCATACAATTATGTATTATTTTCTTAGGAAGAATAAGGATTACTTTTCCAGGCAACATTTGAGCTAAAGATGAATTAATACATGCCAGGCCTTGTGACTCATGTTCCCACACTACTTCATACCAACCCATTATCTGTGACACACAATCTTATGAAGCACTGTACTGGCACTATGACACAGTGCTTTGTACTTTCTCATACAGGTAACAGATGGTAGACAAGTCCCTTTTCTGAAAATATAATTTAAATTTTCTATATGGGTAAGTTGTCACGCATTTCCAAACAAATTCTAGTTTACTAACCTTTCTCCTGCTGATCCACACTTTATCCCAGTCAATAGAGAAAAAGTAAACTTCTCAGTCACCTCAGCAAGCAGGCTATACCCTCGTGTGTCCTCACGTTTTGGGCTAGCCAGAGCACAGAGTATCTCATAGAAAAGACTTCTGCTTTTACCAGTGAGTAACTGTTTTTCACCTACACCTGTAACCTAATGAGAGAAGAAGAAATCAAATATTTTGTGCCAAGGAGTCTGCTTGTAACAGTTCCTCATGTTGAATGGTTTATTGATACCTTCATTGTGACTCCATTCTGAAAGTTCAGAATAGTTTTCCTACCTTCTGATCACTGCTGCCAAGGTATAAGACACAGTGTGTCAAAACTGCATAAAGATATACTTACTAGGAATTTGATTATTAAAGAAAGAATGTGGCATTTTTCATTCTTTCACAAACCAAAGATTGGTGAGTCATGAGAAATTTTTACATTATTTTCTGTGTGGCAAAAATCATAAATGAATGAATATTGTTATAATAATAAATCTAGGTATTTAGACACTTTTCAGCACCTGTGCATTAAATCCGTAAGAGCCAGAAGGCCACAAAACTAATCCATAATTTTCATAGAACTTAGTGCAAAGCTTAAGTGCCCAGCTACCCTGGCAAGCCAATTCAAAAAGCTACTGCAGGAAAAAAGACTGGTGCTGGTTAAGAGTACAGCAGACTCCAGACAGCCCAGGTACAATTTGCTTGTGTGTTGATGACAGTCAGCTGTAAAGATATGAGCAGGACTTGTGCCAGGGGTAAAAGCAACAAAGACATGGCCTGGAAGCCAAGAAAACATAATAAGCTTTATGAAACTGTGGCATCAAAGAGAAAATTTTGCATAAGAGAAAATTTAGAGCTATAGGTATGTATGCAGAATTAATACTGGTCACTTGTTTCAACCTATTTGATTTCTGATTTCTTGTCACCATCCTAACTAGTGGCAGACTAACTCCTTCCTCGATTGTGTGATTTCACAATTTCTACTTTTACTTTTGCAGTGTGTGTGCCCCTGACTCACTGCTGTGGATGTGATCTGCCCTTATTCTATCACAGAATCTGTTACTGTACTCTTCCTAAAGTCATTTATCATTTAAGAAAGAGATTAAAATGTTTACCTTATCTATTATATGCACCACAGCAGTAAGCTGCTCTTCTGTAATTTCTGTAGCCACTTTGACATTCAAATTCTGAAGGATTCTGTGTAAGATGGTGTCATCAAGAGGCTGATGGAGTTGATCAATCAGCCCCCAAACTGGCAAGGAGTCGAAATCTGAAACAATGGTGACATTAGAAATACCATACAGGTCATCTACCCTGGCACCACCCGTGGGATTAGAAAGTACAACTTGGAAACGTTTAGGAAATGGGTTTAAAGATCCTGTCTTTGGAGTCAGGGTCACATCCAGGAATGCATTTCTCTGTCCATGTTCAAAAGTCAATAAACCTTCAGATCTGGCAAAATCTTGTCCTGCCACAGCTGGAGAGATGAAAGTCCGACCAATAGGTTCAGGTTTTTGTAGCTCCTTAAAACAAACCAAAAGAGTTTCAGGTAACATTATTATAGAAGTAATTGTTCAAAAACATCTGCTGTCAAACACATGTACTTTAAAGGGGTAAAAATTATATGTGTAAAAAAGAAGTCCTCTTTCAAAATGTAGCTATGAATGACAGAAATATTACTTTAAGTGAATTATCTCCCTGAATGAGCAATCCATCAAACCTAGGAAAAGAATTATATACATTGCCAGTACTACTCAGCACCCTTGTCTTTCTCTTCTAGAACAAAAACCACAAAATTTTTCTGTGTGAAGAAATACTACAGAAATGTTAGCATATCTGTGAATTCCAGGGTCAGTGTAAGATTATGACCGCAGCATAAAGTCCCTCAGTTTAGAGGCAGGCATTACAAATACATAAAACCTATACAAAAGCAAAGCGAAGGTTTTAGAAATTAGGTTGTGGCCAAACTAATATCAACTGATATTTTCTGTCCCAGTATACATACTTAAACAATACAATTAGTTCAAAGTAGAGTATGCATGCAAGGTAGTCACATGAATTTATCCAGGAGTGCTATGCAGTCTCATTTCCCTGTGAAGTAGCACTATTTTTACCTTCCATGAGGTTTGCAGATAGAATATCTGGTTCATTCTTCAAATTCTTGCTCTTTTTGTCAGTTGTCATAATCTTGACATTATATCTGGCAATATAATAAACTTTCCTTATGTGGAAACTAACTTTCTGGGCTATTATTCAACTGTATTATTTCTTAGACGTATATATCTACTAATTTAATTCTGTGCAGCTTGTACACTAACTCTTAAGTAAAGGTTTCCTACTGAAAAAAACCCAAAACCTGAGGACTTTTATTTGTGAAATACTAGACCCCTTTTTGAAAACGTTTAGCTAGTAGAGTTTATTTATGGAATAAATCAGGCATTTTCCGAGTTCATTGGAGAACCTCGTAAATCAGTGTAGTGCATGGCTGTTCAAAATTGCTCTAGACACGATCACATTACCTGTGAAAATTCCAGTGAGAAGTTGCCTTTTGTTTATCCTTTCCCACTGAGAATTAGGAAACAGGGAAATAAATGATAAAAAAGGCAGTAGTGACAAGAACAATGCCTAAGAAACCTTTGTAAGGATGAGATAAACATCAGTTTCCAGTTACAACCTTCCTGTCTGCTGTGCCCTCTTATTTTAAAAATAACAATAATACCAATACTTTAGAACTTGGCCATGCACCCTCGAAACCTAAATATGGCCAAAGGGGGATTGTTATATAAAAATTACAGCTGGATAAGGTATTGCCCCATATATTTTAGCTTAAATATACAATGGACAGTAGCAATTTCTTCTCCATTTAACAGCAAAATTATAGTAAATTCTTAGTTGGAATAAATGTGAAAATGTGTTACCACACAACCTAAAAAAAACACTGGCCAGCTACTGTATAATAAATGCATGGAAACACCATGTAAACCTATGTGGTTAAAACATATATATATATGCAATATAAAAATAGCATGCAGCACTTTTTAATATAAAGGGTGAGTACACAATGACTCACCCCTAAAATAATGCTTTTAAGAATAAAATCACATTTATTCAAAGTCGATCAGGCCAAGTACTACTCCAGTATGATAGGAAACTTGGAAGAATCTCTCTTGCAGCCTGTGCCCTGATACTGGATTAACAACTATGAAGAAGGGGAAGGAATTGTATTTTTGCAGCTGTGCTACTTCTGGTAAAGGAGAATCTTCATCAGGTGCAATAAGAATAAATTTTTCTAGTTTACTACTTCAAGAATATTGAATAGAATTTGATGAAATTTGTCTCTTTTCCTAAGTGTGATTTGTGTTCTTTCTCTCACTTCCTACATGTGGTATTAATAAATTTGTGACCTAACAGAGCAGGTGTGCTGCTATATGGATGTTGTAGACATATCCATCAGGATAAAACTGAATTTCAGAAGAAAAAGCCTCAAAACTGAAATATCTTAAGAACCTTAGAACAAAGATAGAAATACGTCAAATGCCTGGTTGACTATAGTCTTTGAGATCTCTGGAATGTAATATTAAAAAAACCTATTCTTGACAGTGCAATGAGAGAAAGGTCTTTACTAATGGCAAACCAAAGAAACTAGACCATGTAGGTTCAGAAAATGTTTGACTGCTTCCTGAAAAAATGTTAATTACATACTTTGGAGATTGACCAAATATTTAATGATAAAATTAATCATAAAATCATATAATGGTTTGGGTTAGAAGGGATTTTATAGATCATCTAGTTCCAACCCCCATGCCATGTGCAGAGACACCTTTCACTTGAGCAGGCTGCTCAGGACTCCATCCAGCCTCACCTTGAACACCTCCAGGGATGGGGCATCCACAGCTTCTCTGGGCAATCTGTGCCAGTGCCTCACCACCCTCACAGCAAAGAACTTCCTCCTAATATCTAATCTAAACCTAGTCTCTTTTAGTTTGAATCCATTCCCCATTGTCCTGTCACTACATGCTCTTATACAAAGTCTTTCTCCAATTTCCTTGTCAGCTCCCTTCATGTACTGGAAGGCCACAATAAGGTCACCCTGAAGCCTTCTCTTTTCCAGGCTGAACAGTCCCAATTTTCTCAGCCTTTCCTCATAGGAGAGGTGCTCCATCCTCTGATCAACTTGGTGGCCTCNCTTGGTGGCCTCCTCTGGACTCAGTCCAATAGATCCATGCCTTTCTTGTGCAGGAGTCCCCAGAGCTGAATGCAGCGCTCCAGGTGGGTCTCACTAAAGCAGAGCAGAGGGGCAGAATCCCCTCTCTTGTGACCTGTTGCCCACACTGCTTTTGACGCAGCCCAGGATATATCACTGGGATTCAGGGCTGCAAGTGCCCATTGATGGCTCATGTCCAGCCTCTCATCCCCCAGTATCCCCAAGGCATTATCGGCAGTGTTGTCTTGACTTCTTCATCCCCTAACCTGTACTGTGGGTTGCACTTTGCATCTGGTCTTGTTAAAACTCATGTGATTCCTGTGGGCCCACTTCTAGAGCTTCTCCAGTTCCCTCTGGATGGCATCCCATGCTTCAGGTGTGTCAATAGCACCACTTAACTTGGTGTCATCTGCAAATTCACTGAGGGTGCACTCAACCCCCTCATCTATGTCATTAATGAATATATTAAATAGCACTGGTCGTAATATAGACCACTGAGTGACATCAGATGTCACTGATGTTCACTGGGACTCTGATCACTATCCTGTGAAAGTGACTGTCCAACCACTTTCTTATCCATCTAACAGTCCACTGATCAACTCTATCTCTCTCCAATTTAGAGAGACAAAAGCTGTGTGGGACCATGTCAAAGTCTTTATAGAATTCCAGATAAATGACAACTATAACTCTTTCCTTGTCCACTGATGTAGTCATCTCATCATAGAAGGCTACTAGGTTGGTCAGGCAGGATTTGCCCTTGGGGAAGCTGTGCTGAATGTCCTGAATCACCTCCC
>WBMV01005960.1:590664-609585 GCA_013396655.1 Campylorhamphus procurvoides | reverse complement strand
CCCCGCTCACTCCCGTTCACTCCCGGCCCAGTCCCGGCCCCCTCCCCCTTCACTCCCCGGTCAGTCCCGGCCCCCTCCGGCCCCGGTGTGTGCCGGTGTGTCCCGGCTCACCCTCTGCAGCGTGTCCTGGTTGACCTGGGCCCGGCCGCGCAGCCGCTCGGGCACGAACACCACGGACATGGCGGCCTGAGGGCCCGGCCCGGCCCCGCCCCCATCGGCCGCCCCCATTGGCGCGGGGCGCGCAGGCGCAGCGCGCACACGGACACACGGACAGAGCCAGGCGGAGCGCTGGTACCCAACAGTTTATTCTGGTTTAAAATAAAATAAAAAAAAAAACAAAACAGAAAGCCTGGCCGGGCGCAGCTCCCGGCCCGGTATTTACAGCCGGAACACCTCGGACAGGAAAGAGTTATTGCAACAGGACAGCACTTGCCTCTACGGTCCAAAACCTCAACAGGTGTTCAGAGACACGACTCGTGGATCCCAAAAGGCAGTTGTTAACATGCAATAAACATTACTAAACAATATTACCTAACTTCTACAGCTGTCAAATACTTGACCTTAATAAGGAAACCAATTACAAAATACTTCCTTGTAGTGCTATACAAAAGTTATAAAATTAAGATTCTATCAACCACTTTTAAATATTCCAATTTTTCAACAGTGCAGTTTTCCACATCTTTATCACCACTGAACATTTTTAAGTAAAAAAAATAAATCAGCAAATTAGATCGAAGTGATGTAATCTTTGGATCCCTTTATTCCTGTGGCCTTCATTTACACACACAGACACAACTGACCAGTCTCTAGTTCAGCACAGCAGAAAGTGGTAACCACTCAGAGCTCGGGCTCTGCCTCTGTGTCTCACCCCAGAGTCTCACTGTCTCCAAGCTACGGGCTAGCAAAATGCAAACAACTTCAAACACTAAGAATTCTTTAAATTGCTCATGTCTACAGGTATTACAACAAAGTTAACATTTCAAGAATTGACAAATGGAGACAGACTTTCTTCCCAGGCACTCCAGGAGAATCACCAACTTGTGTGCCTGGTCCATTATTAAAAAAAGTTAATATTTCTCACTATGTAAAATTAATTGCAAATCTTGACATATGAAAATTCCTTTTCTCCTTCTTTTGAAAATATCTCCTTAACTTGGTCAAATCCTGTGATATGCCAGAAACTACAAAATCAAATTCTTGCAAGAGCAGTGAAGCGTGTATCCAGTCTCGTGTAATGGAAGAACATTTTCAAAATTTCATTATAGTCCAAATATAAAATCAAACATTTAAGCCTGAAAAGCTGCTAAAGGAAAAAACCCAACTACTTCAGTGTTCTTCAGCATATCAACTTCTGCAATAACACAGTATGTTTGCCGACTTAAAAATGTTTATTCTTTAAAAAATTAGTTGCTTTTTATACAGCTATACAAAGTTTGTAATGTTTCTTTGGCAATGGGATATAATGGAATTTTACAACTATATAAAAACTTTCCTTTGCCTAAGAAACAGTATTTACTGTGTGTACATATCTGACTGACAAAGCAAGTTTTCTACTGTCCAGCACCCTAGTTGATACAAGTACAACTACCTCAAAAGGGATATTACAGGATTTCCAAAAAACAACCTTCAGTGGGTCAAAACACTCACAGTATCGACGGCCTTCTGCATACAATTGTCCTTACAACTTGAAGCAATTATCAAATACAGTTTAGTAATAAGAAAAATCCTTTCAGTGATGAAAAAATACTTAAACTCCATCGAAGTACTGCTTATAATTAACTATACATAAGAAATTACTTATCCTTCTGTCTCAAATATATTTAATGCTCACTGTTTTCAAAGATGGCCATTTTTCAAAAGTAACTGCATTACACCCCTTTGAAATTAAATAGTTAAATCCCAGTGCTGGTGACAAGTATACAGCAAATTAACTTCATTCTTTGCAGAGATCAAAACTAATTCTCTGAATCAAGAAGATCTAGACGTTCACCCGGTTTCAGCTTTCTTGTAGACTACGCAGCAACTTTGTTGTCTTTCTAGAGGGAACAAAAGTACAGCGTTAACATTCCTTTTGCCAAACAAGCCCCACAGCTCACTCTGGGCAGCAGCCCTGGGAGCAGATGTGCTGTGGTGGCCACTGCCCACCCCCTGCAGCAGAAGGGAGACCTTCCTGGTGAGCAGCTGGCGCCAGGTCCAATGCCTCAGGCTGGCACACACCGAGGGGCAGCTCCTCACTCACTACGAGGCACAAACCCACAGCCTGTGTGCCACCTCCCACTCATCTGCAAGGCTGCAAAGGTCTTTCATTCAGAAATTCAACTCACTGATCTTCAAGCCCTCATCTCCACTGACGTTCAGCTGCCAAAAGTTTCTTTAAATCATAGGACTAATTGCTGCAATCTAGTGAAAGAACAGCTGAGTGATAATCAGAAATATGCTGTGATTAAACCTCCTTTTTTATTTAAAAATATTTAAAACTCTTAACAGTAAGCAAGGATGTTTGCAAAACTTAACTGCTCATGCAGTAGACTACCAGAATTTGTTTTGTCCCAGTCAGAATTGTGAAAGCCTACTTTACTTGAACCAGTCTGGATAACTATCTTTGTTACTGATTCTGATCAGTACACCACTCTATAGGCTTTGTGCCAACTCACAAGGAATTCAAAAGTTTGTTGCACACCAGAGGCAAGTTAAATTATTCCCTCTCAATCTTTACATTTCACAATATTGCTTAGAAAAATGCTCACAATTAACATTTCTGACTTGTATACAATCTGCAGAACATTTTTTTTTCTCTTTTCCTCCTTCCCCCCCTCAACACGAGCTATCAAGTAACTATATTTAGGGCATGTGAAGAAAGGCAACTTTTATTTTGGTTGCTTTTGATAATAAGATGGTGCTACGTAGCTACAATTTCAGCATTAATGGCCTTCCAATAAAGCAGCTCAGAGTACCTGCGAAACACTATTCGAGAAGTTCTACTTCCACATGAAATCTGAAAGCAGGAGTTTTTTACCACTCCTCTCCAAGCACAGTGGATGGGGTCATAGTAACATCAAGCACATTTTACCCTATATTCAAAGTCGGCAAACTCCCTGCCTCCACGCCCTCCTCTGAATCCGCCACGGAAGCCTCGCGGTGCGGGGAAGGCGCCGCGTCCCCCCGCTCGTCCCCGCGCTCCTCGGAAGCCGATGACGCCCCTGCCCCGGAAGCCGCCGCGGCCGCGGTTGGGGCGCAGCGGGATGCCGAAGGTCTCCGCGTTCAGCCTCCTCTCCTCGGCCCAGGTGGGTCGCCGTTCCCTGCCACGCAAAAGGAGCACAGGTTGCTGCCAAGCGCGGCTCGGGAGCAACACAGCCCGGTGAGAGCTGCCGCCACGCCGGCAATTGATAAACGATACATTAACCACCTGTAAATGTCCACATTATCCCCTCTGCAAGAACAGAGGTGGCTGCCACAGTTCATGGAACTCAGCAGAAAGGGACGAGTTACAGTGTCATTAACCGGATATTAAACATGCTGTAAAGAGTTTCCCACACAGAAGGGCACACTCTATATCCTCCTCACGCAGCATCACTTAAAGCAGGGAACAGTTTATAGTTACAGATGTTATTTTATCTGGCCGTCAGTATACCAAACAATCCCCCTCCCCCTCCTGTAATTCAAAATAGGTCAGCAATGCACATCCTCGTGTCTAATAAAAAAGCAACAGCCAAAGATAAGCTGTAATTTTCCTCAGATGCTATCTGCCCATTCTAACAACACTACTGGCCCAGACAGTTACGTAATCTGCTTAGAAACCATTACCAAAGCAGCACCATAATTGATTTAACTCAAGTGTTAATTTAGTAGCAAAGCAAAACAAACAAAAAAACCCACTTTAGTAAATGTGGAAAGGAGATTCTAGAGCCTGCGCATTAAGTTCTCCTCCTCCTAACATAGTGTACTTGCCCACAGAGAAATGCTGTGCTCCGTACTCCTGTTTTGTTTTTGCCCACTGCATGTGGGAATAAGCTCTAATCACTTTTGATTCAGAGTAGATTGTAAGGAGCAGCACTGACAGTAACGTATGACAAACATGCATTTAGCAGACTAACAAGCTTCCCTTTGCAGGCCATACCTATTGTCATCACAGGAAATGTTATCAAAGAAGGATTTGGTTTTGTCATAGTAGCAGTTGGGTCCAAGTGGATCTTCCTCATCGGCATTCCCTTCACTGTTTTGGGTATCAACACCTGAGTCACCTTTGTCTTCTCCATTTACAGGCTTCTCTGGTTTCTCAAGTTTATCTTCTGGAAAATAAAAAGTAAATAGAAGCCTAAGAAAGCTAACACTGTTAACTTATTCCCAGACAGACAGAAACTACACTGAATGCTCAAAAATACAAAAACCTGTCCATAATTTAATGCAGCGGTCAAATAACTTAACATATAAATTAGGATGTTTTTGCTGCTGCTGCTGCTATCTGGGAGTTTAACATCCTCTATATTTTCTGTGGGTTTAGTTAACAAAAACACTTGTAGCAGAACAGATTTGACAGCCATTCTATTTTCTACTCTCTTTGCTCCCTCCTTCCCAGACTTTAGAGCCTCACTCAGTCAACCCTCATAAAAGCCATTCCATGGTGTGGTTCATCCTCGTTGTCCTTCTCCTTTGTCTCCTAGCTTTTCTGTTACCTCCTTTCAGACACAGGGCCAGCATTCAAGATATGCCTAATAATGCCTGAAGTTCAACTTGTTTTGATTGGTACTGAAAACAAAGCCAACGGTTCAACAGGACTAGCTATTACTGTCTGCAAGTCTCCTTCCTAAATGTTTACAGCTTACATCTCATGATGCTCTGCATAAACATCAGATAACCAGCTCAACTATTCCACACCACACACAAAAATTACCAGTCTCACCAACATTTCTAGAGCTCTCTTGAGCTTTCCCTTCCCTCTTTATTATTCTAAAAAAGCAGTATCAACAGCAAACCATCACCATTTAAAAATGATCCAGAAAAAGAGGCAAGCAGCAGAGAACAGATCCTATGGGACTCTGCTGGTGTTTCCACTCTCCACTGAAATCTGACCATTTATTCCTACCCTTTGTTTCTCAGCTTTTAGCCGACCATTCACTGGAATAGAGAACCTGTATCAACCTGCCACAGTTTGGTCCAAAAATAGGAGCAGCAGTGTAACAAGCAGGTGGCTGGTCACAAGAGAATGAGGTAATCCAAACAGAAGTCTGCTAGAAAACAAGTGCTGCCAGGATGCTTTCTAACTACTCCCGTGTTCCTTTGGAAAAGGGAAAAAGCAAGAAAATGCTAGATACTTTCAAACAAACTCTCCTGCATACTACAGCAAAGTTCTGATCCCAAACTCATGTTTTTCTGATTGCTTTTGGCCTATAACTGATATTTTCATTTTGGTCTAATAATTGAAAACATAAAACAAGGGGTTTCTTTTATTGCATCCTTTCCAAAACTCGAGCTTCTCCTCAACTAATCTGCATTTTTAACAAACAGACTTGTTAGAACTTGACATATGATATTTACTAGTTAAAAGTCCTTCAAAACTCAAACACTGGCCCAAGTATTTAATTAACAGATGATCCCAGTTTACTTATTAATAAATTCTTTTGTGACTGCAAACAAGACTTAATAGGGTATGCCTTTTAAAAGTTCTTCTCCAAGGCAGAATTAAAAGAGCACAACAATTTTTCCATGGTCAAAATTTAACACAAAAAGGAGCTTACCTTTTAATTTAAGTTTATTATGAAATTCTCTATCAATTTCCTCCTTGTTGAATTGTGCATTTGCACTCTCAAAGTCAAAATCCTTCTCAAACTTCATTGGGCCATCCCTCCTGATACCGAATCTGCCTCGGCCCCCTCTGTGGCCTCCGCGGCCTCTCCGTGCTGAAGGTGCACCTGGAACTGGAAAGAGGCAAATTCTGTCTGGTTTTGTTATGGGCATTGGTTTTAATTTGAGGGTGGTTGGTTTTTTTTGTTTTGCTTTCTAATTCCTGGGCTAACAGGTTGAGACTTCATGCATCCTCTTCCTGCACTTCTGTTCATAAAAGTCCCATCAGAGCAGCTTGTAATTTGTAAATTCACTTTACAATAATGATGGCAGTGACACAGACAGCATAACAGTACTAAATTTGAGTACTAAAAGGGTTTCTAGAAGTCATTAAAAGCTTTTCTTTTTAAAGAAGGGTTAAAATGTTAGTGGCTTTTCAGTCAAGTATTTTTTTTAGAAAGGTAACAGGCTTTATTTCATGCTACTGTGTTTATAAATCCACAAATACTGCTTGGTTTACATTTTTGCTCAAATTGCTTAATTTAGAGCAACCAGAAGAGATTTTTCTCTTTCATAATGACTTCA
This sequence comes from Campylorhamphus procurvoides, assembly GCA_013396655.1. NCBI lineage: Eukaryota > Metazoa > Chordata > Aves > Passeriformes > Dendrocolaptidae > Campylorhamphus > Campylorhamphus procurvoides. Next base: position 603,219 of record WBMV01005960.1, on the reverse strand, counting down.
TGTGCTTGTATTATTCTGACACAATGCAAAGTTGTTACCCAGTAGAAATAAAATGTGAAAGAATTTATGTATTTTAGACTATTTTAAAAAAATTAATGAAATTTGAAAACAACAATAGCTATTTCTCAAAACAAGATTTACCAATTTGTCGTTTGTTTTCATTTCTGAGTTCATTTTCTGATCTTGAAACCTTGTGCGCTTCAGCTAAAGTTGGAAATAAAAAAATTATTTGTTTATCCAATTAGGTATTTTTGACCATATTTTTGTATATATAGTTCAGATTAAAAAAAAAGATAAATCCAAACCTTTAAGTGTAAACCACAAGTTTACAATCATAAAATTAAAAAAAAATAATTTAGAATATATGCTGGACTTTAAAAAGGAATATATATCTAATCCATGTCTCTGCTGCCCAGTCTACCAGTAAAGACAGCAGGAAAAGTCCTACATGTTACCCTTATAAAGGGCACTTCTTCCTACGTGTATGGAAGGAAACAAGCTGTCTGACAATCATCCACAGCTACCTCGTCGGTGCTCTTGACTCTCCAAGGATTTCTGGCCAGCAGACACCAAAGGTCTGGTTGGTACAGGACTCCTCCTCCCAACTGGTGCTGGGGTGGGCAAGTGGGCTGAAGCCGTTTGTACTGCTTGTTCCATGGTGGGGCTCCTTCTCAAATGATCCATCTGAGGGCTTGAACGACCTGGGAGAAAAATAAAACCACAACCCAGAGTTATTTCTCATCTACAGGTGTGAGTTACTGGTCTCAACCAATCTAGACTTGTCTGCCCTGCCAGTCAAAACAGCTGTGTCCAAAGAAGAAATAAATATTTCTGCACCCTCAGATCCACTAACCCAGAATGAAGGATATTTAGCAATACCCCTTCCCCCAGTCTTAAAGAAAAAAAATGCGTAGGACAATGAATCCCTACCAACCCATCCAGGGTGTGCACGTAGCTGTGGAATGAAACTTTCAGAGTGATCAGAGGCAAAAATCCACTTTGTGCCTGCCTGGGGAGCGGAGGGGGAAGCGGCTGCTCCCCCAGGCAGAGAGGCAGCTCCAGCCCTGAAGTCCCCAGCCTGCAGTGCACTGTGTGTTACCCCTGCCGAGCAGGGAGCAGCACGGCTGGTGCCAGACACGCTGCAGCTGAGGAGCCTTGAGAGCTCCTGGGGGTAGAAGCATGTTCAGAACACAGCCATTTGATCCAGCTACACAAGTTTACAACATCAAACGGGTAACCCTACTCAGAAATTAGAATAGGACTCAATCCCAGGAAGTAAAAGAACAAAGTTGTATCCCATTACAAAAACTAAACATAAGAAAAACCAAAACCAACCAATAAATACAACCATACCACACTTGCAATCTACAAGCTGGGAAAGTATTTTTAAAAGCAAACACACACAGAAAGAACTTGCCGGTGCCTTAGATGAAATTTTGTGGCAGAATGTATGTTCATCTGGAGTGTATGTCATATATTAAGTCCAAGAATCACATAGGTCTTAACTTCAACTACAGAAAACCAAGCTACTCTTCCAACAGAGAAATGCTCAGCATACTTTTCCCCCCTTCAATTAATCCAACAAAGGAGAACCTATTTTTGGCAACCCACTGAACTAGTCCTAGAAACACTCCTAATAGATATATAAATCTCATCTGGAACTTAGGAACAAAACCTGTTTGCTGTTAGGTGTTTTGATTTCTAACACGACTGCATCATTTAAAAATAACATTAGGATAATATCTTAGCACACACTTTTATTCACTGCAGTGAAGAGTGGAAGAGCAGGAAATAATGGTGGTTTGGATTTTGAGGAGTAATGTTAATGTATTTGCATGAAAGGTGAGGGTGAAGGTGCTCCATATTTAGTTAGGTTTGGGATTTTTTTGTTAATTTTTTTTGTTTCCACTCAAAAACTTCCTTTTTGCTTCTACTTTTTCCCCAAAGTTGCACAAATTACCCTCACAGTTTTTGTTACTATTAAGCTGACTGAAGTCCTGCCCGTAGCTCTACAGTCGACCAGGTCTGCTGTTACACAAAACCACAATTAGGAAGAAAGATTTCAAAACTGTAGGCTGATGGGTTTCACATTTCAATCAGCATGAAATGTCCTGAGTATTGTCATGTTATCAATAGAACTAGATATTGGACTTCTACATGCACCTATTTGCTAACATTATTCCTACTCCTCAGTACAGATGCCTTAAGGATAACAACAAATGTGTTACTACCTATTTAGCATTCCAAGACATAGAAAAACACATTTAAAGAGCAAATACGAAGCCTCTCAGTACTTTCTGGGTTTAATACCAAGTGTTTTCATGACAGAATTCAGCTGTTTCATTGGTGTTTTTGGGAACCACCTAAGTCATGGGGGTATAACTGATCAAAAAAGACCAAAACTACTGAAAAAGATTTTACCTTGAGACATCTGTGTTTTTAGTGATCTTGCATCTGTTGTAAACGCAGAACCAACTGCAGTGCTTTGGGACATGTTAGCACTGCCTGAAGAGTCTGTTCCAAAAGATGTTAAAGAACCTCCTGCTTTGGAAGAAATAATAGTGTTGTAAAATCTGATTCAGGCTTTATTTAATTTTTTTTTAAATTAGTACTGATCAGTGAAGCCATATTAGACAATTATTCTAAAATACAACTAAGTCTGCCCTTCCCATACACTTTTATTTTAACATATGTATGCACAGTAAGTTGGTAAGACTGTAATGTCTTGATTTTTTAAATCTAATATAAAAACTGAAAGAGCACTTCTAACTTCAGTACCATAACTATTAACAAAATATAAACAAAATATAGTCATGACAGCATCTTACCATGCAATAGATGTTATTGCTATATTTTCACTTAACATTTTCTCAGCAAAAATATGACTGCCACATGTAACTAGTTGATATCAAATTATGATCAATTCTACAGCCTTCCTTTCACATGGCTAACATTTTCAGTACCAGGAGTAACACTGCTGCCATAACAGCTACAAGTTCCTGTGTGAAAAGCTAAAATGTGAAATACAAAACTCTCAAGAAGAAAAATTGCTTGGTAAGTCTCAGAGAACATCTGCAGTATAAAGGAACCAGCCCAAGCAGTTCACAAACACCTCAAGCAGGTATTTCACACCTAGTTAACACCCCTAACAGCTGGAGGGCCGTGCTGCCACCCCAGCTAACAGCCCTAACAGCTGGAGGGCTGTGCTGGCACATGGGTTGCTGAATCCTTCAAACCCTCAGTTAAGGCACACACCACCTGATCAGCCTGGGATAACAGGTGTCCACAGCACAGCTATGGGGCTTTTGTGGAGGGGCTGCTTTTCTCCCTTGTGAAATGTAATGAATATATACAAAACAGAAACAATTCCTGAACATAGGAACCTTTCCCCACACATCCCTCCAAGATAGGTGTTTAGTTCCCAACTGCTTTGATTTGAGGTGCAAAGACTATGAAAAACTCCCTACTTTTAAGCTAAACTGCAGGACTGACAGAGACTGAAGAGTTTCAGTGTGCCTGAGGACAAGACCCTGCTAAATTCTAAGCCCTGAGCCCCGTCTGTGCCCACAGAGACAGGAAAGCCCCCCCAGTGCAGCAGCACATACCGACTCCCACGGCGCCGAACTGCTGCCCCACGAGCGGGCTGGGGCTGAACTGGCTGTAGGCAGGCATCCTGCCAAAGGGACCGTAGGAGCCCACAGACTGGAATGAAGATGTGCTCGAAGAGCCCAGTGAAGACTGAAGGCAAAACACACAAGCAAAAAATTCACATTTACACAGAAAGTAGGATGTAGTTCTGTAAGGCAAGAAATGTAGGAACTCTACAAAACATTTTCATGCATATGTATACACTTTTGAAAGGACTTTTACCCTTCTACCATCCCACACCTGTGAAAACAGGGCCATAAAATATTGCGATCTTTTTCCTAGAACCTCAGACACTGGACTCTGTTGTCAAACACACATATAAGCTTTGTTAGAAAACTTAGAAAGAGTACTATCTTTTTCACTGAAGTTTCAAAACCCACAGGGACAGTAAAAGACCCAAACATACTGGAGGAGGGTGGGTTTGTCACTATTATTGGGGCTGGCAGTAATGCAGCTTCACAGTCTCAACTACCACTGACAGAAGGAGCTACACCAAATTTAGCAAAAACCCTTAGAGGATTGCAAGAGTACCTCATAAAGATGTATCAATAATTTTATCCTATAGTTAAAACATTAGAATCATAAACACTTACATGGAATTATCAAGTTCCATTTGAAGCTAGTTTCTCTCTTGCTCTCAGAGATGATTTTAAGATACCCCATAAGTACAATCAACAAGCCAACAAATTTCCAAGATGAAAAGTAACTATTTATGTCAGCCCATTTACTATGAAAAAACAAACTGATTAATCCTGAAGGCTTCAGGCTGTAAGCTGCTCTCCCTTTAGCAACCAAGTCTTCCCTTTTCAAAGAACTGCCCCTTTGTACAAAGTCTGATGAAGTAGCTAGATAAAATGCTTAAAGTCACAGATAAAGAAGCTGAACATTAGAATTAAAATAAAAAACAACTAAACAAAAATCACTAATGATTTTGAGAGGTTTCAGTATCTATCCCATTTGATTTATACCATGTCTGATCTTTCCAAGAACTCCTGCATACATAGCTTAAGAGGACAAGTCCCTTTGAAAAGAGGTATCAAGGTCCACAAAAAGTCATTAGTTGTTTCTGAAAAAAACAGCTGCTTCAGTGTGCTAGTTAGGATTCAACCTTCATTTTCACAGTTAAAGACATGATTCCAAAGAGGAAAATCTTTCCAGAGTTCTTTACACTGGGTTGTGGACTTTACAGTGATAAACATTTTTAAATACTCACCTAGAAAGCACTTAAAAGCTACCAGGTTATACCTTCAGCCACAACTATCTGAAAAGATGTTTTGACTTACCTGAACAATAGCAGGGTCCTGTGGCAAAGAACACTGAGGCTTTGGTGGCTCACAGACAGTTAGGTCTTTGATGTCACTGCCACGGAATATGATGTACTCAAAGACCTCATCGCGAGGAGGGATCGGCCTGTCAGTTGGTCTGTCTTCTGTGCCAAAGGAGCGAACTGCAACATTGGGAAGGGAGGGGACCATGAAAACATCCCCCAGTCAACAAAAAAGGTTTCAAACACATTGCAGAGACCAGCAGCTTTACATAACAGAATAAAATTTTGTTGAGAAGAAAACCCTTATTAAATAGGCAGCATATTTTTTATCATAATCAACTCCTCAAACATAAACCAGTAATTTAATCTTAAAAAGTTTTGGTTATAAACCAAGCAGAAAGACTGAGATGTCACTTATGCTATCACTTACATGTTGAATATTTCAACTGTTTTGTGAGGGCAAGGGGAAGCAGCAAGGCAGTTTTTTTTGGCTGGTAAGTCAGTGCTATGAATCAAGGAATACATGAGTTTACATACTTCATAATCTGTACTTGCAAGTCAGGAAAAAAGATGTTAATCCTACTAGAATATTAAAAATGATCCCAAGTGAATTATTTCTCAATAGATTTAAGGACTAAATCAAGATTTAATAAAACAACAGGAATTCTGTGGTATGTATATACAATTTCCCCTACACAAAATGCATTCTCTTGCTGGTGAAAGGTTCATATGATCTCTGCCAAATGAAGCAGACCCACTGGGGCATAACTATCTTCCTAAGGAGGCCTGCACAGCGTGCAGCATCCCAAGACATTAAATTATTTGTATGTACTTAGCTGAATTCCAACAGTTTTCCAGCTGCACAGCAATGAAGCTTCTCAAGCTCTTCCTTCTGCACTACATGTACTCACTACACTGTATATGGTGTGATACCATCACTTTACTCACTGCCCTCTCAAAGACTTTTGCTCACCCTAAGACTGCCAGCCCTGGGTGAGAGTATTCAGTGAAACGAACAAAGCAACTCAAAGAGAGATGCATCTCCAAGAGCTGGAGTTTTGTAGGCAAAAACTGAACAATGCACTTGAACCAGGGAGGGGGGGAAAAAACAAAACTGCAAAATCATGACAACCACATTCAATCACCATCTCATCAACTTGCAACAGCTTTAACAATCCCTCATGACTGTTGTTGTTCCAGCCTTTTAGAAAGTCTTTGTTTGCTCTGTAAGGTACTACAGGTCATGCTGAGAAAAATCTGTACTTCGCTTTAATTTACCAGAATTAGGTTTCTATCATTTTCAGATGAATCAACATTTTTGAGACACCATTAGGCACTTATTTGCAGCCATAAAACCATCAGTCAAGAAAAGCAGTTTCCTGTAAAGCTGTATAAAGTCATACTGAGTCATTTCTCAAGTTGCACCAACCATCTTCCATTACTGTTGCTTCTTGTAATACTGCATAAACAGAGCTTAACAGGCAGGTATTGAAACGTTTTTGAGATGCATAATTCAGGGGCAAAAAGATCGTGTCCACACTACAATGAAAAATAACAAAATTAGGTGGTTAAAATTATTTTGTTCATTCTTGTATCATCTACTGAGCTGACTTTCATCAACTTTTCTATTTCTGTGCATCTGACAGTCTCCTCTGAACGGGACTATCAAATGTGAATGCTGTAAAAAGGCACATACTGTTAAATGAATGTCAATCCTTGTTACAAGAGAAATCTCTCTTCTCTTCTTCCTCTATGGAAAAACGTATCCGAAGCTTATGAATTTACAGAAATTAACTCAAAATAATGCATGACAGCTTAATAACATTATCAATTGGTCATGTCCATTACTGCAACTCATTCCATTGCTTTTTATTCATCAGGCTTTTCTATTTCACTGTCCTGACCATGGATCCCCCCTCACTTTCTGGCCATCCTATACTCTATTAGATAACTAATAAACTAACTTGGACTTTCATTCCATCATTTGACCTGCTGTCTTGGCCAGTCAAACTAAAGCTGATTTTGTGTTGCTCCTCTCCTTCCCACACTGAAATGGTATCCCCAGTAGCCATTTTGTCTAAAAAGGTGCACAAAAATGGCCAAAGTGTGATCACTAAGTTACCAAAGTATTTTACTTCCTAGTTAAAGTGAAGGAACTACTCAGTAGCAACACCACAAAAAAAGGGCAGTTAGTTAGAGGATTGCACCTTGCCTTCAAACGGAAAGAAAAATCCGATGAACTATGGAAGAAATGTGGTTTGAAAGCATTTCTCTTAAGTCAGAGCTATGCTGCATGGGTTAAGTATTTTAGTATTAATACCAATGTCATGTGACACATAGAGGAACAGTTTTAATACCTGGCAATCCCCTTTCTCCATTCCAAACCAATCCAAAAAAAGTGAAAGCCAACCTGGCTTTCATCTAATGATACCTCAAAAAAAGTAAAGGGATTGTACTGTATGTCAAAAAGAATTTGCCTTTCTTCCCATCATAAAATTAGCATAACATCAAAAGGAAGTATTTTCAATGCCAACATTTAGAATTGATCTTTAAGAGATTCAGCTGTCTATGACAATAGCTCAAGACACTGATAAGGTCGACAGTGGTTTACTGATAAAACACATCAAGACTTGCTACTAAGAGTTTGGCTTTTCCCCCTCTACCTTTCCTCCCCAGATCAAACTGGGTTTAGTACAGCTTTCTGCAAAACATAAAAACAATTTCAACCAGTGAAGATTTGCTCTGCTGGAGAGGGATACGCAAACTCCTCTGATTTGCAATTCAGCCTTGCCCTCTCACCCCAAGCAACAAAAATAACCACACCAAGTCCAATTTCCTCCTAAAGCAGGAACCAGATTGTCATGTGCAGGGATCTAAAAAAGGGCTACTCGATGCTTTTGCAGTGTCTACCCCCATCAGGTCTGCAGAAAGGAGGATAAGAATAAGGAGCTGAAAGCTACCTTTAGTATTTTACAAAGGCATAGCTCCTTTCACAGCATGGATTAGGATTTAGTATAATCTGAGCTCATTAAAGAAAAAGTCTAACATTAAAGGCAGCCAGTACAATAGCATTTTAGAAAGGAATAGCTTTTACCATGGTTTGGCATAATGAGAAATACTAAGTTGCACGAGTATCAAACCCACAAGATTTTGGAATAGCAGCAGACTCAGAGTCCTCTCCAGCCCTGCTTCTGGGGGTGTTCCCTCAGACTACCTCCTTCCTCCACAGCAAGGTTCACTGGTTCATATATAGCAAAATACTGAAGAGTGAGAGGAAATGAAAACAAGCATGTGAAAGACAACACAACCTTACAACTCTCCCCAGGACTGCAGTAAACCCAGTTAATCTCGCCAATTTCAGGTTTGGGTTCTGTTTTCATTTTTTGAAAGAGCTAAACTGGCTTAGGGACTTGCAAACAAAAAGACAACCTGCACATATTAAAAGCAACCTTACTTTTTATCAATGTAAATACACACACTTAAGTAGCTAGTTAGAAAGAAACTAACTCTGCTAAGCCTAACAGGATTCATGTATGTACTTGCACACAAGTAGTTCCAACCAACTTCGTCTTAAACTGCTGTGAGCAAATTTTTGTACAGACACTATGTTACTGCTATCCTGTATTTTAATGTGTATTACCGCACCGTAGAATTCAATGGCAACATTGCAACTTCCCTCCCTGAACAGATACCATTACTTGTTGATTCACACAGGGGATTTAAGCACAGTGTTATGGAGAAGCCCAGCTATTTACCCTACTAGCAGGAGAACGCTGCTATTTCAGTCTGTGCTCAGCACTGACACTCCCTGGGCAGCAAACACACAGAAACCAGCACTTCTCCACTCCCAAAGCACCCACGAGAAGGACAACCACTAAAATGAGACCACCACAAGAGAACAAGTAATTTCCACTGCCCTCTCTCCTCAGTACATCACAGTCCCTCCCCTGTAAACACGCTTTGATGCCTGCACACCACACTATGAGAGTGCAAATGAGAACAATGAATTCAGCCCACACTCCCTTACTCACAGGAGTGGGGAGTTTACAGGGAGATGGATGTGAGGGCAGTAGCCAGGAATGGGCTTTGACAAGAGGAATTCTTCTGCTGTGACACAGTAAGCACAAGTTTGGTTTGGCACACATGTCCTAAATCTCAAGACATGCAGGGAGCACGTCACTTAACTAGCTAAAAAATCAATTTATAAAAATTAGGAAAAAAAATTTAACCCTTCCCTTTCCTGCTCCCACCCCTGAACCAAACAAAAATGTTCAGATCTCCACAAGAATTTAACTTTCTTCCGTCTACATTTCCAAGTCTTTCACCTGCAACTAATACTGTGTACAAGTCTAAAAGGAAAGTTTTCCTTTTGATGTGTCATTATACCATGGAAAACAGTATCACAGATGGTTGAAAATGCAAGTTTAACTACTTCTTTAATTACTAAAAGCTATTTCACTAATATCTATCAATTACAATTGTTCCAAATGCAACTCTCAGTGGTGCAACAGTTGAAAAGTGAGAATTGATGTGTTATGCCAGAGAGACAACATACAATTAATTTTCTGTTTCTTATACTCACATGCCTAGGGATTCCCTGCTGAAAGGAACAAAGCTTTTTCTGACATGGATACTCTTACACAGCTCACCTGCATTAAAAATAACTCTCTAAATCAGTGTCTTGAAATAGAAAAATTATGTATTACAGTATGAAAGATCACATCGTAATGCCACATTTAAGATCAAGCCCCACGATTATTCTGTAACTACCCCAGGTAGGGCACCACTTTCCAGCAAGAAAACTAACTGTGGCTTGCAAACACTCTTCTAAAATTGTTTGGGCTTAATGATGTTTTCAAAATTAATAATGATTTTTTAAAGAAATAAGTATTAATTAGAACCATGAACTGGAATGATATTTTGAGTTAATTTAACTTGAGGCTTGACCACAGGACTGAGTGGTTTTTGGTTCCAGACACTGTCTCTGAAAAGCTGGCGATCCAAAGAAAACATATGTGCCAATATTATTTAAGAACCTCAAATACTTGCATAGCTTGCTTAATGCTCGGAATGCATTATGCCTGGGTGTTTTCCCTGTTATTTAAATAACCATACACTTCAACGTTTTGTGAAGGGATGCACCGATTTCCCTGGTCAGACTTCAGTGTAGGATAAAAATGTTATGCTCAATATTGAACAGTTGTATCTTCCTCTAACTCACGAGACACAGGCCACAAGTTTTGTTTAGTGAAAAGATCACAGCGTTGTAAACAAAATGCTGATGAGGGAACTAGAGCAGACTGCCCTCAGTAAGGGAGGACTACAGTCCCTGTTGGCAACCCAAAGATCTTATTTCTGTCTGAAAGCCCAAAAAACCTAAGATAAATGAAGGCATTCCACAAGCACACCTTCAAGAGATTAATCTTGGACTTCAGTTGAGCCCATACAAATCCTACTGCTGGGCAAGTCTGTAGTTTTTCAAGTTATTCAGATTCCACCTCTACTTTTGCACTTTATGTCACAATTTCAGTGAATTCAGTTAGAATATGAATAATGATAAGCTGCCTTGAACTCAATCTGCATATGTCAGATGCCACACAGACTACACAGCTGAGCAACTGAAAGCATCAACTCATCTTTTGGGGCTTTTTTTTTGTCTCCTTCTGGCAAAAAAATTGACATTTGAGGTAAAGATCCACATTAAACAGTTCTAATTTGACTCCTGGACTCAGCAGAGGAAGAAGAGGTAACTATTACCTGATCAACATATTCCCAGCTCCAGAAGGAAGTTCTGTTCTTTCGCATACAGACCTGGTGCTAGTTAAGCACACTTGCCAGCCTACATGTACACTGTCATTTACATTCAATGACCTAAGCCTTCAGAAACTCAGATACTCCAGAGCTGAGTATTCTGAGCACAGCAAACTGTTTTACAGCCTAATTCGGTTGTTATCAGCTCCAGATTAATCTCGAGATTTTTAGTTCTACGAGGCCTAGAAATACTGGTTTATTCTCTTTTGAATCATAACACTGTATTACAAAATACACATTCTTCAGCTAACTGAGCCAAGCTTTATTAAAGCAAATGTAATGGTTTGGATTTACATTTTTGATGAGAGCTATGGGAAGAGAGTAGATTAGACTCGTAACTGCAGTTTGATCTATCTTAAATATGTACACTTTGGGAGATATGCCACAACATGACTTAACCACTCCTGAGAAGTCATGCAAAATTGGCTTGGTCAGCACTAAATCAGTCTAATTTTGGACAAGACTATCATAAGGCCCTCAAGGATGGGATTCTTTTTCCGAGTGCTTTTGCACAAACCTTAACAATCACAGCATGCAACTGGAATTTCTGAACGTTTATTTTTAATCACAGTATTCCTCTTTTTCTCATATAAACCAATACCAGCTTTCTTTTAAAGTAGACAGTGTGACTCCAGCAAGGAAATTCAACCTAAAGGCAACTTTAGAAGTAAATAAAAGTCACATAATGAAATCTAAGTGCCCCATAAACCAAATGCAAGCCTGGGACCAAACGTACTGTGAGGTGTTTCAAAGCACACGTATCAGAATTTACAAAACAAAGTCAACCACTTCTTAAACAATAAGGGGGGGAGGGCGGGGACGTCCTTAAAGCAGCAGAACACACAACCAAGAATTCCCACAAAGGCCAGTGAAAGCAAACCCACTACCTGGTGTCAACCAGCAGCCAGGCCAGCTGTGTCAAACCAAACAGGCCGTCCTTACGCCTCTCAGACCAGCCAGGAACTGAGCTCCGGAATCCTTGCTGGCCCAAATACTTCATTTACACAGGGAGCAATTTTTCCTCTTGCCTAATGGCTGGATAAACTCTCTGCTTTTATACATGCATTTAGATGATTTAGCAAGACTTTGCGGATGCAAGAAGTGTAAAGTGAAATACTACTGAATTTTGCAGAACCTATTATAAAGAGGCTGCTAACAGTTCCGACGATGTTTCATGCCGAGGGTGCATTATCTTGCAAGGGAAAACACCGAAGTCTTTCGGATGCACATTTTCAAAGACTCTTTCCCCCCGGCCCTCCAGCTCAATTCTTAGTAAACACGTCTTCCTAACTTTCTTATACACACACACGCATATGTATTTTTTCTGGCCGATACATTCTCTCACATTTCGAACTATGCCGTACCACAGATACCTCCGGAATTAAGAGCTCTCTGCCGACAGCCTAGCACTCGGGATTCCCTTCAGACCCGAGCTGCCTGCTTTTCCAGGATGGAGAAACCTCCAGCCGCAGGTCTGCAACACCCACGACGCAAAGAAAACCCCTTTTGCAGCTTCCCCCTCCTTCTCCCTTTTACGCACTAACTCTGGACCGCTTCCACCGCCGAGGGCTTCACACTTGTACTCCATTCGGGACTCGGAGAAGCGCCCGGGGGAGCGGGGGGAGCGGGGCCGCGATCCTCCCACCGGAGCCCCGCTGCCTCCCCCGGGACCAGGGGGGATCCGGGGCTCCAGACAACCCCGGGATCCACAGACACGCACACACACACGGGGATCCACACACACACACACACACACCCACACACACACCGGGATCCACACACACCCCCCGAGATCCACACCCACCCCACACGGGGATCCACACACATCC
>WBMV01005960.1:524141-582725 GCA_013396655.1 Campylorhamphus procurvoides | reverse complement strand
GCCCCGCCGTGCTCACCCCTGGGAAGACGCCGCGGTAGCCGAGGAGAACTTTGTGTGTGCTTTCGGGGCTTTATTTTCTGCTTTGCTCTCGGTAGTCTTGGGAAAGTTTTCCTGCTGGAAGGAATGGCTTCTGCAGTGAATCGGGTGGCAGGATGCAGGCACATCTGTGCAATCTGGAGTTTTTAATGTCAGTGGTGGTGGTGGTGTCATTGTCGGCTGGTCAGGGCATCTTCATATCACCAGGTTTTATTTCCAACTCTAAGGCAACTGCTATGTCTTCTTTGTGCTCCTCTCTAAGTTTCCTAACTTTCATAACTAAAAATGTAAGTCCAGTGAGGTTGCTAACTAACCAGACCAGCATCCGTTCATCCCACTGATTCCTACTCTGTTTATTCTTTCCTCTCAGGGCTTCTCTGCTCCCCTGCTTAGATTTTTACATCTTTCTGACTTAGGAGTTGATTTAACACTTGAACTTTTTTTCCCCCTGTTAATATCAATACCTGAAATCACTTCTTCTATCTTGTTTCCTAAAGTACTTGATATTTATTAGCTAAGTAGAGCAACGATGTGATGGTGTAGAAGCTTTTAGGAGCTGTGTATTTGGCCATAGTTTATGAAAGACCCTCCAGATTCTGATGCTCCAAACTTGGCTTCACCAAGACCCAAGTAACTTGAAACACATAAGTTGCTATTCAGACTTGACAAGAAGACTGTTGTGAGTCTGTTGAAAATTGCTAAATGCATATGATAATGTGCACTGTAACTTTGCACACACTTTGTGAAGTTCATTGTGTCAATACTTTGATCTGTTACTTTCTTTCAAACAGAAGAGGGAAAACGGAGCCCTTGATCTGATCCACGATTTAGAAAGGGTTGTGGAAATAATACTCTGGAAAGTTATAATTTGAGTTTGATTTTATTACAAGATAGTTGGAAGGCCATTAAATTTGCATAAACATGAAGATAGCATGTTCTATAATGATATTATTCAGAAAATACCATGTTATTTTTGAGTTTTCAAAGCAGTAAATCATTTATAATTAGTGGGAACCTCCCATATTTCAAAATTCTCTATAAAATAGGAATTCAGAATCAGTTTTTGAGAATAGGCTATTCTAGTGTATAATGCTCATAAATTGTTATTTCATCTTTACGTGGCTGACAGGAAGGTAAAATGAATCTCATAATTTAACCAGACTCTAAGTTGTACATGCTGCTCTTTAATAGGAGTTTGTTACAGTTAGTGCTCCTAACTGTATTAAACATAATGTTAATACATGAACATTTATGCATCTGTAGTAGTAATTATATCTGCAGCTCTTACTGAGACCATGTGGCATGTGCTGCATTCAATTTGTCCTTTCCATTCCATTTTTCTCCATTCAGAATTAGGTTTAGAAAATGGGAAGATCAATTAGCAGCACACCTGTGAATCTGTGTAATGCAAATAGAATGTGTATTTTTTAATGTGTGGGAGGATTATCCTGTGAGGATTTTTATAGAAGGTCCTCAGCATAATAAGAGAAGTGGTAACCTGTTTGGCCAACATATTTGGGTACCCAGATATTTTAGGCTTGGCATATGCCAAACACATCACCTGCTTGCAGAATTTTCTACAAGTATAAACTGTGACGTTTGGTCCTTAAATGTCTAATGGACCTTAAAGGTTACCTTTTAAGAGAGTTTTTAAGGGGTTTCTTTCAACTTCTTTTAATAAGTGTTGGCTTTGAAAGAGAGTTATGATTATGGCTTTTGGATGTGGTCCTTGCTGTTGCCCTGTGTGCCTTTTACCTTAAACGTTGATTTCCACAAATTTTTAGTTTCTAGTGGCCGAAATTTGCCTTCTGCTTGTGTTTGTAGCAGTGAAGGTTGGCTGGGAGCACCTGAGCCTGCGTGAGTGAGGGCTTTTATTGGTGCTGCAGTTCACTCCTCTGTTCATCCCACGACTGGCATTTGGTTTCCTATGTCAGAGACTGTTGTAGGGTCCTGGAATTCGTTACAGTAGTGTTTGAATTACTTCACGGTCGTGGTGTGTTGTGAACTGTGTCTCTTTAGTGAGGTGGCTTTTTTCCTGGAAAGTTAGAAGTGGATGTATGCTTTTACCTTCTCCATTTGCCTTTGGAAAGTTAAAAAGTATACATGAAGCAATTTGCATGTAGAGATGAGTTGTAGAAACAATGTGTCCTGACTGTTCTCAGCAGAATAAAAGTGACTTCCTAGGTTATTTTTCGTTCTCTAGTGGTTGCAGACAAGATGCTTTTATGTTTATTTGACCCATTGTATCCTATCTAGGTTAAATTATTAAAATGTATTCTGGAACTAACTTGGAAATTCATTTTAAATACTCTGTCTGGGAACTACTTCTTAGTTGTGGGTGAACTGAGGAAGATCATTCCATACTTTGCGGAGACCTTGAGTAATTGTGAAACTCCAGGTGATCCAGGGAGCAACTTAGCTGTTATCTCCCTTTTTCTGACCTACTGACTAGGAAACTTGAGGAAGAACTTGATGGCAGTGGCTGTATTGTGTAGAAGGCCTCCATTTGTCAGGTGTTTTACAAGAAAATAACCTGAAAAAAATACAGTTGACTTCCAGAAAGTGTTAGAAAACTCTTGCCAAGTAGTCTGTTAATTTGAAAACAATTCCTTTGGTGCTTTTCTCCCATTGCTGCATGTGTGTCATTGTGTGCTGAGGAGTGATGGTGTTGGTTCTCTGGCAGTGACACACAACTGTTTATTCTTGGTGTCTAAACCACAGGTAGTGCCTCCCAGAGTGGTGATGGGTGGGTACCAAATCGATTTTTAAGTGAATCTCAAATATTGTATGCTCAGAAATGTGTCTGGTCTAATGTTTGCATGTTCATATACCCATAAGGCGTTGTTTTAGTAAAGCTCTCAGGTCATTGTCCTTGGTATATGAAGTACTGAGTTCTGTTCTAAGCTGCTGCATTGTCATTATACTTTACTTTTAATGAATATTTCTTTCTAATTTTGTTCTGACCTTGCCTAGACTGCTGAAAGTTGCTGTACACCTGTACACTCAAGTGACTGCTTTTTCCGTCACTGCTGTCCCTAAACTGCAGTTATTTGAATTCCAAGCTGAATGGGGTATGAGTTCTTGCCTGCTAGTAGGACTCCTTTTCTTCTTTGAAATGAAATCTCATGTTGCATGAGAATAAAAAGGAGATACAGTATAGAGAAAAATGTTCAATGCTATAAATGAAATTTATTCAGTATTCTGCAGTCAGAATGTTCTTTATATGTTATTCCTCATATTTATATTTCTGTTGCAAGTTATTGTTCCTTTGCTCTCCAGGGATGGTGCTGGTGCGCACGGACGCGGGACAGCTGGTGATGGTGCCTCAGCAGGCTCTAGCCCAGGCTCAGATGCAGGCTCAGGTGCAAACACAGGGACAGGGCACTGCCAACCTGTCACCCAGACTTTCTGTGCCCACCACTGGCCCTGTTTTTCGCCTCTCAGCAGCTCAGGTATGTCTGGCTTGGTTTCACTTTACTTTTATGCACTTGTGTTTTGCTCTGTCTTACACATCATCAGCTCATACATTATTGCAACTTTGCCTTCCTCCCCTTTTTGTTGTGAAATACTTATTCAAATGTTGTTTCCCTTCTGAGGCCTAGGATTTTTTTCTTTTTTTATTTCAGGAAAAAATCAGCTTTATTGAGTCCCTCCAGCCCTTGTTCAGACTGAGGTCATTGGAGGGGAGAAAGCTCAGTCTTAGTTAGGACTGTGTATCACTGGTTTAGGGAGTGGCCCTTGCTGCACTCAGTGAGGAGCACTGTGATAGCCCAGCATGCTGAATGGCTGACTGGGATAGCTGGGTTTCACTGGACATTAGAAAAGGAAAAGCCAAGCACATTCTATACAAGGATTGGCAAGAATTAACTTTTTAAATATACTTTATTCAAAAGAAAGGTTTCATTCCTTTGATTCACCTCTGGGTGTGATCTGCCATGAGGACTCTTCCTTTTTCCTAGGGATTAGCAGGTTGGTGTGCTTTGCTGTCCCAAACTCTTCAGTGGAGTGTGTTGATTTCAGCTCAAACTGATTTAGTTTCAAGGGTGTGAAGGTGTATTGTCTTTTTAATTACTTCGAGGGCTTCATGGTTTTAAAAGTTTGTAGGGAGGCAGTTCAGCTTTGGGCTGTTTGGGGCTGGAGCTGAACTATCTTACTAAAATGCAGAGGGAAGCCTCTTTAGGTGTGAGCACAGGGCAGCTGTGCCATAGTGATGATAGGCAGAGTTTAAGGTAGTTTTGCCTGAGGTCTGTGTTTGCAGAAGTGATCAGTAATTCTGAGTGGAAAGGAGATGAAGAGTTGCCTGTATTATTTTTCAGTCTAGGTTGCTTGAAGTAACTTTAACAGATATTTCCCCATATTTAACATTTGATTACTGACCTGTTATATACTTTATGCATTGCATCATATTTATAGTATAAAAGATTATTTTTAATTAAAACCCAATGATAATAAACTTTTCAGAAGAGGAGTATGCCGGAATAAAACCAGAGAATTGAAAAGATATTAGTAACTGGAGGCAATCTAAACTAAAGGGTAGCCAACTGGAATGTAAGTTTTAGAAATTAAATTGTAGCTCACTGGAATGTATCTCAGAAAAGGCATAAATAAAAGCCTGGAAAGACTTGGAAGAAATTTCTGCTAAGTGCAGGATTGGATGAAATTTGTAAAAGACTCTTTGTGGAAAAGGCAGCCATTTAATGTTTAAATCTGTGATGGAAGGATGAGACTTGTAGAAGCCTTCAAAGAGAAATGTATTCCAGGAAAAATAAACACAGAGAAGCCTGTGTACATTTAGAGATTTTTTTTTCACTAGTTTGATGACAACAAAATTGCAGACAAGTTCTTTTAAGTTTGTCTGTCTGTCTTTGGTGGTTTGGGGCTTTCTTTGTGAGTACAATTGCTTCTTTTGCAGTTACTATGCACACCCATTCTTGCAATGGATCCTGAGACAAGTGCACAGTATAAATGCACAACTGAAGTTGTAGGGTGGGACTGTACCAGGAATGTGATCTCAGTCTGTTCCAATGAGTTCATTTTAGCTGTTTCCCCTCCATACTGTTAGTTTTGTGTAACTGTAATTGCTGTGGCCAGCATTAAAATTCAGCGTGGAAGCATTCCTAACAGACATTAACAAATTGTTTGTCATTTGAAAACTTCTGAGGAACACCCCTTCAATGCACACAGAACCTTGGGAAGCATGCAAAAATGTGGACAGACTGCTTGGCTCTCTGTTCAGTGTGGAGTGTGGATCCCAAAGTCAGCCTCAGGATGTGTGCACAGCAAATGCTGATCATGTTGGCCTCAGGCAGCTGTTCTCTACTTGAAGCAGTTAAGGTTGCAGAAGGAGTGTAATCTGGCTTGATGGATTTATATAAGAATAAAACCATGAGGAGGCTGCATGTTCATGTAGTTGTAGAGTCAGCTGAAATCTGGAGGTTCAGGTGTGGGGAAGATGTAATTGTTTTTGTGCAGGGTTATACCCACTGCATTAGAGATGTTCCTTTCCCCTACTTGGTGCTCATAAGCTGGTTGAGAATAGAGGAAACCAGCAAGGCCTTATGAATGATAAATATCTCGCAGGATGCAAAAGTTTGATTATTTTAATGCAGTGAGATTAGAATCATGGATGTTGTAGCTTGTCAGGATTCATGTCCTCTGACAGATCTTTGTTGTAGCTGCCCAAACTGTACTGCATCATTTCTTTATTTGTTGTAATTAACAGCGTTAAGAAATAATTAATATTGTCCTTGGGAAATTTACACTGAACTTCCCTGACTTTGCATGTGATCTGCAGGCTCTTTTTTCATTGTGACAGTGCTTTTGTTTTATATATGTTTGACCTCAGAGTGTTTTTTAAAAATTGTGGTTGGCAGCCTTTTAAAACCAGATCGAAAAGTTTAAATTCTGATGGTTTATCTTGTCAGAACTACACATGAAACTTTCATTTGATTAGGTGGATGATTTATAACCAGGGACTGCTCCTTGGTTTTCTGGAGGAAATGTCCAATAGCAAATCCTATGCCAAGGTTTTGAAAATGTCAGTTGTTTGTTTGAGTAGTCATTATAATTAATCAATGGGAGGTTCAAGTTCTAAAACACAAGAAATTGTGTGGACTGGAGAATAATTTTTTTGTGAGTTTATTATTGAGTTGTTTTCTTTCTGAATCTGTTTCTGATGTGTCAGAAAGCTAAATTCTGTGAATTAAAATTCTCAGGAGAAGTTTAAAATTAATCAGTAGTAATACCTTTATGTGTTTATGTCTCTAAAGTATAATATTCAAGAGTCACTGTTACACAGGAATATTCTGGTGCCATTAGCTCAAGAGAGACAGAAAATAAACATTAATTTCTTGAGTCCTGCGAAGTATTTTGTGAGATGGATGAACATGGCAGGCTGTGCAGTTTTAACCTTTCTCTCTGATGTGTTAGTGGAATGATTGTTATTTTACTCTGCTAAGCTCAAATTTATTACTATGTCTTCAGTTCTTTTAAGATACCTTTATTTGGATTAAAATGTGTAGAACTTAGTATTGTACTTGAGTCACTGAGTGTGTGTTTTACTCTACTTTTGCCTGTGTAGAGAGTCTGTACAGGTAGAAGTTTGCAGTCTGTCTTAAGAATTGTAGGAAATACTATCTTATGAAGAATGTGTCAGAAAAAGACATGGCTTTCATGCTTCATAGGTATTATGGTTGCTTTTCTTCAGGTGGTTCTACTTTTTAGCCAGTGTCAAGTGTCACAAGTGGCTCAGCTAAGTGATTGTTTTCAGTGTTCATTTGTACATACACTTCACATAATTATTGTGTTGAGAAAGTCTGTTGTGAGCTGTGTAATTAGATGTAAAACACAGGATATTAAATAACATGCCAAAGAAATTGTAAGGGCTGGCAGTTACTTCTGGCAACTCATTAAGAAGTGTTGAAAGTGATAACTGGAGAATATAAAATAGAATATGAATTACTTTTTTAAAAATAGAAGAAAGTGTCTGAAAAATTACCCAACTTTTCATCTAAATTTGAAAGTTCTCTGATTTTCTCCCCTTGACAACTGTGTGATTTCTCCACTCTCAAGAAAGGACAAGGGGAAAATAAGGCAATGTTTTAAATGTTCTTCAGTGGGCTTGGCTTGGTTGGTACATACAGAGCTGTTCAGATTCTAAGCCACTTCTGCAGGCTCGTTGCTCAGCAAGATTTTTCTTACCATATCCCAGGGCCATCATTTGCTAGATCTTCTCCCAGATGTTTTGGAGGAAAATAAGCCAGGTTTCTCCTGTGAACTCCTCTGGCTTCAGCAGCTGGACTGATATCTAGGACAGTGTGTGAGGAAGGAGCCGCCTTGCTCCAGGAACACTGGAAGCTGCTGAAATAGTATGTTTTCCCTGAGATAGGGAAGGTGTAGTCTTGTTTTTCTGAGGAATTCCTACAAGTGCTTAAGTAAAGGCTTTCCTTAAAGATCAGTGGCTTTATCCTTACATGTTGCCTTGTTGAAGGTTCAGAAGTCCAATACCCGTATTTACCTTTGTATGCAATGGGTGCAACCACCCCTCTGCCCTTCCCAAGGTTAAATAAAAACGTTTCTTTGGGTGTTCAGAAGCATTAAGATACAACACTGCCTGTTTAGCCCACACTGCTCTCTCCTGCAGGTGTGCAGGCAAGTGCAGTCTTTGCCCAGGGCTGAGACCTTCAGCTGGGCACCCAAGGAACACAGTTGATGTTGCACAGTGGGCTTAAATCTGATATTTCTTACAGTGCAAGTGCTTGGATTGATGGAGTTGTTTGACATCTACAGTTCATAATACCTTTGTCTCCCTTTTTGCAGCTTTTAGGAGTAGAGGATGGAGGCAAATGTTTTGTGTTAGGTTGTTGGGAGAAGAGAGGCAGATCCATTTTGAAGGGAAGACTTGGATTCTGCTTGGCTCTTAGGTGGGGTAATCTTTGATTAGACATTTAGTTAAGCTGCTCTCAGTTACTGCTATGTAAAACATGAATAAAATCTGATTGTTTCAATTCCTGGTGGAGTTCTGGCTAAGTGGCAAATTGGGATAAGCAAGTACCTTGTAGAGAGGCTCTCAGTTGTCAGCAGTTTAAGGCCAGGCTCAGAGATGCTGGAGCATCAGAACCTGAAAGTAACAGACTAGTCCAGAGAGAGCAGTAATTGAGAGAAGTACCTGCAATAGAGAGATGTACTTGATATTTTAATGATCTTTTACATTTGCAGTCTGTCTGGTTTCCTTAAAGTATTCAAGAAAAACATGATAGGTACAATTGTACCATGTAGTATTTTTAATTTAGTTCAAATTATAAGATTGTATAGGACTGTAATGGGGAGATTAATGGTTGGACTCGATGACCTTTGAAGTCTTTTCCAACCTAAATGAATCTACAGTTCTATGATATTAACTACTCCTAACTTCAGGTTTTTTTTGGTGTTTTGTTTAAGGAAAAAATATTGCAAAATATTCAAGTATATTAAAAGTAATTTTCATATTATGAATATAAATTCATCTTACCAGTGCAGCTACAAGAAGCTTGTCTTTTTCAAATGGGTGTCTCAGGGTTTACATTGAAGTCCTTGGTCTTCCATGAGTATTATATTATAATCTTCTCTTGATGCATTAAAAAGTGCAAGTTTGTTGTACTGTGAAAGTGATAATAGGGTTGTTTTGAAAAACATGTTTAATGAGATAAAGATTCATATGCTTTAGAGCAAACATTGATTTCACTTAGCTGTGCATAATTTTAATATGCCTATTTTCTCTTGGTGATTTTAGTTTCCTTTTACTTTCTGGTTGACTACTTTCAGCTGAATATTAAAAAATCATGCCAACATTTTACCTACTGTGAGATGTTAGTTAAGGTATTTGTAATTTGATGGAACTTCAGTGAATCTTAGAAGACTTTTGCTCTGGGTTCTTGAATTGTGCACAGCTCAGATGGGGTGGATTACTCAGAGATGAGTAATTCACAAGTCTTTTAAAGCCGATTATTAGATTGCACTAAGTTTTTGCCTCTGTCTTGTTTAGAATCTCGTACTTGTGGAGTTGTGAAAAGTAGGGAGGTGCTGCCATCTAGTTTTGCTTTGCTGCATTTCTTTTGTTTATCTGCATTTGCCATTTGTAATTTATGCCTTTTCATGCATTTTTTTCACTGGTTTTCAGTATCTTAATACACAGATGGGTTTACATTAATAATCAAATAGCAAAAAATAAGTTGCTTATTTCAAATTATTTGTAGTTAAAATTATTTTATGTTAGTTATGAAATTAAAGTGCTGCTGTAGACTAAGAACATAAAATGAGTATCATCCAAGAAAGACCAGTATTAGCCTGGCCCACAATATTTCATTTCACAATATCTGTTGTTGAAACTTGCAAATCAGATGAAACTGTTTATTGGAATTTTCATGGGGCTGCTGCTGAAAATGGATTTGGTTGCAGAGTTGACTCATTTTTTTGTTTCAAATTCCATTCCAAATGTGTTTTACGGTATTAGGTTTCTTTGTACGTTTTTAGTGATCAGAAAAGATGGTTCCATGGGAAGTTTGATGGTTTAGTATTCAGATATTTAGGCATATAAGTGGGCTGCTTGACAGTACGTCTGCTCCCAGGATGATTGCCAATCACTTGAGCTTTGCTTTCATTGTCTGAACAGTCCAATCAAGGCATATGTATGGATTTTTAAGAAAATGACAGTTCTCTTCTTGCTTTAGGCCTTTTTCTAACTTCTTCTCTTCAGAATTTGAAGGTTTGGTCACAAACCTTATTTGTTTTCTGTGGTTTGGTACTCACTTTCTGTTAAGTTTCACTTACCATCCTTCTTTAAAATGAAAAAAAAAAGAAGCTTTTTGAGCTTGTGCCAAGTGCTGCACCCCCTGCTCTGGGAGTGACCGTGTTTTCACTGTGGAATACACTCCGTGCAGGCAACCCCAGCTCAGGCTTTGCTGCCACATGTGATGTTGAGAACAGTTCTAAACTTGGCTGCTGGCCTTGTTAAGCAGAGCCTTTCAAATCTGAGATGGTTCTGGTAGTACACTATGTCTGTGTGCTCAGCAGTGTGTATATTTTTATGGCAGCTTTCAGCTTTGGTAATTTTTTTCTCATTTATTGATTGTTACTTATTCTTGTTTTTCTTACTGTTTTTCACGCTCCAATTTTCTGAAAAATTCTTGTTTTACTTTTTGCAGAAATTTTAAGCAAATAGATAAATCTTTGTTGTTACCAAGGTGCATTATTATTAAATAAGATATTCTGTGCTATTTCTTTTGGATAGATGGTTTTTTGGCTCCTGGAGAATACATTTGTGGTAGCAGGGCAGGTAGGTTGGGAGGTCAGAGACAGTAAGAAATATGTGGTCTTGACTGTGATTTAACCACAGAACAATTTTTCTTCCTTTCCCTCATGATGAATGATTTCTGTATAAGCAGACTAAGTTTTCAGCACTTACAAATTACACATTTTACAACATTAACACAGTTTTAAAACTTAGAAAACGCTCAAATGTTAGTAAGGCTGTAAAATGAAACATGCAAAGATTAGGAAATGCCATAAAGAAGGTTCCTGAGCACTCTCAGTGACTCCCATGTGGTCATGCAGCATAATGCATAAGCACATACTACTGTTATTTTTAATTTCTACAGTGTGTAGGCTGGACAGTCTCAATTAATGAAGAATTATATAATAATTTTTCTCCACTTCTCAGTGAGTTGCTTCAGGCTTCCTTGCTGCACACTATCTAAGCCCCCCTCTGCAGTGGGAATTAATAACCAAGCAGGTTTTTTTGGGAAGCTTATCCCTATAACAACTTTCTCAACAATGCAGTTCAAGGGATTATTAACCCCTTTTTTATAAGTAGGAAATAGAGCCTAATTGTCTCTAGTTAAGATATTAAATAAAAAGTGCTGGTTAATTTTTTGTGTTCAGTTTGACTTCCTTGTCTTCAGTTGCAGCCATGACCACACCTGGTCTCAAACTCTGCATTTCAGGTTGGGCACTCATAAAGATATTGCATAGGACATTATTTACAATGGATTATCTATATTTGCAGGCAACACTAAGCACTTGAGGCAGGGGTAGAATCTAATTGTAGTGCCAAAATTCAGCAGTTTTTTATCCACTGGATTCTTTGGACAAAACCTAGTGCTTAGAGGTGGATTAGGGTACTTGACCAGAGCATGAGAAAAATAATAAGTATTTGCTTCAGCAACAGGGCTTTTGGACTTAAAACCCCTGGTTTCTGAGGGTTTTCTCTGGTGGCCCCAAGCTGCTCTGCCTGTCTTGTCTGATTGCTCCCAGTCCTGTGTCTTCCTGCCCTGTTTATATCCCCAAAAGGATGTCACACATGAGGAACACAGCAACATCTCCCTGCTGTGGATTCTGGTGCTCTACTCAGGATACTGTGGTGGCAGTGAAGGTTCTGCCTCTGTTGTTTGACTTGTTATAGATTCTGCTTCCAGTAATTTTCTGGAATTGTGTGCAACTGTCAGGTTTTTAAAGGGTTAGTACTTTGGCTCAATTTTGCTGTGTTTTTACTGGAGTGAAAAAAAATTCAAATCTCTGACAACAAATTGTTCTGCATCCGACCTTTAAGTGCATGTTGCAGATGAATCATGACCAGAGGAATTGAGGCAGGCAAGAAGCAGGAGAGATTCCTCTGTGAACTCTTCAGAAGTTTGCCAGAGTTTTTAAGTATTGGAAAAGAGTTTGCTAATGAGGGATTATTATACCTTAATAGCAGCCAGGGCTACCAGGCATGCCTATAAGAAAGGTTGTGTGAGTTTGTTACTTTGGATTGATGTGGGGTTGACCCTGGATGTCAGGTGCCCACCAGAGCCACTCTGTTACTGCCTCCTCAGCTGGACAGGGACAGAAAATACAATGAAAGGCTGTTGGGTCTGGATAAGGACAGGGAGTCACCAGGTACTGACACAGCAAACCAGGCTCAGCTGGGGGAAGCTGGTTTATTCCCAGTCAAATCAGAGAAGGATAATGAGAAATAAAAAGTACATCTTAAACAGGTTCTTCCATCCTACCTTTTTTCCTGGGCTTAACTTTACTCCAAACTACTTCATCCCCAGAGCAGTGCAGGGGCACATGGAAAGGGAGCTGTGGTCAGTTCATCCCATGTTGTCTCTGTTGCTGCTTCCTCCTTAGTGGGAAGATTCCTCAAACTCATCCCCTGCTCCAGAGTGGGTCCCTTCCATGAGGTCAGTCCTTAGGAACAGTGTGGGTCCCTTCCATGGGGTCAGTCCCTTAGGAACAGGCTGTTCCAGGGTGGGTTCTACATGGGGTCAGTCCCAAGCCCTGCCAGCAAAGCTGCTCCAGGGTGGGCTCCTCTCTCCACGGGGCCACAGGTCCTGCCAGGAGCTGCCCCAGTGGGGGCTGCCCTGGGGTCACAGCCTGCTTTGGGATCCCCTGCTCCAGTGGGCTCCTGCAGGGCTGCAGGTGGGTCTCTGGTGCCCCATGGCCCCCCCTGTGCTGCAGGGGCACAGCTGGCTCCCCATGGGCTGCCCTGGGGCTGCAGGGGCAGCTCAGCTCCTGTGCCTGGAGCACCTCCTGCCCCTGCTCCTGCCCTGGGCTCTGCTCAGCTCTTCCTCTCCCATGTTCTCCCTGCTCTCTCCCAGCTGCAATTCCACAGGGATTTCCTCCTTCTCAAGTGTGTCACCCCAGAGGTGCTGCCCCCATCTCTGCTGGGCTTGGGCTTGGCCAGTGGTGGGTCCGTCCTGGCTCCATCTGGCCCTGGCTCTGCTGGGCATGGGGGAGTTTCTGGCAGCTTCTCGCAGAAGCCCCCCCTGTAGCTCCCCCACCCCAAACCTGGCCACACCAACCCAGCACAAGTGAACTCTGTTGTTTGACCTTTAGCTTATGCTGCTGCAAGTGTCTGCAGTCTCACTTGTTTTCTGTTTGTTGAACAGCATCTTTGTTTGAGGCACCTCAGATGGCATGGTAACCTTGCCTGTTTTGTTTATAAGAAGCCTTCTGGATTAATGATTAGAAAGAAAATTTATTGTTATTTCAGATTTTGAAAATTTAAATCTAAACTTGAAGATCATATTCTGTTAAAATTGAGTTTTGCATAATAATTAGTGTAGCCATGTGTTGGAATAAGTGCAAAGAGGTGTCATGATGTGTGTTGTGATAAACTTGGCCCTGCTTTTGTGTTAATGTTTGTTCAAATGCTCTTGGGGTATTTTCTTTCTTCCTTTTGTGGTTGATAGTGACCAAGTTCACTGACAGGACTGATCATGAAGCAATATGCTTATGCTAAGGGAGCTCCCTGGCTTTGCAGAGCAGAGACAGGGCTGCTGGTACCTGGAGTGTTGGTCAGTAGGTGGTTCTGTAGTACAGAACACAGGTATATCACTAACCTGTTTCCAAGGATTTAAATGCTCACCTGGCGGTTTAAATGGTCTGGGTTTGATAAAGCTGTGAATGTGCAATACAGTCTCCAAAACTGGTGTAGTCCTGCCTTGGCAGTGACAAATAATCCTTGGCTTTTTTGACTGCTTGCTCCACATTCAAGTGCCTTGTTTTTTCAAATGCAGCCTTGTATGTTCCTTCAAATACAGAGACAGCTTGTTTGTGCACAGCAGGTGCAGTGCAGCTTTGCCTCTCTGTTCATGTGTCCAGAGCTCTGGGGAGAGGCAAAGTGAAGATGTTATTGAGGGAGTGAATTTACAGGACACGGAGCATTTCCATCCTGAACAATCCTAGTGTGCTCTGCCTGTGTGGCAGGAACTTGTGCCCTGAAACTGGAGTCACTTGTGTTCCAGTGGGACTTGGGTGAGCAGAGCAAACCTTGGGACACTCCCTGCTCCAGGCTGGCTCAGGTCTGTGTGTAACAGGCATTCTCCAGTGTCCCTGTGGAGGTGGGGAGTGGTATGTGTGTGTGTGTATATATATACACACACATACTGTGTTCATTCATGTTCTGCTTTCCTGCCTGGTAATGTCTGAGTACAGGGCAAAAGCCTGTCTAACATTACTTTTGTATATTTAGGAAATGTAAAAATATCTGATGTGTCTAATAAAAAATAATAGTTTCATTTGAAAATGTGTTTCTTTCTAACTTGGTGATTTTGGAATTTAATAGCATCCTACCAACCCTCAGCAGTTTTTCTTTAAGGAGCATCATAAATTCTTTAACATTGTTCCAGTAGGAGCTTGAAACATTGGGTTATGATTTGTTTTTGTAATGCTAATAATTTCTGTTTTCTTTTTGATGGATTCCTCATGAGATCTGTTTACATCTTTCCTTTCATTGAAAACACAGCATTTTGTTTCTAAATATTTTTTACCAGTTCTTCTTGAAGCATTTGTGTTGGGAGTCCTTGGAGTGTCTTCTGGCAACTTGTAGCTGTCATTTGAAGATCATTTCCATGATGCTTAAGAATTTCTGCAGGCTAGTTCCTTGTTATGTTTCTCATCCCCTTGTTTCATACTTACCTTTTTAACACTTAGAAGTTTTGGAACCACGTTAGTAAACTAGCTACAGTTTTCTGGTAGTGAGGCTCTTTCTTCATATCCAACACATTAATAGATTTTACTGCCAAGAGGCTTTTGTCACTATTGATTTTTAAAACTGAGGGTGAGTTTAGTCTTCAAGTTGCACAGTTTGCTGTAGTTTAGCACAGTGGAACACATACTTACTTTGATAATATTACGATAGTGAAATTTTGTGTTTTAATTATGTGCAGTTTTGTTTCCAAGTATGTTCCTCTGATGAGTTGTGGGCATTTATTAGCTGAGAAGAAATTCTCCAGCTTGCAGTCTGATGATGTATCTGTGGATTTCTGGCTGCAGGTCTTGCCTGGAACTGAGTATCTGCCAAAAGTGTCCCTGGCTATCTGCTTGTTTTATAAATCCTCACCTCTGGAAGCACGTACTGATAAGAGGGGGCAGATATCACAGGTGTGCTCTGTTTTTAGGTTGGAAACACTGATTATAAGCCAATGAACAAGGTAGGCAGTATTTACATTTCTAAAGGCAAACATTTATCAGGGAAATATGCTTTCATTCAACCAGTATTTTGAACTTAAAACAAGTGGTCATTTTTACAATGGAGAAAAGAGGTGGGATATTTACAGCAGGAGAAGTTTATATGGTCCTTCTTCCAAAAAGCCAGGCAATTCTTCCCCTTCAGGATGCTGCTGTTGTTGTCTCTGGCTCTGTCAGTATGGAAGGCATCCCTAAATCTTGAAAGCTTTACAAACAACAAAAAATAGGTTTTGTTCAGATGTCAGGTAGATTTATTTGATTTGGTTTCTTTCCTGCTTTTTCCCCCAAGTGCAGAAGATTGATATCCAGTGGAGGAAGCTGCAGGACTGATTTGTAAGGAATGCTTGGGGCTTGGAGTGCCTGCCTGGGCCTCTGTTCCTTTTGGACATCTCCGAGAGTACACTGGATGTTCTTTGAAGAAGTGTTTTGTGTAGCTTCAGTAGGCAGTGTAAGAATCTAAAATAAGCAGTTCTTTATAAAAATATTAATTACAGAGACGTGTAAATTAAAATGTAAATCAAGGAAAATTAGTTTTATCTCGTGAGAAACAATATTGTCCATGATTTATTACTTCCTCCACTTAGAAAATTTGTCTTTTCCAAGTGTGTTCTTGAATGCAAATCTTAATAAATGCAAGTTGTAAGAGACCAGTGTGGCCTCCGTTTTTAATAATGACTGTTTCTCTTTTTGTCATCATTGCCATATATATTTCTTTCATAAGGGTATTACATTCCTGCAGAATTAAGTAACAGCTTTTCTGGAGACATTTTTCTCATCTCAAGTCTTGTCCTTTTGTATGATGACAAGAGATTTCAACCTCACAGTGAAAATAAATTTTAAAAATAATCAATATGTTTTCTGCATGAGATAAATTTCCTGAGTTGTAGAGTCTGCTACTGGATGAAAGGTGTCAATCAGTCATTTTCTTTTCTGCCCTTCACATTCCAGTTGCCATCCGTGTTCTGTGACAGAGGTTCTCCAAATGCTTAGATTTCATTTCTGTGCATGCTAGTTTCTATATAATTCAATCTGAAATTATTTCAAAGATATCTTTTTGCTCTGAATTTTCTCTGCATGTTAATTTTCTCCAAGAATAAGCACTAGAACAGGCCAGTAAATACCAAGAGGACTAATACATGAGCTGAGATATTGGTGAGTACTGGCATGTAAATATTACAACTGAACTAATGCATCAGGGTAACATCAGATTTTTGCAGGTCACATCAGTTTTTCCTGATCTTTTCCATAGAGCTGTACGAATAACAACTTTCAGGAGAAATATTGCAAACCTATCACTGAACCTCAGCAAGCCCATTTATGAATGTATATTTAAGCACACTTTTTTTTTTCGCAGCGCTAATAACAATTATTCTTGCAATCACCGTTATTAAAGAGCCTTGTAGATCAAGTTACTAAGGAGAGAGGAGAAAAAAGAAATTAAAATGCTCGTTTTCCTTTTGTTAGCAGCCAGCATCTGTCGCCACGTCCACCGTCCGCCTGGGTCTGCCCGTACCTGCCAAGGTGGTGCAGCCACCGGCTGTGCCTGCCAGTGCCACAGCCACACTGCCTGGGGGGGCTGTGCTGGCACACACCACGGTGAGTGAGGGGGCACACCACGGTGAGTGAGGGGGCNGGAATGGCCAGGAACATCCCCGGGGTATGGTCACGGGTGGAGTGGTAGGGCAAGGAGAGAGGAGTTGGGATTGGAAGAGCAGAAATTTCGGTTTGATGTATGAAAGAGGAACACCTGATGTATATGAGGAACGCCTGATTGTGGCCTCGCAGTACCTAAGGAGCTGACAAGGAAGATGGAGAGAGACTGCTGACAAGGAGGGATAGGACAAGGGAATTTGCCTCCCAATGCCAGAGGGCAGGGTTTGATGGGTTGCCCAGAGAAGCTGTGGCTGCCCCTCGGTCCCTGGAAGTGCCCAGGGCCAAGTTGGACAGAGCTTGGAGCACCCTGGGCTGGTGGAAGGTGTCCCTGACCATGGCACAGGGGGTGGCACTAAATGAGCTGTAAGGCTCCTTCCAACCCAACCTGTTCCATGATTTTGCAACAGTGTTCTGAGGAATTTAATTTTAAGAGAAGAAATGAAGTGCTCAACACTCGTGGGCAATAATAGAAGCTCATTTGTCTAGTGTTTTTCTAACAATCATTGTAAAATTTTCCAAGGGAGGGGGAGCAAGATGAGCTTTAAGTTCCCGTACAACTCAAACCATTCCGTGATTCTGTGATCTACATGGGGGTTTTTTGAAAGTGAATTTTAGTGTTCTTATCTTTCCTTTTATTGCAAATGTAATCCTAGACATTAGTGATGAATGTCCAGTCAGACTGTGTTACTCAGGTAACCTAGATCCTATTTTCCACTGTTTCCTAGATGATAACAAATTTCAGTGTAGTATAGATTGAGTTGTTTGGAAGAAATAACTCCACTCCAGCTGGAGCTGTAGATACAATTTCAGTGGTGGTCATGGTGCACTGAGGGGCAGTCTGCATGTGCTCAGCTGGCCCAGTACAACTTACTGGTATAAATGTGTACCTGCTGCTGGCCCAGACTGGGCTGGGGAGCTGCCTTAGGGCATTTGTGTCATCTGGCTCTGAGCTGTCCCTGGAACTGTGGTGTGGGTAATTGTAAACCTGATGGCATGGCCACAGATCTTTGGGAATGGGCTTGTTCATTTTAGGGGCCAAATCTACAGAAAGCTGGCTTACAGAAGTCACACCATCACAGTAATCTTAAAAGGCTGGGTGATAGCAACTAATTTGATAGTGGCACATTTATTTTTGTAATAGAAGGGACTTTAAATGAGGACTTGCACTGTTCAGGAAAGGGTGACCACATTGGGATTATAGTAAGTAATAGTTTGTCACTAAGGCTGTATTTGAAAGAAAACAAGTTTTTTCCTTTCAGGAACTTTATGGTTAAGTAAAAGAATTAAAAGACGTTAATAACCTGTTTTTTCAATGTAAAATATTAATAGGTATCAGTAGCTACGACGAGTGCTCAAAATTTGTTCAAGACAACAGTAGCAACTGGAACTTCAGCTTCTCAACAGCCTGCAGTGATCACTGGTGGGCAGAGCCAAGGGTCAGCACAGAGCCAGGGCCAGCCCCGGCTGCCGCTCCCGCCTCACACAGCAGCACAAGTGCCAGCACAGCCCCTGGTCATCCCCAGCTCTCCCGTGCCTGGAACTACAGTGGTATCACAGGCAGGTTCTAAAATACTGCTTTTCTTCATGCTTTGTGGGCTTCTTGGGTCTGTTCAGAGCAGGAGGAGCTTTTTGGTCCTCCAAGCATGCATCCCATGGTAGAACAAATACTTGATAAGCAAGAAAACCATTCCCCTTCTCAGCTAAATGGGATACAGACTCTGACAGGGAGGAAGAACACTTGTGGGCAGCTTTCCCCATCCTGCCATGTATGTGGCAGGAGTGAAAGAACTGTTGTGTTTCTCTAGACAGAACAATCAGGCCTTCAGTGTGGAGACTTCATTATGATCCTGTTGCTGGGCCTCAAAACTGTGGTTACAATGAAGTGTGACATTTCTGTTTCTTGGAGACATTACACCACATAAAAATAATGGCCTCTTTTCCTACTGATGACGAAAAGATAAAGAGATGAAGTTTGAAGACTTATTTCTGATTTGATTTTACTGCTGCAGCTGCTTTGTACAAAAACAAACTGAATCAATAATTTAACAAATTAAGATAGCTTGGGGAACATTTGCACATTGTGTATTGGGCATCTCAAAGGGGAATGCATCTCCAGCAAATTGTTGTGTTGCTTCTCATATTTAAGGTTATTTTTGCCAAAGCAGGCTGTAAAATATAAATTTTTTTTGTTGTTGTTATTTGTGAGCTGTATTGTTTAGTTACATAAAGAAGTGAAGAAAATATCAGGTGACCTGCAGCCATAGGAAAACAGCTGCAGATGTGTTTCACATGTGTCCTGTCTGAATTAAAAAATGTCATCATTTTCCTTATTTGTGCTGGTCAGAGCATGCATTGATCCTGATGGAAAAATAGCATGGACCTGATACTTGTTTTCTTTGGCTTTTGCAGGAAATGCAAGAGAATGTGAAAAAATGCAAAAACTTTTTAGCTACCCTTATAAAACTTGCTTCTCATAATTCACCATCTCCAGAAACGTCCCGCAATGTGAAAGCTCTGGTTCAAGATTTGCTGGTAAATATTTAGTTATCTTTCATTTGGTCAGTTATCTGTTAAGCTTGTTCTTTACATATGCTGAAAACTGCTGCTGTGATCTTAACAATCCTTTTGGCTGTAATGGAAGTGAAAGGAGTTGAATTTTATCAAAATGTAAGTATTCTGTATGTTATGTATCTTCAGAAATGTGTCACAGGCAGAGTTCCAGCTTCTGAAAGAGGAACTGCAGCAAAGTGTTTAGGATGCTTGGATTTATAAGTAGTTGCCATATATTTCTTTGAATTCCTTGCCAGAGAAACCTGTATATTTTAGACAAGCCTAAGATTGAGCCACTCAACAATCATGGTCACTGGTTACAGTAAACCCTCATTTTATTGTTTGCAAACTTGAAAGGATTAAATAACTAAAGCTAGCTACTTACAATATTTTAAACAAAGTAGCAACACACATATATAATAATTATATTTGTTAAGCTTGTTTTGCTTTGTTTGCTTTCTCTCTTGTTCTGTGTCAGTCCAGGAAAGCTAAAGAATGGTTTTATTACAACCTGAGATTGTAACTTACAATACTTTAGAAGTATTATAAAATGCACCTGAGTTATAGAGTCCTCCTGTATTAACCACTAAAGAAACCACCGATTATATATTTGGTATATTTATAAGGTATATTCTGTGAGTACATATACAAATTCATACAGGTGAAAATTTTATATCTATGCTTTTTATATGTGCCTATGCTTTACATATTTAGTTTTATATGTACACATTCTACTAAGTTAAATTGTACCATCAGAATTGGTTTTGGAAAAAAGTATTTAATATTTTGTTGCTACAAGGGCTGCAAATTTTACAATAGTTTGTAAGGTTACTTCAATAACCTACTTTTGTTTTCTTTTAATTTTAAAAAAGAAATGACTGTGTAAATGTTCTCAAGAGAATGGACTCCCACAAGAGACTTGGGTGTTTGTGGGGCCTCCTTGTGTCTGAAATGGTGCACTCCAAGGGAACTCCTCAATTTGAGTGGCATATTACACATATGCATTAGCTCTGGACAGAAGGGTCTTAGAGGCTTATTGAGGGACTTCAGCTCTGAGAGTTAGCTGGAGTTATATGGGCATATGTTAGCTGGACAAGAAGCAGCCAGGCAACTGAACTGAGCTGCTGATGCTTTTTTCTCTTGCCCCTGAAGGATGCAAAGATTGATCCAGAAGAATTTACAGGCCGCCTTCAAACAGAACTCAAATCATCTCCTCAGCCATATCTCGTCCCTTTCCTCAAGGTAATGTGCATATTTGGATACATTTCTTTCAATACAAGTTCCAACACGTTGAGTCTTAGAATACCCTTTTTCAGTGGTCTTAGCTTCTCCTGCCTGGAGCAGGACTTTTTACTTCATGCTACCCATTTCTGCCAAAATCCTCTTGGCTGGCAGTGCCCTGCAGGCTCCCCCTCTGCCCCAGAATCAGGTGCTGCTCACCTGAGTGCTCCCTGGCAGGCTGGGGGAACACAGGGGTCTCCTGCAGCAGGGAGGCCTCCTGGCTGGGGCCTTGGTTTAGCTTTAGGAAAAGTGTGTTTGTTGTTCAGAGCTGGTCTGGAGTTCATGGCTTGAGCAGCCCTGACTGAGAATGTTGCAGTAATTACATTTATATAATAAAGCAGTTACTCCCTAGTTTGGAAATCATCATTGTCATGATCCTGCACTTCTATAAAGAACATGCTTTCCTGTGGTAGTAGGTAATTTTTTGTGAAGAAATGCAACATTCACATTTGGAAGAGTCACAGGTTATTTCTATAGAATGCTTCAAGTAATTTTAGAAGCTTTTGCCATGTTGTTTTTGTAATTGGTGTTTGAGTCATTATATAACCTTCAATCCACATGTAACGATTATTATGAAATACTAAAATGGGTAGTAGTGTTGAAATGACTGATTAGATAATCCTGCTTGTAATTTGGAACTAATCAGTAGTAGAATTTCTGATGTGATACCAAATGGATTCTTTGTTAGGTCCTAAGTTAGTATACCAGGGGATAAATTTAACTTTTAATTGGTTTTGTACATTAGCTATAATAGCTGCCACATGCGAAATTATATACCTCTAATTTTATAAACATACAAAGCATGTTTAATTATGCCCCAACAAAACAACAGATATAATTTTAAAATCATTTTTCATCTAGTTCAAAACTTGTCTGTTTAGAGCAGATTTCCTCTCTTTCTTCTCTCTCTGCAACTTTTCTTCAAAACTTTCTCCCTCTGCTTCTGTTTTTTCAAGTTACCATTAACCCTGACTTGTGCCTTTTCCTGCAGTCACTTCTGGCATCCTGATAAGTTTTGACTTGTTTCCTTTCTTTGAAGTCCTTTCTTGGCAACAGGCATTAAGTTTTTAAATAAATATTATAAATTTAGAAAGAACTGTAGCTTGGGCTAAACACTGTTGCATTCTACAGCTGCCTGGGGGAGCATTTCCAAAGAACATTGCTGCCACTTAAAAAGTAAAAAGTTTGTTCATGAAGGTACAGTATAACCTTCTAGGACTGTATTTTTTCCTTGGAGTGGTTTGAACATGAAGGATACAATAGTATACTTTTCTAATACCTTGGAGCAGTAATAATACAGTAAAAAGCTGTTGCTGTACCGCATCAATACTTAAATCCTCTTGTTCGAGGTGCTGTCAGGAGAAGTCAAGAGCAGCTTCCTTCCTCTAGCATGCAGTGGCAGTGGGGTTGTTCCTACAGTTCTGCATTTTCTGCAGAATTTTGCCCTTCCAAAGACCTAAGCTACAAGTTCTAGATAGTCTGGAGAAGAAGGATGTTGTATTTTACTGCTGCAGTGCAATTTAGGGCACGTGAAATTCTACAGGGTTGCAAAATCCAAATTGAAAGCTTAGTAAAAAATGTAAACTGAACTTTTTTTACAAAATATGTTCAATATTGGTTATTTCTGTTTGATGAATAGGCAGATAGTAAAATTGGAAAGTAAGTTACTTTCTTTTAATTGTGTTTACAGCAAATTTCACAATATTTTTTTGTCAACCTGCTAAGTTTGCTATCTCATAAACTTTCTTCTGTTTTTAGAAAAGTCTACCTGCATTGAGACAATCTTTACTGAATAGTCAGCATTTGGTTTTGCAAGGACAGCCGTCTCAGCAGCCACTTCAACAAAGCAAGCTCTCACAAGTTATACCTCAGTCTGCCTCTGGAAGCATTTCCTCTGTTGTCACAACACAGACAATAGGAATAAGGCAACCAAACAACATTTGCACAGTCTCTGTATCAAATACAGTGCAGCCTCCTCAGGTTAAGGTGGTACAGTCAAATCAGAGTTCTCAACTGGTAGGTACTGTAGTATAAAAGAGAATTTCTTAATGAACTGTATAGCAGTTTTCAGTGTTGTTTTTATTGCAGCTTGTTTGGGAAAATACTTTTTTGATTATACCCTATTCTGTGATGCATAGTAATACCTCATTTTATGTCATTTCACATGTATGCTCAACCATTAGTTTAGATAACATTATTAACAGCTTAAATGTAAGAAAGTGCATTCTTGGCCTTTTTGTCTGCAATACAGTGGTTGTTGTATAAGCACAGTGGAATTTGAGGGAATTACAAATGTAGAACAAAAAGCTCTTCAAGACTTATAGACAAGAGTATAATGTTTAGTGTGTCATTAGATATGCTGCTTTGCTTAGATTAGTCTGCATTAAAATTAACTCTCTCAATTTTAAACTCTTCTTCACATAGTTACAAAATCTTGTAGAAGAATAGCTGTGCCAGTATGTTTTGTTTAGAAATAAAGCCATTCTTTGTTAGTCACTGAAATGTATCTTTGTCATGCACAGTGGAGTATTATGAGCTTAGATTCATTAATTCAGAGGCACTGTGGATAAGGCAGCTGTACAGCCAGGTACTCCCTGAGAGTGTGGGGAATTTATTCTGTCATATAGGATCTTGTGTGTGTGTTCACAGTTGTAATTAAAATAAGTTAAGGATCTTTACGAGGCCTGGAGTTTGTACAGGTGTTATCATCCTTGGGCAGAAATGGGAGAGTTTCCTTGTCTGTGGTTTCTCTTCATGTATGAGAAGAGGACTTAGGTTTCAAAATCAAATTGGTGCATTCCAGAAGGTGTATCAAGTTGGTAAAAATTTATATTATCAACTTTCAGAAATGTATATATGATAATGTAAAACCGTACAGTGATCTATCCTAGGAAGGATATAGATAATTTGTAGGGTGTGTGGAAGAGAATACCTCTTTGGCTTTAGTTTAAAGGTAGCAGTGCACAGTCTGAAAATGTCTGAGCCATATCTTGAACCTTAGAAATACTTTCTAGTGGTTAAATTACTAACTTTAAAATGAAATTAATATAATTTTGTAGTCCTTTAGTAATCATAGTTTTAATGTGTAATCACATCTCAGATGCTAAGGTTTCTTCCTCTGCCTGTTGTAATGCACACAGCACAGCTGGATGGTTCTCACCTTAACTCTCTCTTCAGCCACTTGCATTCTTTCTCTTTCTAAGGTGGGTTCTCCCCACTCCATCTGGATTGTTGTATTAATTAGAAAAGTGCTCCTCACACTTTTTGTGACATCTCTTTGACTTGTCCATGTCTCATAAGACTGAATGGACAATAGCTTTGGCTCCTCAAGGTAGAGGAGCAGGAACTGGTGGTAATTACAGTCAGTAGGTGTAAAAATTGCTCCCTGTCCAGGGAAAGCAGCTGACAGATTGCTTGTGAGTATAAACATCCATGGCCTGTAAGTCTGGCCTAATGCCACAATCTTAAGAATAACCTTAAGGTACCATGGTTTTTTCCAACGTTGCACAACCCACCTTGCGCACTCCTGTGCCTACCTGGCAGGTTGCACCCCACCTTTTGAGAAACACTGATGCAGAACAAAAACGTGTAAGTCTGCAGGAATTCTTACTCTTATGTGTATAGTTCTTGTGGGATATTTTCTGAATGGAATAAAGCCAGATTTCTGGGAGAGACACCATCTGTCTCATGTCAGTGGATACTCAAAGCAAGCAGGCGCGTTAACCTGAGTAGAGATTAACACTGTCAAGAGTTGCTCTGTCAGCTTATTCAACATACCTGGGTCACAGGAGGGAGCTGAAAACAGCTCAAGTAATGCATTGTGGAGATTGCTCTGGTGGGCAAAACAAGTTGGTTTTCTGTCTGTAAGGAGGTCACATGTCTAGGGCTGAATTTTCATTTGCTGGGTACATGAACTGACTGCTACATTTTTCAAAAGGTCACAAACTGTGCAGAGCAAAACTGTACTTAATACTATTCCTTTTTAGAAAACACTTATGGAGAAGACATTAAAAATGATCATTTATTTGCTTTAGTGTAAAACTGCCTTTTTGTATTTGCTTGGAATTTATCAGTGCTTAATTACTAGGACCAGACCTTACATTAACCAGACACTTCAATAGTTCTATACAGACAAAAGCAGCATGAAACAGTAAGAGTTACTGCATCAAAAAATCCTGGAGAGCACAGCCATCGACTCAGGTGCCAAGCAGACCACTCGTGGCTGTTCCTCCCTGTGCAGTGCCATGAGCACAGAGCTCCCAGCTCGGGGTGCTCCCCGAAATCAGAGCAGTGCCCGGAGCTGCTGCCCCTCCTGCCCCCGCCTTGTCCACAGAGCAGTGTTGCAGCTGGCGTGCCTGGGGGTGCCCAGCACTGATGGAGGAAACTGGCCCAGCTCCAGCTTTTCCGAGCCTCAAGCTCACTGGAGAGAGTTCCAGCTGGCTTTGCAAACTGGCCAGCTGCAGAAGGGCAAGCCTGTTTTAGAATAGAGATCTTTTCATACCAGCCAGTTTGCAGTAGTCTAGTTTCCTTTAAAATGTGGAGAATCTGTTAGCTGTTCCTTTCTTTTGATATTTGTGTTTCACAAAGGGGTCAGATGAGGTGATACTTCCTCCAGTGGTCCTGAGGTATCTTGCAGCAGGGAAATGCTGTGTACAGTGTCAGCATGCAGCATAGCTTGCACAAAGGCTTTGAAATGAACAGTGTTAGTGCACATGGAAGGGGAGACTTATTTTTTTAACTGTTTTGTGAAGTATTGGAATCATGTTCCAATCTGTGAAGAAAGCAATGCTTTAAAGAGCTAATAGTGCTACTTCTAGATAGAGAGAAGGGGAATAATCTTAGGCTAATATTTTATTGATGAGGCACTAATGAGATAAGCCAGCAATCAATTTTTTTTAATTGTTCTAAGTGCAATGTTCAAAGTTGGTCTAAATTGCCGTTCTTAGGGTCCACGTGCTCTATATTGCCTGTCTTGTTCTGGGTGTTAGAGCAGGTGCAACTTGTATGAATAGGAGAGATGTTCTTTATTAAATGTGTTCAAGTTGGAAGTGGATTGATGAGTAATGGAGATGGATTAGCACTTTGCATATTGTGTTGACACTGACTGCATAAGGAGAAAGTACCCCTGGAGCCTAAAGCCAGTTATTAAATTTGAATGACAAGGAAGACCAGAAAGAATGTCAGTGACCCATCTTAATTTAAACAAGTTGGATTATATGCAAAGCTTTTTAGAGACTTGTGTGAGTCTAGGGATAGGAAGGATGTCTAGAAACACATCTGGAGTGTTACTGCTGCAGTAAAGTTGGCACAGTGTCCAGAGGGGAGACTGCCATCTTCTAAGTTATTTTAGAACAGGATTTGCTCAAACATTTGCTGACACTTTCCCAGGGACTCTCACAGGGGTTGGAGTCCCCCATAAGGTGAGATGGAGTGATGGAATTTGGAAAACAAGATACAACAGCAGAATAAGCATTATGTTATATGGGGATGTTCCTCTTTGCGTTTTAATTCTCCACTGAAGCTTTTCCTGGCATCAGTTTCCTGTTCATGAATGACTGTAATGTGTACACATTTTAGTGATTTGTAGGAAATCATTTTAGTTTTGTCCTGTGTGCAAGACATATTAGAAATAGAAGAGTAATAGATGGCAGTTTAGATAAAAGGCATAGTTTCTATTAATGAACTAATAAAGATCTAGTCACTGACTTGGAACTTGGTGTACAATAACTTTTAAATAAAAATGGCTGTTGAACAGTAGATGCCTGGGATTTGTTAACAGGAGCAAAACTTATACTTGACAAATTGTATGCCTGTTTGAAGCACAGCCTAATAGTTTTCCAAGTTGTTGTCATATACTTGACTTTCAGAATTTTGTGGGCTATACTTTAATATAAGGGGAATGTTGTCAGTGGTTGCTATTTGAAAACCAGTACCAGAAGAGCAGGCTTAAAAGCAAAGACTAAAAGAGAAGCTTTAGGGAATTAAACACACATAACTTGGTGAAACACTGACTAAAAGGGAGAATAAAAGACCATTATTTAGAGCAGACCAAGACAGCATAAAAATGAATAACAGGATATGGTTGAATGAAGTAGGATTTAGATAGGATATAAGGCCAAATATCCTTAGAGTAAGAGAGATTATCAGATTGGGCTCCCAAAGACAGTGATAAAAAAGCCATGGTTAAAGACCTTGAAAACCAGACCATTTGACAATCTGTAGGAAGAACTGTATAATCAACTGAGGAGCAAGTGGGACAAGTGATCAGGTCGCTTGTGTTTTATTTTTCATCATTGCTTTGTTGAAAACATACTGTCAGTGGAACAGTATTGTTGTCATACGTTGAAATTCACATGCTGAGCTATTAAAAATCAGGGGGTTTTGTTTGGAAGAAAAAATAATTGCTTATGCAGATTTTGAGACACTTGGAAAATTGTAGCTGCTGTTAATATAGCATGGTGAACAATGGTAAATATGAATTCTAGGCCC
Organism: Campylorhamphus procurvoides; assembly: GCA_013396655.1. Taxonomy (NCBI): domain Eukaryota; kingdom Metazoa; phylum Chordata; class Aves; order Passeriformes; family Dendrocolaptidae; genus Campylorhamphus; species Campylorhamphus procurvoides. The sequence goes on along the minus strand of WBMV01005960.1, from coordinate 555,725 downwards.
ATAAAAGCATGAACATTGTAAGTTAAGGCTGCCAGATTACATGATAGCTGAGGTTTGATATGACATTTATCTTCAGGAGTGAGTAGACTGATAAATCACAAGTGGCATAGCCACAAGTGAGTTAGCAAGTGTTTACTCATGAGTGAAGATAAATGTCATATCAGACCATAGCCATTCTGGATTTTATATGTTTACAAGTGGCTTGTTTCTTCCTTCCACAATTTTTTTAAAACTTAATTGAGAGGAAAAAAAATGCTTGGTAAAAGGATATGTTTTTCAAATTTATTTTTATTTTCCATTCTTTGCAGAAGCTTGTTTCATGTGCTTTTGTCTTTATTGTGGTACTTGATAGGGTTAAAGCTTTTTGGAGCAGCTGATTTTGTTGCAGTGTGGTTTCAGAAGGACTTTTCCTTTCAGTTGTTTGTAGGTGGTGGCTTTCCTTTTGTGTTGTATCTCTTGTGTGGGCATGAAAGAGAGAACAGAAGTTATGAGTCCTTCTGCTTCTGTGTGTTTGGCTGGATTGTTTCTCAGGCTGTATTTGTTGGTTATTTGTGTTAATTAGTGGTCTGTGTTCATGTCTGTAATTTGTTCTGTGTCCTGCAATGACTGACGTGGTAGAAGATTCACACTGGCCATGGAATGATCTTCATCTTCTGGCTTGAGAGGAGGGCCAGAGATCAGCATTACTTTATTCTCAAGTAGCTAGGGAGTCTAGGATTTTTGAAAAAAGCTCATAAGAAAAATGAGTATTTCAGCTGTCACCTCTTTGTCATTCTGGTTATCAGTAGTGTGTTAAATATCCTTTTTTTTGTGGTTCATGGGTCTCCTTGCTTTGTGGAAGCACCTCTTATAAACATCCCTTTATTCAGCTGTGAGAATAAAGTCAGCTTTAGAAAAGGACAGGGTAGAAGTCTGAAACATTTAGGAGGTGAGAGAAGGAACTGCTCTGGAGGAGCAGACAAAGGGTGAATCAAAGTGAGTGTGACTAGTGGAGTGGAAAGGTGACAAGGGGAGAAGTACAAAGATGAAATAAAAAGGGAGGATGTATTGTGAGAAATGTATGTCTTATTTTGCAGAAAAATGTTACTTTATAGAAGAAAAATTTAGGTAACTGTTCATGTATTGCACTTGGAGACTTTCCCTGTTTCACTGTGTTTCTTGAAGAGCTCCAGAGTGCAGCAGCCTAGGAGATGAGTCTTCAATTTTTGACTGATAAGTTGAAGAGGAATAAGCTGGTACATGACAGTACTTGATGTCTCAATACTGTCTTGATCATAATCTTGTTTGATAATTTTGCTGTTTTCCAAACTTGTTATCAAATCCAGGCAATGACTAAATCACATTCAATCTTTTCTTTTTGCTGTGCCTTTGCTGTTCTTGTTCTGTTGTGCTTGCTGTCTTCAGTGGTGTAATTAATGAAAATGCTTCCCTTTTTAGTGGAGGTGGAATGATGAACAGCTTCTGCAAACTTTGAAGACTTTTATATCCTGTCTTGTTACCTTTTCTGACTCAACACTTGTATAAAACTTGATGATGTGGTTATGGAAATAGTAGTGAAAGGTTGGAAAGGACTTCTGGAGGTGCCTCCTCAAGCCTCCTGCTTGCAGGTCAGGATGTCTCCTGGGTGACCAGTCATATTTTGAATGTCTTCAAGAAGAAATTAATAACTTCTCTAAGCAGCCTGTTCCAGAGCTTGCCCACTCTTATGGTGATTTTTTTGTCTTATATTAAGTTGGAATTTCCTGTGTTCCAGCTTGTGTCCTCCTTGTTACCTCCTCTACTCTGCCTATCTGAGAGCATCTGGCTCTGTCTTCTCTTCCCATAGGTGGTTGCAAACAGCAGTAAGATGTCCCCTTTTTTGAAGGCTGAAATAACGTCTGAAAACCTCAGTGTACAAAAACATCCACTCGTGGCTGCTCTGTCAGTCTGGGTCAGTAAATTGGAGCTTACGAACTGATTGATTGAGATGCAGCATATGCATGGATGACATGAGATGGGATGCACTCATTGTCTATTTTTAGAGGGTGAGAAATATTAAATAATTTGGTTAATTAACTCCCACACTAGCTTACTAGTGTACTTGTTCATTGTCTACAACTTTCAGGCCAAGTTAAGGACATAATAGTAATGTTTATGATGTTGGAAAATAGGCAAGAGGATTGGAACAACTTGAATTATCTTAATTGATGAAGTGTGCTTTGGATTGCTTATAAATTTTAATGCAGGATCAGTTTGCTCTGATTCATCAGTTTTTACTGTGTCCCTTGTTTGCCTGCAAAGGAGGTTACACAGTCTGTTGCTAATGTTAATTCCTTATATGACTTCCAGATCTGGAGATTGTGTCTGGGTTGAAATGCATCTTAAAACTCCAGTATAGAAACTGGGATTTAAGTTGGTGTAAAATGCTGCTCTGAGGTCTGGTGCAGCTGTTCCTTTGAGGGAGGATGTGCTGGTTTCCTTCTGTGTGGAATTCAAGGTGATGATTTTTGTCTCTGCCATTTAAAAAGCTCATTTCTCAATTTTCAGCACTTTCAGCACTTGTACATACGTTGAAGTCCTAGTACAGTGCTTGCTAAAGGACATTTTTTTTTTAATGTATTTGATAGTAAAGAAAGCATTGCCATTATTTATGTCATCTTAAGTGGTTAAATACTGTCCTATCTTTAATGGTTTTAGTGGCTCATTATTTAGGGAGTTCACATGAAAATATTAATCAGGTGAAACAGAACTTGATTCTGAACTGGACAGAGAGAAAAAAAATTCTAATCACAGAAGGTTCCTGTAATACCAGGTAGTAATTCTGTCCACAGGTCACACATCTCCTTTCTGGCCTGGTAAGGTATGGTGGCTTCTCTCTACTATTCTCTGCAAACTCATCCAGTAAATTATTACAAAAGTGGCAACATTCTCCTTTTTCATGCAAATGTAGGTTTTCTCCCCATGGACTCTCTTGTCCCTTTACTGAAAATACACTTGTACATGTTTCCTGTGCACCAAAATGCAGTTGTTTGACTTTCCCTGCTCATTTTCACTCCCCAGCTCTGTTTCTCTCTGTTTCTCCTGGTTTTAAGCGTGGTAGTTAATTTGTTCTTTCCCCTCTGAGTGAGTCTTCACTCACTGCCTGTCTTGACTGAATCAATTGACATCATTTGCTCCACTTCTGTGCTCAGTACAGATGCGCCATTTTCCTTCAGTGTCCATAGTTGGAGCTGAATCCTAAATCTTTTTTCCCTTTTCTCTTCTTGCAAGGTGGCTGTTGCTAATATTTCTACATCCACAGGTTTGTTATGACTTTTCAACTTTTAATATTTTAGGATGTACAAAATGCAATTTCATAACTTCAAATTGTCCTCCTTGTTTTTTTCTCCAGGATACATCACAGGTCCCTCATTCCTCTTTTCTTGTCTGTAGTTTTCACCTCCCTCCCTTCCAGTCTGAGAGCCCTGGGTCCAGCTGATGGGAACATTTCCACTTTGTTCCGTGGCATCTCCACGCTCTACTTTTACATCTCGTTTGAAAATGCTGTTGCTCCTTTCCTTTTCTCTTTGCAGTCAGAGATTTGCCCAGCCCTCATTTAGCTGAGTAACCTGGGTTTAGGTATGCTTTGTAGGGATAGCACTGAATGGGGTGCCGTGGTTGCCATTCACGTCGTGCTGTGTGGTGTGATGGGTGAATTCCAGGAGGGAGGGAATGGGACCCCCTTCCTGCTGCTCCCCAGGAGGGTGGCACTGGCCTGGCTTGAGGAGCACCAGGCATGGGGTGCAGGGGGAGCATCCCAGCTCTGGAGAGCACGAGGCTCCTGGGTTGCCATGCCTGAGGTGTGCTTATGGTCTGACTTGGAGCTGTTTGCCTGTGCCTTGCTGTCAAAGGTTATTTATGGGGTTTTTTACAGCTCTGCAGCATCTCTCTGAATCTCCTGTTCATGACATCTCTGCCTGCCTGGTGCCCTCGCATAGGAATGTACATTTGGCTGTTGCTTAGACATGACCCTTGCAGGTGTTTCCTTTTTTATTTGATTTGTTTATTGGGTCAAATTTTAAGCTTCTAACCCAGTTTCAGTTGTGGGGAAAGACGTCAGAACCTGAATTAGTAGTAAGTGAAACCTTGAGAATATCCAGCATATGAAGGATTAAGAGTGTATGATCACCACAAAACTTGGTTTCCTTTCTTGAGTATACCTGACTTTGGAACCCATAATATTTTAGAATTTATTTTTAGTATATGCTTTCTTTAGAAAGTGTAGTTGTATAGTGCAAGGCCTAATGTTTGTAGATGGACGACACTAAAAATATTGCAGCATTCTCTTCTAAAAAATTGCTTTTCTTCCTTGTAAAACTTCTGAAGACAAAAGTCTAAACATGAATATTAACCTTATGACTCCGAAATATATTTTTGGTGAAGGTTGTGACATATGGCATTTGTGTCAAATATTATTTGATTTTTTTTTTAAGGCATAATGGCAAAATAGGTATATACACACACACACAACCACATGCATTACATGAATATGACTTTTGTCACCAGCTGGTTGTGCTTTTAGAGATCCACATGCTTATATTGGTAATTACAGGTATTAGTGTGTTTACGTTGTGTGTGTTTGTGTATAAAGAGTATAATATAAGTATACTTTTCTTTAATAATAGCAGATTATCCAGTCAACATCTGCTCAAACTGTGAAACGAACCCCTGCTTGCCAGACTACCCAGATTAGGATGCCAGTGGTAATAACTCAGACCATTAGACCACAAGGTATGGGTTTAAATGTTTTAGTGAGATTGTTACCTTTGTATGAATTTCGTTGTCATTACGAACGAGTAGCATGGAAAAACAATCGTGCAGTGGTGGCATTGGCAGCATTGTTGACATTTATTTTTTACCTGATGCTGGCTGAAGAGTGCATGTTTTCATGTGCAGTTTCAAAGTGTTTCAAACCAACACAGTGAAATGTTTTGAATCAACTGTAGGTCTAAACTCTCCCATGTTTAGCTCCTTACTCAGCAGTGTTTCATGGAAAGTTCTAAAACAGGTCAGGAACTTGGCTCTTACTGTCCTAAGCTGTAACTCTGGGCCAAGAAAGAAAATCTTTCATTTTTCCTGAAGCCCAGTGGATGCCTCAGTTTAATCATCCTACTTCTGATTTTCACTCCTGAAGCAGGACATGCTGGTCACTGTCTGCAGCTACAGAGATCAAGGGAGGAGTCCCAGGGACATTTCTCAAGCCTCGTGTTTGGTTTTTTGCCCCAGCCAGTATATTCACCATTTGGTGAGGTCAGACACTGACATGCCATAGTTAGCCATGGCATGTGTTTGTACACAGCTCCCTCCTCTGCCTGTGCACAGGTGGGTTCCTGGCTGGCTGACACTTCCCACTTTTTGAGAGGATTCTCAAAGTCTCCTTACCGTCTAATAAATATTCTTTTGTTTCTTTCTACCACTAAACCTGCAAGGCTTGGGTTTTATTTTTCCTGAGTTTGTGTGAAAGTATCATACTGGATGTGGGCATTTACACAATTGAGGGTTTGTAATGGAATACAGAGCTTGTCACCTCCAGATATTGGATCAGGAATCAAATGCATATAAAAGCTATTGCTGCCTATTTGACTTCATTGCTTGGTCATTTCTGTTCTCCTTGGGAAAAACATCAAAACCTTTTAATAGCAGTTGATGTTTTACTTGCTCTCTTCTCTTAGGGGAACCCAAAGGTTGAATGGACATGGAGACCAAGCTGTCACTGTAATTTTGTAGGCTTTTCTCCAAGTTAGGAAGAAGTACATTTACTCACCATAAAATGTGCACATTTGATAGCACTGATAGTCCCAAGTTTATGAGTTTTCACTTCTGACCAATGTGTCTGAGAGTGAAGGCGGATGCCATTTCTTTGCTTGCCCAGTCTCCAAGCTGTGAATGTCAACAGAATGCCAAGAATTTGCATGATAGTGGCATCTGTCTTTTCAGCAGTGGCTTCAGAATATGAATTTATTCTTGATAGCCCTTGGTCAGCCACTGCAGTGCAACTTCACTGGCAGTTTGGCTTAGGGTAGACAGTAGTTTCATAAAAGCCAATTTATGCAAATTCCTATTTCAGTTGAGATTATTCCAATTTATGGGTTTGGTTAAACCCACCACTGGATTGTTTTAGTTACACGCAAAGAGCAAACAAGAATAGGCATTTAGAAAACATGCCCTTGTGAAGCCACTGCCCCTGCAGCCCATGGCCAGGGAGAGCTCTGGCTGTGGGAGCAGCTCTGAGTTGCTGCTTGGCACTGTCACAGACAATGTTTGATATCTTGTGAAAACCTTTCACTGTGCACACCACCACAGTGATGTTTTACACTGGCCTAGGTATTCCTGCAGGAGGAGGTGATGCACTGGAATAGGACATGGTCTAAGTAAAAATTACAATAGTATAAGTTTGTGGAGTGGGATTTTTAAGGGTAATTACACCAGAACTGAGGTGACCTCCACGGAGTGCTGCATCTTCCTTCTGGAGTGGAGTGAATCTCCAAGTGTGACATATCCTTAATACATCCATGTGAACAGACTCTAGTGCTCTTTAAAGCAGTGGTTTAGATAAAATTGGCAGCCTATAAGGACTTTTATATAAACACAATTACTTCCACACCAGGGGAAGTAACACCATTGTTATTGCAGGAAAAATTCATGCTCCTTTACTGAAGCACTTATCAGTATAATAATTAGGTGTACTGTATCTCAGGGATGGAGGAATTGAGCCAAAGAATAAAATAATTAGCTACTCATTGCAGCCATTTAACCTGTGCTGAAATACAGCTAGGAATTTATAAGCTCCTAAATTTGGGCTTAATTTTCTAGATGATGCTACTTAAAATTTGAAGCAAGGGTCCAGTGGTGAAAGACTCTGTATGTCATTACCAATCCCACGAAATACCTAGGCTCACAGGTGATTTCAGTTCTCAAACCATGCCCTGCCCCATAATATAAATGGGTGTTGTAGCCATATTTTATGTCTGACTGCTTAGTCATGCACAGTTGTGATTTATTTAAACCTGAAAACTTACATGTCATCCCAAACCTTACACTTACTTTGCCAGATCCATTTGAGTAGAATTCCATAGACTTGGGATGAAAGTAAGTGAGACTTAATTCTTCCATATTCAGTGTAGACATCCTGTTTTCCTGAGGCCAAGGGTTAACTACTCTATTGCTGTGCCCTTTTGAGTTTTGGGGGTGGTTTTGATCAAAAATTGTCATCTGTAGAAAACAAAGCATTGGTACTAATGCGAAAGAAATATAATATTAATTCTGAAGGAGCGCCATTGTTAACTTAATTTTACCATTGCAATATTTTTCATGTTAACATGCTTTTAATCTTCTCAATATTAATTTTACAAAGCAGAGATCTGCTATTTGTTAGTACTGTATTATTTCTTTCCTTCCAATTCGCTTTGTAGAAAACCTTTCCATGAGTTCATCTGAAATAGATAAATGAGTTGTCTGGTCCATGTACTAATGCTGTCTGTGGCGTCTCATGGACCTTGAATATTCAGATGACAAAATATTTTTATTCCCCAGGCATGAGCCTGAAGTCCTAAATCTGGTTCTGTTTTTGTAATGTTGAGAGTCCACACTGTAGTTTATTTATACAGATGGAGAACTGAACACTGTCAAATTAGTTTCTCTTTAAGATCATATGTTGGAGTTGATGAAGACTTCAAAATAAAAAAAACGTAATACAAGATTCATTCAAAGCTAACACTTTTTTGTTTCAGCCAAGAAGTGTTCTTAAAAGGATTTGTGGGGATAGTTATGTTTCAGGGGTTTATAATTCATGAAAGAAAAATAGTGTAACTCTGCAGAGGGTCCTCCCATGCCATTTATGTGCAGTTGAGCCCCAGAGGTGCAGGAGCAACTCTCGTGTCCTTCTCAGTGTCTGCACCAGGACCTGTGTGTGACACTCACAAGGGGGAATGACACACAAGGGGAAGGGGAGAGCTGTTAAGCCAAGTAGACACATGAGCTGTTTTACATGCAAAAACACAGGTGGGCTTGAAGCCCAAAAGATAACCCAAGTCAATGTGTTTAAGCAGGAAAGGAGGGCTTACTCCAAAAGTTTCATTTGCCAGTGCTATTTCAGTTGCATCCTGATACTATGTTAATAATGTAATAATAATAATAGTCTGATGAATTGCTAATTAGCAACATAAATTTGTGATTATTTTTTGTTAGATTTTTTCAAGTGCCAAGGAGGAATTAAGATCCCTTTTTAATTTACTGAATGTCCACCACACATTGACTCGTTTAGAAAGACCAGTTTTTCTTCTACTTCAAGACCTGTAAAGTCTAGATACAGATATTAATTAGTTTTAAATTGTTGTTTTCAAGATAAGAAAGCAAAAGGCAACCTTTTTGGGATGGGTTATGTCAAGTTTGGCAATAGTGTTTTTTCTTGTACATGCAATGCAAAACATTTTAAAATACATGTAGTGTTTTCAACTCTGAAATATTTGTTTTTCACTGCAATAAAGAACAATTACTGTATAAAAAATATAAAATGCATAGTTAATGCCCTGAGTGACTGTGACTTAAAGTATCTGTGTTAAGAACATTTCAAATCCTGCTTCTTTATTATCCAGAAAAGGGGTTTATTGGCAATGACAGACACACTTATAGCCATTATAAATATTATAGCAGTTATGGCCAATGGTTTTCAGTTTTGGAATCTTCATTGTTCTGCAAATATTGAACAAGCTGTAATGTTAATATAAATTTTGTATTTTAAATTGTTCTCCTTCAGCATGTAATCTTTAAAAATAATAACTTCCTTTGTTTGCAATTTACAGACAGTTAAATTTAGTTCCTGGACAGAAGGTTCTTTGATGTAAATTGTCTAAGACAGCTCATAATAACATTGCTTGGTGTTTTTCAGGCACAGTAGGGAAGGCACCAACAATACAAGCCAGTAAAAGTCCTGGGGGCTTTGGTGTTCAGGTCTCTGCAAATCAGAAAAACAAGCTGAATGACCCTGGAGGTGGTTCTTTCAGGTAAAAAAAAGAAAAAATAATAATAAAAAACTGCAGCGGGGTGGTTGGGGGGGATCTTAAAGAGAAGCTGGAATTTGGAATGGCTGCAACACCAGAGGGCAGTCTTCCACAATAATTCCTGCTTTTTCCATCGGGATTGGATGGCAATTTTCATACTTCATTCTATTTTTTAAAAAGGGAGGGGATCATGACATATCTTGAGGATTTTTCTTTAAATTCCATGGACTGTAATAAAACTTCTGCTAAATGTCATTATGCGCACGAAGGTCTCGAAGAGCGCACGGTTGGTTTTCTGTGTGGGATCCTGCTGTTGTGTGGACTGTGCCTTGCTGGGAGGATCCTGGCTGGGCTGCCATGGCTGCCTGTGCAGAGGTTTCTGCAGCCCCCCTTCAGTACCCACTGGGTGGGTTTGAGGGGGGTGATTGTGTGTGGGCAATGTGGGGTTTGGTCCTGGAGAGGAGGCATTGCTGGGGCTGTTCTTCATGTGCCTCCTCAGGGCTTCTCTGGGTCCCTGGGGTGATCAGCTGCTGCAGGGGTTCAACTCCAATGCACTGAGCTGCTAGACCAGTTTTTAGTACTTCAAACTTTTATTTAAATATATATTTTGGATGGTTTTGCTTTTTGTAGTGGAAAGCAAATCTTACTTTTGCTGCATTTTGCTGTAGCTAACACTCTTTTAGTTGCTTGCGTTTTATTTGTGTGAAAACATTTTCCTTTCATGTTAAATGATAAAATATTCTTAGATTTTTGTTTTCATCTTCTGGAATTCTTATGTTGCCCTGACATCATCAAACCACTAATTAATTTTTCAGGCTTTTTTTTAGGTGGAGTAAAAGAGAATTTGTAGCTCTTTGAAATACCTCTGCTTTGAGGCATGTCAGTATTGCAACTAATAGTGGTAGTACTTAGTATTAATCTAGAAGCAAAATCATTCAATTTTTTATTTTCCAATGCTTTTGCCTCCCACTGAGTATTTAAATGAATTAAAATGTCTGTTGGGTTCAATTGTACTATCTTAATAAGTATTTTTTATGTTTGTAAGCAACATGAGCATTTATTCTTCGTTAGTATAGCTTTCAATTTTGCATACACCAACAGGGACAGCATTTTTTTAACTGGATGTTGTAAACTGTGCCAGGATTGATTCTTGCATTCACTTAGTTTATACATAGAATATATTAGGTTAGCTGGAATTGTTAATTTTCCCTTGGGGAGAAGCAAATGCTCAAGGCACTGATTGATAAATCAATAAATCTTTAGTGAGTTTGGTAAATAAGCTGTCAAGGGTGTATGTCATTTTTCCTCTAGAGAACAAATTTTAGTCAGAATGAATGTGTTTGTTTCCTTGCATTGTTTTCTCCTTCAAAATAGTAAGACACAAAGCTGCATTTAAATAAGTCCATAAAAATTGCAAGGATTTATTAAACAGCAGCAAAGATCAAGTTTTTTCTTGATATCTTAACAAAGAATTCAGTTGTTTGCATATTTGCATTTCAACCCCTAACCTCTCCTGAGGACAAATAGATGTCTGACTATTAAGCCTAAAGGCACAGAGCTGGAAATCTGTATTAATCCTCTGAATGCTGACTAGTTTCCCTCAACATTCCCAGCGTGTGTGAAGAATGTGTTTTTAGCCAGAAGGCAAGCTGGCATCTAAAGCAAAGCAAGAATTTTGAAAAATAGTTGTGTTATGTATAAATTTATTTTGCCCTTAGTGTTTTATTATTGCATATTTGTTTCATTATTTTACATTCTGCTTTCTTTAAAATAACTTATTTGAGCCTTTTATTTTTGTGAGCAAAGTGCTGGTCATTAGAAACAGAAATTTGAACTTTGGGGTTTTTTTTCTGTTTTGGACTGTGGGAGATACAAGATGGAATTACATAAAAGATGTAGCAATTAAGAACTTTGCAAATTATAGCTTAGCCTTTAATGTCAGCACTTACTAATGGACTGTAAGACTTCTTCCATGAGTTCACTGGTCATTACAGTAGCTGTGCTGTGAGGCAGCATTTTCAGCCCAAGACTTCTGCAATGTGGACTTGTATTTCTGAAATTTTCTGTCATCTTTTTGGTATTTAAATTTATTGCTGCGAAGTCTTTCAGGGAGAACTCCAGACAGCTGCAGTTAGCTGCCTTTTCAGCTGTGGTAATACCTAAGGATGGACATTTGAATTCCACTTGCAGTGATTTTTCTGTTTGTTTTGCAAGCAGAGATCTTAGATCTGTGCCATAAGAGCCCAGCTAGAGGTTTCTGCAGCAGGAAGGAGCAGGAGTCCCACTGGAGTCTGCTGGGACCTGTGGGTGTCCACGGCTGTGGGCACCTCCCACCCCACCTGGTGACCCAGAGCTCCCACTGACAGAGCCTTCCAGTGATGCAGGTGAAAGCAGCAGGCTCAGGTAACTCCTCAGGCAGGTCAGGCAGTGGCCAGTGGAAAGAACTAGTGGAAATGTTTGTTCCTGATACTCAAACAGAATCATTTCAGCTGGAAGGGCCCTTGGAAGGTCAGCTGGTCCAGCTGCAGACCCTGAGCAGGCTGGGTCAGGTTGGGGGTACCAGGCTGGGTCAGGTTTGGGGTACCAGGCTGGGGCAGGTTGGGTACCAGTCCAGTTCTGCAGATCCCCAGGGCTGGAGTGGCATGTTAGTACTCTTGTGTTATCTGCTGCTCCTGAACTGCACCGAGACTCTGGCAGTGCCTGTGGCATAAGGAGGGAGTGCCCAGATCCCCTCCCTGTCGTGGGTGGTGATGCCATGCTTTGTTTGCCAGCTGGCCAGATGCTCCTTCCTTCTCACAGCAGCCTTTCTTTGTCTGAGATGGTGTTTTGAAGTTTCATCTCGTGTGGCCTGTCAGTGTCAGGTTTTGTACAGCCACTGAGATGAGGCTGTTTTTTGCAGAGCTAGTTCTGTGAAGTCCCTGAGAACATTTGAAGCTGATCTTAGTATCTCTATTTCATTCAGCCAACCAGCTACACTTTAAGGTAGAGTCCATCTGGGAATAATAAACTTACTTTCAAACCTGCTTTGCCTAGCCAAAATAATCAGTTGTCTGGTATTTTATTTTCACTTCTAAAAATACATAGCTCTGACAAAATGCCTCAAAATACATGATGTTACATCTAATAATGTGCAATGCAACTTGCCCTTTAAAGGAGTGATAAAAATCTAATGCAGATGTTAAATTGATAACTTCAAAGTTTTCATCTCGAAATTGTATGACAAAACCTTACTCTCTAATTTTCTCTGTTTTTCTAAATAAATATTTCAAACAATAAGGTGACTTTGTATTTTTTCCATAGATTTCAAAATAAAGAACAATGCTGACCATACATGTGGTATATTCTGTCATCCCTTTTGCTTATCAGTGAGAAGATTCCACATAGACTGTAAATGAATTTTGTGACAAGCAGCATTAGGGAGAAATTTCAAATTAAAGCTTGTAAGTCCGAATTTCTAAGTGTTATAATTAATCTGTAAGTAGGATTTAGGCCATTATAAAATATCTTATAATAGTGGCTGTTGCAGTAATTTCAAGTCACCATTTATATCCCTGGTATTGTTGATCACTGATTGTGTGATCCATGGATTTGTAGCCTTTCTCAGGGTCTTGCATGTGTGTAGGGACTCCCAACAATGTGCAATTTCCTTTTTAAGAGAGAAGGGAATCAGTTATCAAATATCATGCATGTTGGACTGTTAGATTTATCCCATGAGACTCAGAATTTTAAGTCAGTAAAAACCAGAAGTATTTACTGAGACAGTAGAATGAGTATGGGCACAATAATATATGGCAAAAAACATGAAATTATTAAATACTGTGCTCTGATGGAAAGGGAGACAGTAATCATCAATCTATGCAACCACTGGATGGCATCTTTGTTCCATAGATTGACTTCTGAAAATTCACTCAATTGGGCTTAAAACTTCACTTTTATGGGAAATTGTTTGGCAAGAATGCCAGCCTTCGTTATATATATATGTGTGTGTTTCAGTTTCCAAACCCAAGCTCTTTTTCCTTATGAGGTTCTTCAAAGTAAAGAAGTTCATCTCCTGAGAGTGAAAAAAATGTAGTCCCAGCTACTACAATTAAAACATTTCTTGTCTGTCTTCTGTTTAATACTTAAAAGAAAAAGTATTTGCAGGTAGTTGGTTGCAAGGATGGAAGGAAATTATTTTGTCCAGGAATTCCAGTGATGGTCTTTGTAAGTGCTGTTGCGTTGGTTTTGATAATCTCATTGAAATTCTGGTTTGTGCCCAAATTAATTGTCTGGTTTTTATTTCAGAAAAAGTTTTTTTAGTGTGGTTGCAGATCTTTAAATAAAAATTGGCATAGCTAAACTGCTGAGCAGAAGGAAGGCAAAAGACTGACTCTACTTTCTTCAGCTATTAAATAAAAGAGATAAGTATAAACTACTCTAAAAAACTGTGTTCTTGAGGTCAAGACTGCTGTCTTGGCTGTGTTTTTGTGGCTGGTTGCTTGATGGAGATGGAAATACCTCTGTCCTGGCAACCTGATTCTCATTCTGTTTCAGGCACTGAGGGTTTTAACCCCACATTTGGTGGAGTTGCCAACTGTTGAACTGGCCACTGAGTGTTTGGCTGCTGGTTGTTGCAGTGGTGTGACCAAGCTGGTGTTGGGGCAGTCCCTGGTGGGATGTGGCCACGGTGGGAGCCATGTGGGCACGTGGGAACTGCACAGGACCTCTGCTGTGGGCAGGGCTGGGAGAGCTGGCATGGCTCAGCCTGGAGGGGAGAAGCTTTGGGGTGACCTCACTGTGGCCTTCCAGGGCCTGAAGGAGCGACAAGAAAGATTGAGAGAGGCTATTGACAAGGGTCTGCAGTGACTGGACAAGAGGGATATTGGGAAGGAATTCCACAGGGTGCCCAGAGAAGCTGTGGCTGCCCCATCCCTGAAGTGCCCAAGGCCAAGTTGGACAGAGCTTGGAGCAGCCTGGGCTAGTGGAAGGTATCCCTGCCCATGGCACAGGGGGTGGCACTAAATGAGCTGTAAGGCTCCTTCCCAACCCAACTCATTCCATGATTTTGCAAGTGTTCTGAGGAGTTGTTTTAAGAGAAGAAATCAAGTGCTCAACACTCATGGGCAATAATAGAAGCTCATTTGTATAGTGTTTCTGACAATCACTGTGAAAGTTTCCATTTCCTGTCTCAAGTGTTCAGCACATTTGTGCAGGTTCACACCAACAAAAATCCCTTCTTGACTTCTTCCACAAAAGAAAACAAACCACAGAAGTCTTCCTCTGAAATTGGCTGCTTTAGTGCAGATAACAGGGAAAGTATGGGAGGCCAGGGAGGACCTGGATTATGGATTTCTGCATTTCCCTCCTTTTATTCTCAGACCTCACTTGCAGCTTTTGGTTTTTACTGTAGATGTTAAGCCTGTTGCAAGTGATAGAGTATTCTAGGCTGCATAGAACAACATCTCTGTAATTTTTAAAAAAGTATTTTAAATTAAGCTTTTGTTTGTTTACTTTTACAGTAGTAGGAGTCTTGGATGTATGTAGTTCTTTTCCATATATATATGCTCAGAGGTTGTGTAATCACTCCTGGAATATGTTGAAATGCAGTGTTTGTGTCAGTCATAGCCCCAGAACAGAATGTGCTCAATACTGATGGCTGTTTCCACAGCTCTGAGTCATACCTCGTGGAGGGAGGAGGTGGAAGATGCTTGGGAGATACAGGTGTGGAAACTCCAATTTACTGGTACTTTCTCAAGCTGTTGGGAAGGATATTGCAGGGCCAAAAATGGCCTGGGAAGTGCTATCCTCTTCTCAAATGCAGCTCATTTTTCGAAAACTTTTTGAGACATTCAGCTGATTTTTGTGTGTTGCCAGAGGAAATAACCAGCACATACTCAAGCCAGGCGTGTAACCCGGGCTTACCTGGGAACTCCCCGGGGCAAAGAATCTTCCCTGGCTGGTGCTGAAAATGCCTTGGTGCCCATTTTGGTAGGAACTTGTGAAGCAGTGCAGGGTTACAAATCCATGGGTTTGCTTTGAATTTCGTATGGGTTACTTATTTTCCTCCTAGTTTTCATGATAAAGAGAAGAGCCAAATGCTGTGTCGTTAGTGCTGATCAATGTCTTTAGTTTCCTGACGATCCTGGTTTTACTGATACCACTAACTGTCACCCCTTCTGTTAACACTCCAATTGTCCTGCTCCTGAGGTTTTCCGAATGGTCAGAGAAATACCGGGTCATTTCTGAATCTAGAATATATCCTCTGCAAATGGATTCACTGGTGGTTGTGCCTCAGGGTGGCCCAGCCCCTGGGCACGTGGGTGACCATTACCTTTGGAGAAGCAGATGATACACAATATGAACATACTACATGCAGAATTATTCTTATTTGGCTTTTCTGTTTCGTTGCAGAGATGATGATGACATCAATGATGTTGCCTCTATGGCTGGTGTTAATCTCCATGAAGAAAGTGCCCGAATCTTGGCCACCAACTCTGACTTGGTTGGAACCCAGACACAGCCCTGTAAAGATGAACCCTTCCTTGCTGCTGTTCCTCTCCATAAGCGCATACTTGAAACGGGTGAGAAGCTCATCCTTTCCCCCTCATAGTGTTTCCTCCAGAGTTATGTGATTGAGTCACAGAATATGCTTAGCACTTAAGATTGTTTTTTAAGCATTTGATTACATAATCTTGTATTACTAAACTTTCAAGGTTTTTGTGATAAAAGTGACTTACCTCAAGTCAGGGGAAAAAAAAATTAGCATGCTGGTACTTTTAAACTTCATGCTTTCCCCATGTTCTTTATATCCAAGGATCTCAAAGCTCTTTGCAAACATTAATAATTTCTCACAATCGTCCTTCATGTTTTGCACATGAGAAGATTGAAACAGAGAGGTAAAGTAAGTAGTACAGGTCACAGAGGACACCTGTGAATAACATTTAACAGAATGTTGAAGTTTCCTGTCAAGATTTTCTTTCCCCATACAAACCAGTTATTCAGTTCTTAACACCTGCATCTATTTAAGTTCTCAGTGATTTTTCTTACGGCATTTTTTCAAAAAGCTGTATTTATTTATTGTGGCAAAAAGGTGTATTTATTTATTCTGTTGTTTCGAAATGGAAGTTAAAAATTTTAGCACAGTAACTTCAAAATTAGTGATGTTTTAAGGTTAGGATGTGTGCTTAGAATGTATTTTATATGCCATTCTTCATTAATGGACTCTGTATGTTCTAGTACCTAAATGTGTATTTTTCAACATAATTTTGGTAATGTTTTCAGTGCCATCAGTGTCTTAAGGTACTGAGCAAAATTGTTCAGGAGTGTAAATCGTATATTTCTTTCAGACCTGTGTTTACATCACACATTTTGGAGGATCTAGTTCTCATATTTTTAAAGATAAAAGTCTTGTTGCAGATCAGTACAGTTACTTCTTTTAAGTCATTTGGTTGCTTCTGAAATGTTGTGTTTATGTTCACTGAATTAACGGGAGCCTTTTTATATTGCAGTTGCAGGCAAGTTCTCCATTGCCTTATTGTCAGCCTTCACTCTTGCACTTTCCTAAACGCTTCCTAAAGTTCCCCCTCTGGAGAAGGGAGTTGTTGTGCTGTAGTTACCACCTTGGGCTGGTGTGATGATGATGGGATTCTGGGATGTGGGCTGGGAAAGTGGGTGTGCATCATTCCCTGAGCTGCCCTCCCACCACCTGGCACAGGGAGCCAGCAAATGTGGTGTGAGGGGTACAGGTGAAAGAAAATAGAGAGGGAACAGACATAAAACTGTGAAAAAGAATGGGAATTCAGTAATGAATTTGCCACATAAGTCTTAATGAACTGTCTGGGTGTAACAATTGCTGCCCAACATGGAGCTGTAATTACAAGTGCAGGACTTACAGGAATCTGTACATACTTCCAGAGCCACAGAACCCATCACACTATTCATCACTGCCTTTTGGGGTTTGCTCCTCTGAGGAACAAATCCCTATGGCTGTTTTGGAAGCTTTATTTGCTTTGATAATTGAAATGAAACTTTCAAAGCTTTTAAAAGCAGCTGCAGGGATTTACTTCTCAAAAACAGTGAATCCAGAGAGCGACCACTCCTAGTGATCTCCTGCAGCCACTTTGAGAGCCTTATTTTGGCTTTACATGAAGCCTTTTATAGTTTTCAAAGTGGCTGTGGGGTTCACAAGTGGCTACTATCTGGGATCTATGGCTCTTGAGGAGAGAATTCCTTCAGCTGATTTTGAAGTTTTAGAAGCTTGGTTTTCACTGTGTGTGGCCAGATTTGTTGTTTGCTTAGGACCACACACAAATTTAGTAGTTTGTGCTACTGGGCACTTAAAATATCGACATTGTAAGTTCACGACAAAGCTCAGCCTTGCCATGTGTTGCTGTGCCTGGACACACCAGGACTAAGCATAACTCCTGTGGCCTCCTGAGGCACATTAGGAAAATGTGTTATATGAATCCTCATTCTTCTGTTTTCATTGTGACAAATGAGATAAAACACATTTCTCACTTTTACCTGAATGTGACTTAAACAGATGTTATTTTCTACCCTTGGATCTATTCATATTTAATCACTTCAGTTTTAGGGCAGGTTTTTAATGTTTTAGTAAAAGAGAGAT
Source organism: Campylorhamphus procurvoides (assembly GCA_013396655.1). Lineage (NCBI taxonomy): Eukaryota > Metazoa > Chordata > Aves > Passeriformes > Dendrocolaptidae > Campylorhamphus > Campylorhamphus procurvoides. The sequence continues at coordinate 538,103 of WBMV01005960.1, read as the reverse complement.
TTGTGGTATGTACAGTATTAGGAAACTGCTCTTCTCTCTTTCCTCAGAAGCCAGATCTTTCAAGTTTTCTGTAATATTAATCTCCTCCTCTCTTTTCTGAGTAAGAGCTCAGTAGTGTTCCCCAAAGGCTGTTTCAGAGATTGTGCTTCCATTCACCAGAGTCGGAATATAAACTGCTAAAGTGAGAGCAGATGCTCTTCAGGCTTTGGCAGTAACCACCAGCCAGATGCCTCCAAGTTACAGTGAAAGAGGTTCCTTAATATATTGTATGTTCTTATCTCTGCTTTAACTTGGCGCTGTTATCATCCAAAGTTTATTTTAAATCTAAGTGACTAATATTGATCCTTTTAAATGGAAGAAGTAACTGAAAGGTAATGCATGCAAAGATATTCCTCCACTTCCCCACGTGTTTCCTTATCCAATTTTGTATCTAGTCATTTTGGGCTGGTAATCATTGCCATTTGTTCCTCTAGGAAGTCAGGGCTGTGACTGTTTCAGATTCCTCTTTGATACAAAATCAAGAGTGGGTATTTCTCAGCAGATAATGTATTTCTTTTGCTATTCCATTCAGGATCATAAAACTTTAAACCCTGATCTTTCTACATGACAGCACAATGAAACATAAGCAAAGGGTTGTAAGGCTTTTGTTTCTCTTTTTGGGAAGTTGAGAGGCAGAGGTTGATATTCATCGTGCATGTGCATGCAAACTCCTAGGCCTTTCAGGGTCTTTAACCTTGTTAGTAGGAGTAGTACTTCTTCAAAGGGCAAGCAAGCTGATTAGACCCTCACAAATAAATAATGCTGGCCAATCCTGGCTTTTCCATGTGGTTTTGTGGGGATGAAACATGAAAAATAAGCATTACAGTTTGTAATTGTTTCACTTTTGTTCCTTCCTGAGCTATTTCTTGCTGCTAAGAATGCTATAGTAGATTTTAGAAGCTACTTTTTGCCATTCTGGGTTTGCCCGGTGTACTGAGTGGGGCAACACTTAATAAAGCAGATTGTTTTAAGTGTGACAGTTTTGCCTAGTTTGTAACCATCCTGTGAAAAGAGGGACTCTTTGGCTCAGGAATTACTTGATTACAACATTGTTTCTGAGCACAGATAAGAATTAGCCTGTACTGCATTTTGTATTAAATGTTAGTGAAAGGCAGCAGGACTTAGCACACGATGGGCTTACAGATGATCCTTTTTATAATGCCTGATAACTAAATCCATGGAAAAAGGGAACATGGGTACTTCTCTGAGAGGTCTTTTGCCTGGGACTTGGTGGTCTCTAGAACCTTCACTCTGTGTCCCAGAAAACTGCTTTATATGTTGTTGCCAGGAGAGCGTGGCATCCTCCCAGGCTTAGGGTGTGCAGCAGCTTATTAACTCCCACAGCTTTTAATTCCAACTGATTTCTTCTGCAACCAGATGATGCCATTTGGGTTTTATTGGCTATCCCTGAAACGTCACGACTTGTGGCGAATCTTAAAATTAACTGTCTTAATGCAATACTAATGAGGCAGAAGTTTGCCATGCCGTATCCCTTGACTTAGATTGTTTCTTTCTCTCTTTACTTTCAGTGTTCTTCACCCAATTTTTCTACTCCAAGTTTTATTGTCACAGAGCACTGGCTGAATAGAATAATTGCAAATGTGGCATGCTGAGAAATGTGGGACTGGTTTGGCCATATTGAATACATTTTAACTGTCCATCCTTCATCTTCAAATTATTTAAACTTAAATATGATAAAATGTATTGGAGAATCATCAATGATATTTTTATTTCACATCCATTCAGAGTTTTTTACATCTGTGTTAAGAAACCAAATTTTCTAAAGCATGCTTTTACAAAATACAGTATTTATGTTTGTTATCTAGCATTGCTATAAATTTCCTTTGGAAAAGTCTGTTACACTGACAGTATGGGATACATCTGCAATATTGCCTACCACAAACCTAGAACTGGATTTTCTTGCTTTATACAAATAATTTTTTAGGCTGGAACACATGGAGTGGTGCATGCCAATTATTATGAAGCTTGCAAATGGGCTGATGAGTCCAATATCTCCTAGTCCAGTAGTTGAGACCTACTGGCTTCCTTAAGCAGCTTCAGAGGAGCTTGGCTTGGTAGAATGAAGCCACTGTCTCTATCAGTATAACAGTTGTAGGGTTAGATTCAACATAATTTACAGATTTACATTTTTGTTATTTTACATATAAAATATTTTTTAATTTTCTGATGAAATATTGATAAGTGTTCTGCCTTCTTTGTTCAGCCACACTGGAATGGCATGTCTGCTATAAAACTGCATGTTAAAACTTACAGAAATAGCTTATCTGTGTTTTCTGTGTTCTGGAGTGCATTGAATCTGCAGTGTGGCATCACAGTGGCAGCAGTTGTATGCATATGTATATATTTTAAATAAATAATTTGAATACTCTAGGAGGCATTTTATGTTGTTAAACTATGTTAAAAGCGATTGGGGTACCCTTGGTGGAACCAGGCCAGGAGATTTTAGAGCCTCTATTTAAAACATTTGTTACTAGTTCAGTGAGAGTCTCTGTCATCCCCCTTTCATCAGTTTGTTTGTCAACACTTGTATTCATGTTTGAAGGAGAGGAAACTGCCCCGTTTGTGATTGCTCTTTCATACACAGAGCAGCTCTGACATAAAAGTGTGCTTATTCCTCTGATTGCTTTATTTGAGAGGGCTTTTATAGCTGCTTTGCCTGCAATGCTTGTGGGGTCTCAAATTTGGAGCTCTCCCATTGCCTGCAAATATAATTTTTTGTTTTCACTGCACTTTAGGTTGATGTGACTTAGTTGTTTTCATTGATGACTTTTAATTTTTATCCACAAGTTGATTTGTCTTCAAACTGAAATGTTTAATACCTTTTTTTCCATCAGCACCTTTCTGTCAGGACAGCCTCCTGCAATGCCTGTGGACATATCTCGTACCACTCTGGGGTACCTCTACCTCTACCCTGTGCCTGTTGATGAGTGTAGCATTTTGAAGTCATGCATTGTCCTAAAGACATTTTTAGTCCACTTGAACTGTACCTGGAGTGGAGTTCTCTGTGGTTCTGCTTGGTTTTTCTCAGGAAAAAAAGGGTTGTATATAAGCCAAATTGCAAATTGCTGTGCATGCCAAATGCACTGACTTTCCTAGTTCCTGTCAGGCAGAGCTATGGGAGGTGTAGAGGTGTATCCACATTCTGACATCTGGAATAGTTCTGAGTTAGGGCTTTTTTCATTAGTATAAAACAATTTGCTAGAACTTGTATTTAGATTGGAAGGTGTGCACTGCTCCAAATCTTCTAATCAATGTCCATAGTTGTGATAATTTAGCTTATGTTCAATTGGAGTTTATTGTACATGTTCAGTAGAGAATCTGGTTTCATATTCCAACTTAATAAATTGCTAATGTTACAGTATTCTAAGACAATTGTATGTTGTTTACATTTATTATTTCCTTTTCAAAAAGGTGGGAATACATTCCCATCTTAGTATCAGCAGCAGTGTTGCCAAATAAACATAACCAGTAAGTACTTCAGCAGAATGTTAAACCATATTGTTGTTCTTTCTTTAATAGGTCCATGATTAGACTTCCTGTTTTAAGAGATGTCCCAACATGTGTTGGAATGGTAACTTCAGTACCACCTGAGAGCTTGGAGTCTGCCTTTCTGTGAAAGGTAGGGCAGCTTCTGTTCAATATTTTTTGTGTATTTCCAAGGTTTTCTTTTTATTAATCTTATTGGTTCTGCAACACTACAGAATCTGAGTTATGCCTTTAGCAGTATCACCTTTAGGTGTCAGAGCTGATGTTATTTCATCAAGCAGTAATTTCTCAAAATAAATATGATTAATTTAGTTATGCTTAAACTATGGTTATTTGTGAAGAAAATGATGCTGTTTCTTCAGGCATCATTTTCAAAGGTTTTCCTCCAATTGAGCTGAGAGCGTGACCATACCACTTGCTCTTAGAAATATTTGGAGAATTCAAGTTTTGTTTTCACCATAATAATTTTCTTTTCACCAGTTTTTCGTTCTGTTTTGTGAATGTAGTGAAAGAACCATCTTTTAAAGGTCTTGCTATTTGTGGAAGGCAGTTCTGGCCTTCAGGGCCTACCAAAATATGTTACCCAGCCTCAGAATAAGTTTGTATCTGGGAATTGAATGGCTTAGATTTCTTGGTCTCTGCAAAGGAGAGTAAAATTAAGGTCGTCATTCTGTGGAGATTCATTTATAAAGTCCATCTCGTAAAGAGATTTCTGGTAATAAATATTGGATGTAAAATAAGAACAATAAAAAGAAAACCTTAGAGAACCATTCAATATTGCAATAAAGCTGACTTACGTTATCCCTGTAGGCAAACTCCATGCTCTAGAGGTGGTGCTCATGTCCCCAAAGCTCAACACATGTTGGAACATCTTTGTGGAGGAGGAAGTCATTGATCAGTGAGCAGCATCTTCAAGGATCGTTTAAGGGGGAAAAAGGAAAAGGTAATATTTTTTAAAATATGTTGAAATGATTGTTCAATTATGTTTATTTGGCAATCCTGCTGCTAATACTAAGGTTGTAGTGTTTTCATTTCTTAAAATTACTGAAAACTTCATAAACTTCCCATTAGTCTTTCCTTCTCCCCCCAGTCTGAATTGCATTTGTTAGCTGAGTCTGCTGCAAACAAGTCCAGATGCTGCTAGGACTCCCTGGCAATTTGACCCTTTTTGCAGAGGTTCTAATACAGAGAGGGTTGATCTCTTGTGCAGTCCCTAGTGGTGAATAAGTCAGAGCCGAATGTTGAACTGGTACAAAGACATTCTACTGGTAACTAAAGGGTGTTTGTTTTCAAGGAAGGAGCTGCAACACAGTGTTGTGCCAGATGAGGTTCCACCATCTGTTCTTGCACAATGATGTAGAAGTGCAACTTGAATATAAACTGTCCTAAACTAAAGGTGTTTTGGCAAAATCAAGTGGCCATGTCTGACCTGGATAAATGTTGTGGTGGTGGGTGATCTGGTGATGCACTGTTTGGTATTAATGACCGTGGCACAGTGTCCTGATCTTGGCAGTTTTTCTCCTAATCCTAGGCATACACAGATGAAGGTGGTGACATTTTGAAGTTCAGGTTACAATCTTCAGTCTACCCTTCTGGTATCCTTTATAATTTCCTGGGGTTTGTGCATGTGCTCTCTGGCTGACATGTCCATCCCACCTCCTCAGGGTGAAGCCTCAGGTTTAGCTGGTCTGCCTGGCCTCAGGCCTGTGGTGGAGAACTGTGGTACCTGTTCAGATTACAGTGTCAGAGGGATGGCTTTTCCAGGGGGAAAAGTACTGCCAAAATGTCAGGATTTGCTTTAAGAGAACAGAAGTGTATATAGGCAAATTCTTGTAGTTGGTGTTTCCTTCAGTCCTTTGGATGTGATGGAGAGTGTGCTCTGTTCCTGTGAGGACTGTGCTGTAGGATGGTGTCATCTGTTTGTCATCTCTGTCCCATCTCTGTCTTACCTCATGTACTGTCATAACCACGCACTTCTTGTATTTAAGCCTGAGGTCCTGCATTGGTTTAGTATCTTGAGCTTAGCTCAAGTAGTACATTTTTCTAGTCCACCTGAAAACAGACGGGATAAATCCCCAACTAACAACTTCTCTATTGTTTTCTTAAGAACTTCTGTTGGTGCTTTATTAGTTCTTCCTGATCTGGTCCCTGTAACAGTGTCTTTTGAGTTGACTCTGTAGTGAGTGACCAAGCACAAAAGTGCATTGGGGCATGTACCATTATTCATAAAAATAGTGAACATATTTTGCAGTTCTGTACAGTCACTCTGTGCTTATTCTTGAATGTTCCTGGGATGTCTTTGGAAATACTTATTATGTTGTATTTTTGTTTTGGGAAAACTAAGATGAAGGAAAAAAAGAACCATAAAACTGTAATCTGTGTGTTCTAATTTGACTTGTTGAGACCTGCCTGTTTCAGTTCTCATCCCCTCCTGTTTTCTGCATTTTCCTCACACTGTTCACTTGCTGCAGCACAGGGTACTGGGATTACAGGGCAGGATGTGGATCTGGATGTGGTTCTCAAAGACTCCTTGACCTTCAGTGCCTCCTTTTTAATAGCTTCAGCAACCTCCCTTTTTTTAGAATGTACAAATGGCACAAAAATAATCTTACAGATAAATTATTTAAAGAGAAGGAATTAAACATTGAAATTAAGGGTATTGTCTTAACACATTGAGAGTTTGATTTCTTCTAAAAGAAATTAGCTAATACACAGCTGAGTTGCAGAAGAGAACAGGGAAAAGCTTAGTTGTTGTAGTTCCTTCTGTTTCTTCAGAGTTTACATTCTTTCTGTCCTCTGACCAAGCTGTATGGCTTCCTTGCTGTCTGAATGCCAAGGGTTCTCTTCTCCTCCATGCCCTGTTTATATGTATGTGCTTCCATGGTTAGTGGCACCTCCTTCCCTTTTCCAAGCCTCACATACCTGGCTTGGTTCTGCTAGAGACAAACCACCAAGGGTAATAAAAAAGACTCTTTAGGGATGATTAATAGCTACCTTATAGCTGTTTAATTATCTAGCTTAGAGACAGAATTTTGGAAACTGGATTGTCTGGTTACATATACTTTAGGACAGACCTCTTCTCAAAGTAGTTTTTTCTGTTTGCCAAGAGGTACGAATTGTGTGGGTTTCCAGATATACCAACTGTTGAGACTTCTTGGAGAAGTGAAGGCTTTTTCTTGGTCAATCTTAAATGACTTTCATCAAAAATCACTAATTCTGTAAGTAGGGATAAGTAGGATTCTTGAGAAATTCTTTCTCTACTTGCTGATTTTTTTTTGTTTTTCCCAAAACCTTCTGACTTGCATATAAAGGCTTTGAATGAGCACAGAAAATAGGACCAGACATTTTGGCCAGGATTACACGTAGACTGTGCATGGAAACAACTATTTCTCTGGCTCTGGTGTGTTAAAATAATTACCCCAATATAACCCTCTAGAACTGAGCTATTTTTCTGCTTTTCCCTTGACAAGAATAAAGGGTATTAAAGAAAATTACGAGGTAAAAGTTCCAAACAACCAAAAAGGTTGCTTTTGCCAGGTGGGCAGTTATGTTGTGGAACTCTTTTTTTTAGGATGTTTCAGATTCAAAAGTCTACTTGAAAAATTAATGGGAAAAACACTCCATCTTGACCTAATAGAGACAGATAAGATGCTCTAACTTAGGGCAGACTGAAGCTGTATTTTGGTGCACAGTTTGCACCACCCACATTTTCAGTAGTCTTCTGACAGCATCTCCCACTACTGGTGTGAGAGAAAGGATGGTGGACTGTATTATCCAGTGTTGTTTTACTTTTTATACAATTATATAAATAAATAACTACTATAATATGGTTTGTACTGAATAAGTTAAATCCACTGTATTACATGAAATACACTTTATGAGTAGTTTTGTACCAGTGCATTCACACTACAGAGCTTAAGAGTCTTAGTTGAATCTTACTTTGCTGAAATAGTTTGGCTGGTGTTTAGTTTGGAGGGATCAAGAGGAGAAGAGAACATTAAAAATTGTTTAGCATTTATTCAGCATTTTTGTTCTTTTAGGTTACATTACAGTGGTGTGTCTGGTTATCTTTTTTCCTTGCCATGACTTGCACTGAAAATGGCTCTGTATTTTGAGGACTTTAATCTGCAAGTTTGGAATTTATTAAATTATTTTTAAAAAAAGAACTGATGTTTCCTTAGTTTCTCAGTTTGACAAGGTGCTTCCTGGGCAATCATCTCAAGGTGGGTAGTTCTGCAGGAGTGTAGGACAAATACTCCACCTGGGAAGTTGGGAGTTCTCAGGAAGGTTGTCCCTTTTATCCAGAAGCTCCCTAGTTTGGCAGGAATCCCTCCCTGGCCTCTGGCTCCCCTAAACCCACTCCAGGTTATGGCTTCCTCCAGCTGCTGCACTGGCTGTTTGTGAAGGCAGCAACCAAACTTTCATGGTTTCTGCTTTTTTCCTCCTGTCTTCCAGCACCACACAGGACTGACAGTACAGCAAGTCAGCTTTGATTAAATTATTTAAGCATTTATTGAGTAAGACCTAAAGTGAAGCTTTTATTTAAGGGACTGAAACCAGAAAATTACAGCTAAAATTATCATACTGTTTCTTTTGCCTGGGACCACCAGGTTATCTTATCCTCCTATAGGAATTTCTAATCTCAATCATCAGAACCAGGAGCTGCTGTTTGCACCATCACTCTGTTTAACTACAGTTTTTAGTACTGAAAGTCTGTCTGAGGCTCAGGTGCCTCCCCAGCACATCCCCAGGGTGTTCTGTACCCAACCAACCTCCTCAGTTTTTAACTTTCCTGTGTTCCATCCCTTATTCTCTAGCTTAGGGTTGGGTTTTCCCCTTAGAGCGCCGGGAATTCAGTATTGATGGTTTAGTTTGTAGGCTGAGGCCACTGCTCTGTGGAAGAGTGACCCTGTTCTATAGTTGTACCTGGTGAGGCTGGGAGGAGTAACTTCAATAATTGCCATTTACCCTTGTCAGGATGTCAGTGGTCCTTGGTACATTAGAGTTTCCCCTTTGTGTTTTTGGGCAGCCTGATAGTGTGTTGGGGTTGCTCAGTTTAGAATGATGAATTCAGTAGTATCAGACAGAGCCCCCTTTGCTTTCAGCTGCTTGCATGAGTCACTTTCTGTAGAGACACACGTGCTGTGTCTTAGGATATACAAGTACTGCTTGTCTGCTCTTAGAAGGTGAACTGCTCTCCTCTTCAGCTCAGGTGTTTCAGCTCATAGTTTCCAGAGTTTCTGTATATTGTAAGTCTTGAACAGTGTCTCCTTAACTTAAATGTTGTATTTAATTGCATGTAATTGTACAGAGATTAAGATGTTTCACTGCTGACACCTGCAGCAGAACTATAAAATCATCAGTTTCCCTTATGCTGTTGAAATGAAGGAATAGAATTTATTAAAAAATTGAACAGTTTGAAGGCTGCAGAAATTCCAGTGTTAGTGTTTCCAATACATTGCTTTTCCTGATGGGAATGATTGCAAGGGGAATGGGGCTTGTGAAACTGTGGTGGTCCTTTGGGCTAGCAGAAGAAGGGGCTTGGCCTGGGAGTGGAGATGCAACCCAAGGCACAGCCCAGCCCTTGGCGTGGGGGTGAGGGAGGGGGGCAGGTGTGACCAGGGGCTGCTTTGCTGCCCTATCCTCGAGCTGATGCTGAGTGAGCTCCAATAAAAGCTCTAACAATGTCTCAGATCAAGGGGGATGGACTTGTGTGGCTATTTTGCAGTATGCAAGCCAGCTGTAATGGCAGAAGGGGCCTGGACCTAAGAAGGCTGGTTCCAGTTGCTCCTTGGGCCGGTATTTCATGAAAGAATTTAAAGTTTAACAAGCTGCTCCTGATATTAGGATGACAGGAGTGAGTGTTTTCTGTGTTTCTGGCTGACCTGTGGTTAGGGCAAACACACTAATTATGCATCCTCCCTGTTTCTGTTGAAGGACAAGACAGACTCAAGCCCTAAATAGATGCTGTTTAACTGTTTAAAGCCAATTTTTCAAGGTTTTTCTGTTTTAAGTGTGAACGTAAAGAGATTTTTATACAGGCACTCAATAATTTATCACATCAATAATCAGAGTCAGACCTGATGTTTTACAAATAATTTTTTTTATCTCTGATCTCAGTCCTGTCAGTCCTCTTAAAGTATAAATTATTAAAGTAACTTTTTGATTCTTTGAAAGCCTATCTGCAAAGACAGTATTTTCCTTCTGCTTCTCAAATAGGGCAGTACTCTCCTTACGATTTGTTTCAGGTTTTGATCAATAAAATATAATTAAACTTTTAAAGTGCAGCAAAGCCAGTACCTTTCAGATAACTAAGCAGATGATAGCAGACTTTTCACTTCTTGGGACCTGAAAAGTTTTCAATTACAAGGTTCAGGTGCTTTTATGTTTGTAAAAAACAGTCTTGTGCTACTGACATATATGCCAATATCAGAATAATATTGCTGAACGTTTTTTCCCTCAAGGTTTTTGGAACTTACATACAAGTTCTGACTTGATAGGAACTCTATTGCAATATCTCAAACTTTTAAATGTAGTATAGTGTATTTGTAACAAAATATTCTAACACTTCTTGCATGCTGTCTCATATAGTGTAGATCTTTAGTAAATCCTGATTGAAGCAGGGTTTGCTATTAAAGCTTCCAAACACGTAATTAAGAATTAACATGTAGGCAGACTCTATTGTGTTGTTCTGTAATGCTTGGCAGATTGGAAATTTGGACTTTGGGGGTTCTAATTTGTCCCTCGTGTTTCTTATATGGGATAGTGTGACTCAGCTGGCTGCTTTGGTAGCACCTGATGCCTCTGAGGGTGTGTTGCTACCAAGTTCTGCCACAAAGAATGGAAGTGTTCATGAACCAGTCATCAATTCGTGATGGTCTTGTGTAATAGAGATCAGCAAGAACACTTGGATAAAGAATATGACTTAGTTCTATCTTTAAAAATATCAAAGCTGAAATTCAAGTGGGGAGATGGGTTCAAATTATAGCACGGAGCGTTGCTTTGCTGCAGCTCCTCTTTTGCTGTTAACCTTGATGATGTTTTTAGCATAGCTCTAGGGAAAGTTAAAAATTACGTCTCTAAAGTAATTTTAAAGACTTGAAGCATACTTGTTATCCAAATTTAACAAATGTATTACTTAAAGGCAAACAACTTTTTTCAAATTACTCATATCATGATGTTTTTGATCACAAGACTGCAAATTAGGATTGCCACATCGTCAACCTTAAAGCACATTGAGATGATCACCTAAAAATCAGAACTTCTGTTCACCTTTTTTTGAGCTAAAGACAAGGGAAAGCAGTCTATTGATAGAAGTAAGTTCTTTTTTTTTGTTGTTGTTTGGTCTTAATTTTTTTCTCTTTGGGTTTTTGGTTTCTGCTCATATGTAAGTGTATATATTGTAAAGATCAGATGGTGCAAGTAAGACCAGAATTCAGAATAGTAGGGCCTAAATAAAAATATCAGTAGGTGAAGCCACTGTGCAGTGATTTGGTGATGAATAATAATGAGGATATTTGTGTTTTGCAATACAATGAACTGTTGCATATTATAGAATATGTGTATATATATGTGTGTAAAAATTTAGATCATGTTGCTGTTCCCTTACCATTATCACTCTAGGGAATCTTGAAAAGGGAAGAGAAGCCTTTCCATGTTAAAACTGGGAAAAGTAATTAGGCAGACTAGAAGAATATGTCAGGAATTTCCTATTCAGCCATCAGCATTATTTTCCTTTGATGGCAGACAGAATTGCAGTATGCTTTATATAAATGATAGTGGATGTAAAACTCAGGTGATGTAACAATGAGGAAAAGTAAAATACAGAAACAGAAAATGAACAGGTTTTAGCCCTTTGCATAGATTTGGTTTCTATTTGGCATTTTTTTGTGAGTAGCAGAAAGCAAACGCAGGCAATCTCTAAGCAGTGGTGTCACAACTTCTCTTAGGTCCGTGGAGCAGTACAGTGGTGTGAACAGCTGGGTAGGAAAATGTAACTAGGCCAGTATTTCCAAGTGTAGATGAAACTGGAGCTTTCCCACCCTTGCCCCAAGTACAATGCAAGTATTTAAGCAGTGTGCCAAATCTCCATGTAGTGTACAGCTCTGGAATGCACCCTGCTTCTCACATCCTATGCTAACAGGGCTTTAACTGATGTAATTTAGAGCAGGGAAGATGTGATGATGCTTCCACACATGATGAATGTTGTGCATGACAAGTTGACTTCTTAAAAATTTATCTTTTTGTAGTCTGCTTTCTTGATGCTAATTCATTTGGGGGAAAATTGGTATTCTTTTTTCCTTATCCTGTTTTCCAGAGAATTCTTGCCTTAAGTGATTGAATAGTCCATTCTCCTTTCTTCTTCCCCTCCAGGTCACTTGTGAGCCCGTGGATAAATCAGGAGCTAGAGAAGCCCCTCTGTGTGTCTATGTTGAAGGGGACATGAACAGATTTTTTCCCGTTCTTTGCTCTTTGCCTGGTTGGCTGCCAGTGAGCACTCCGGGACAACTGGCCAGGCTGTCCTCAAGGGGCACTGACTGTGCCCAGCCAGCAAACCCAACAAATACGGACTGGGAGATGTGCCAGGGGGTGATCCTACACCTAAGGGTGTTGTGCTGTAATAGGGAATATACAAGGAGATATACAGGACAGGGATCATTGAATTGCTCAGGTTGGAAGGTAACTTGAGTGCTCATCTGGTCCAGTCTCTTGATCAAAGCTGGGGCAACATTGAGTTCAGACAAAGTTTTTTAGGGCATTATCTGGCTGAGTCTTAAAATCCTGGGCAGTGGGAGAGTCTAATTTTGTGCAAAGGGTTCCAGTACTTAATTGTCTTCATAAAAGATTTCTTCCCTATATCCAGTCAGAAACAGCCGTTTCAGTTTATGAATTTATTTTTCATTCTTCTTCCAGGCAATCTCAATAAAGAGTCTGACTCTTATCTTCTCAATAAACTCGCCCTTAAGCCTTCTTTCTCCAGGACAAACCCTCAGGTTCCCCTCATACAGGTCATACACTCCAACCCCATAACTCCATTGCTGACTTTTTAAGCTTTTTCAAATTTTAGAAAGGGTAAGGCCCAGGACAGATTCCTGAGGGACCCCAGGGCCTCCAAGTACTTTTCTGGACTTGAGAATGTTGTGTTGAGGCACCTCAGGAGGACAGAGTTACTGGGATATTGCAGAGGCTGATAAAGAGGGCAGTGGACAAGGATCTTAAGGAACCAGGCATCTCAGATACCTCTTGATTATGGATGAATTTCTGAAGAGTTAAATGGACAAGACAAGCCATACAATGGTTGAATTTACTTAGAATGAAAGTCTTTAAAATTAGGAAAACCTTTATTGTGAAAGAAACCAAGCTTGGTGACAGTTCCTTATTAGAAAAGGAGTATGTGACTCTTCAGGAAAGTTGGGTAGCTGTAGGAACACTGCGGAAATTCAAAGAATTTTACCAATTACTCACTCATACCCTTACCTAGAATACTTGGCAGAATTTTCCATCTCAAACCTCATTTCTGGATACTAGTTAATTAAATTTCCCTTCTTTCTTGCATTTTATCTTTCAGATTAGGGTTTTTGATTGATGGCTTTGCTTACACGTTTGCATAGTAAAATGCTGCATGCTCAAATAGGCCTTGATGGTGCCACTGTGAGTCGGGGAAATCGCTCCCACCGACAGGAATTGTCCTCCTGACTTCAAGGACTTCATTTGCCCGGGTGGCACTCGCAGTGCTGGGATTTAATGCATGTGTCTGCTTCCCATTACATGTTCAGCTTTCAGCAACCTGAGCGGGGCTCCAGCTCTATTACACACTGCAAATTGGGCACTGAGAAACCTTTAATTTAGTTTTATCCAAGATAAGGCAAAAATCAGCTAGAAAGCATGTACGTGCATCGTGCTGGAATCCTTAAGGTAACGTGCACGAGAGGGGCCAGGGATGGGTTCTGTCGGTCTAAGAGGTAACAACTTCAAAGGGTCATTACAGAAATGAACACCAGCAATAGATGGCGTGGAGAATCGTGCCGTGGGAGTGGGCTCAAAGAGCCAGGCGGGCTGGGAGCCACGAAAAGGGGGTGATCCTGGTGCTGGAGCTATGAAAAGGGGGTGATCCTGGTGCTGGAGCCATGGGAAGGGGGTGATCCTGGTGCTGGAGCCATGGGAAGGGACTGATCCTGGTGCTGGAGCCATGGGAAGGGGCTGATCCCGGTGATGGAGTGGGCAATGACAGGAGCTGGTGGTGCTGCCGAGCACTTCCAGCTCAGCTCCCATCACACACAGGGGATGGAACTGAGCACTCAGCCAGGGAACACACTGCTCCCATCACACGTGGAGTGATGTGAACACACATCACACACACACACACACACAGAGTGATGTGAACACACATCACACACACACACACACACACACACA
>WBMV01005960.1:402222-523951 GCA_013396655.1 Campylorhamphus procurvoides | reverse complement strand
CACACACACACACACACACACACACACACACACACACACAGAGTGGTGTGAACACACTGCTCCCATCACACACACACACACACACACACACACAGAGTGATGTGAACACGCCGCTCCCATCACACATGATGTGATGAGGACACATCGCTCGTTTCCTCCATGTAATTTTTCAGAGCTCTGGTGGTTCCTTGCTCTGGAGTTTGGCCAGGCAGAGGTAGGAGCTCCTTGCCAAACAAACATTCACCTCCCAGCTTTGCACTTGCTCGGGGATTCCTCCACAAACCAAGTTCCTTCTGCAATTCACACCTTCCAAAACAGTCTCAAACACATTTCCTGTAATGCTTTGCATGCCCATTATGTGTCCCAGCCAAACCACTTTGAGAAGGTTTGTGCTCATTCGGTGGAAAACTGACTCGGTATAATCAGTTTCTTCTTTTGTGGCAGGTCAGCTCCAGTGATCCATGCAAAATGCAGCTCTGATATTTTCCTGTCTGAAACGTGTATCTGTGTGTGCACACAGGGAGGTTTCCATCTGGAGCACTGTCCTGCTGGGACTATTCATATATATGCCTTTGTAGGACTGTAGCTGAGTGTGTATGTTCATATATCTACAAATTTATATCCAATTATAATTATTTTGGTGAATTTAGGAATCCTTAAGCATTTTCTGTGTTCTTCTTTCTATAGCTTAAGTCATTTTTAAATATATCAATACATTAGACTGTTTGCTTTTCTTATAAACTAAGCATGAAGTATCAAATACCTATGAATACATGTTTGGGGAACAACAGGTGTTTCTAAATAACTCTTTTTAATATTACTTTATTTTTTCATATTCAATTAACAGGGATTTTTTTCCCCTAAAGAATTTCTGCTATCAGAACTACACCAGTAATGTAGGCTAAAGGATGCAACAGTGTGCTTTGGGCTGCAGCCTCACTTCCTGGACACTGACATTCATCTGCAGAAATGCCTCTGGAAACAAAGGAATGGCATTTTCTTCTGTAGAGCAAACTGCCTCATACTCTGTTATGCTTTGTTTTAATATATTAGGATGAACTTCAGCAAAGTTCTTAAACGCTTTTAAGTGATTTGTCTTTCAAACTTTTTCAGACTTTTAAAGTATAGTCACATCTTTTTGAAGGAGTCATGAATGTGTCACCAAATCCACATAAATACAATCATGGATTTTTCTATTCAGGAAAACGAAGTTGTAACTTAAAGTCCTTTAGAACTTTGGAGATTTTTTTTGGTGCTAATGCTATTTTGGTTTTTTTTTTTTTTTGCTTTAGCTAAAAAACTAGGAATTACTGACGTGCCAGCTGAGGTTGTGACTTTTATTTCCCATGCAACACAGAACAGATTGAGAACAGTGATAGAAAAAGTGACAGTGATAACCCAGCACCGAATGGAGTCGTACAAAGTAAGTGTGCAAGGAGGGTGGTGTTTGTTCCAGAGCAATGCAGCACTGGTTCTTCTTAGCACACAGAGATGTTTTGGTTCATTCTGCCTGCAAAGCATGTCCTAACTGCAGGTTTGACCATCTCAGCAAATAGAAAGTGATGGGATGGTAGGTCTGCTTGTCAGTTCTGTCTTCCTCCTCTGTGCCAGAATTGGTGTGTAGAATTGTTCTGTTTTGCTGGGCTGAAGTGTCTGGCATGGAACATCTGCTGAGCTATTTCTGCTCGTGGACTGTTGATTCTTGATATCTCCTTTCTTGACCAAGGTATCTGTTAATTGGTTCAACATTGCTTTGGCATTTAGGAATCTGCAGTAACTTTACAAGTCCTTGGCTGTGAGAAATACTAATACTTTGCAAAAGCTACCAATGTGTTTTAAACCAGCAACTGAAGAATTCAGCTGTAAATTCTTTGCTGTAATTAAACATGATTTCCTCTTTAAAAAGAGCATTTAAAAGTAAAATGAAATGAGTGTTGTCTCTGATTAAATTGTACCATTGTATTCTGTATTGTATTGTTAATGGTCTTCTTTGATTTCACTGCACTGCAGTCAAAAAGGAAAACATTAAGTAGATAAATGGAATGGAATTAATGTGGGTATCTTATTTTCTTGACTGACCTTCTGAGTGTTCCCACGTGGCTGGTGTCACAAACTCTTCTGATTGTTGTGTACTAGGAAAGCTTACATGCTCTTAGTTGTAATGAGCTTCTAGTTTAGTTGTAATTAGAGGCTTATTTCAACTGAATTTTTAGCTTTAATGCCTTTATAATGCTGCATCATGATAAAGTCTGTTAATAGTTCAAGATGAGTCTGGATACAGGAATTTTAGGTTGTAAGCCTGGTTATAAATTGTATCTAGGATTATTCAGTAATAAAGTTAAGCACCTTAGAGGTTTCTCGTCAGTAAGTCCATTGCTTTTATTTTCTTTAACTGTTTGATGTCTCTGGTGCTGATAAATCAATCCTTGTTTTTTCAAGTTGCTTAGACATTAATTAAATACTCAGATTCTAGCTGCATTACTAACCATAGGCTGAGCTTAAAAAATAATAGTTTTTATTGTTCGTAAAATGGAAAGATTTGAATGTCAAACACCTTCAGTCTTGAAATGCTTGGAGTTGACAAAAATGTCTGTTTTTCTAAAGCTCTGCCCCTGTTTTGCAGGATGATGAGTGGTACGAGCAAGCCACAGATGTCCGAGCACAGTTAAAGTTCTTTGAGCAGCTGGAGCGTTTAGAAAAGCAAAGGAAAGATGAACAGGAGAGGGAAATCTTGCTAAAGGCTGCCAAGGTATCAGTTTTACTCTGGTCTTTGAACTACTTAACAAGGCATGATCTTCAAACCGTTATTTAATGTTGTCATATCTGTTTCATAAACACGTGTTGTTTCTTAAAACGAAAATGATTTTTAAACAGTTTTGTTCATTTGTTTATCTTAATTTAAATGTGTTCCTGTCACCTCCCCATCACTGCACTATTTGATTGATTTGTGCCTGTCTTCAGTTCTTCTGGGCTTGCTCCTTTGTAACTTTAATTCCAGAGACTCATTTTTCATATATGCAATCGAACAAACTCAGATAATATTGTCTCAGGAGTACACAGGTATAGATAAATCTCCTCCTTATTACTGTAAATTTAATTATATTTATATAATATCAAACTGCAAATAAATTTATCCCTTACCTATCCCATTTTTAGTTGTATTTGATTTTTTATTGAATTGTTTATTGGATATTCTGAAGAGATTATACAGAATGACTCAGTGCTCAATTGTAACATCCTCCTGATTTTGTGCCATTTATGTTCACACATTGAGAGATTTTTTTTAAAATCCTAGCCTTGCTTACTTCAGAAATCAGTTTCTTAGACTATTTAAATCTGTCCATTTTGCACTCTTAATTTATAATTGTTCACATAATTGCTATATAATATAAATATATCTTATAAATATATGATTGTTAAATACTCCGCAAATTTTCACATGACATAGACACTCTTTAAATGTTTTGATGAGAACAGATTTTCTGTTTCTGTTCTTAATTCTTATTTATTAAAAATAAAGAAATGCTTATTTTTTTATCCTGTTTGCTCCGTTCAGTCAACACATCTCGATGCATCATGTTTTCTGTGGATCCTGCTGCTTGTTAGTTGTTTGTTGCTTTTTTTAATGGACATTGAGAAAAATAATTGATGTGAAAAAATCACCTTCATGAAAATAAGGAATGCACAAATCAACTTCCTAACCAGAAAGAGACACTTTGACATAAATACCTGGTATACTAGAAAATTACATGGAGGTATTAAAAACCCAGACCCAAAGCACAGAGTAGCCATGGAAAAGCAGTGCTGCTGCATCAGTGTTGATGGTTAGAGGGAGAAGCTGAGGAGCCTGTGAACCTCTGGGGAGGTGCTTGTGCCATGCTGTGATTTAAGTGGCAGTGCCAGTTTGGAACTGAACTGTGTGGAGGGTTCAGCTGGTGCTCCCCATTCTGTTCCAGTGGATCCACAACCTGTTGCAAGACTTATGTAGGACATAGTTTGGCAAAAATAGGGCCAGATTACAATTTTTTATTCTCAATAATAGGTTTTTTTATTATTTCCTTAGAATCTGTGGTGCTGCTGAAATGCAGTGTGAACAGTGATACCTCCTGAGGTCTTCATTCTGAATTCTTACATACTAATTCCTTACCAAGGATTTTTGGGTTTTGCTTGGTTCTTTATGAACTTGCCTACTTGTCTAAGGAGATCCCAGTGGTTAAACTGACTCTGTACTCTGAAATACCCATCATGCAAGGGGTTGTTGCCCCAACCATGGCACCTTTGCCACCTTGACAGTGTTGTCTTTAAAGGATAGAAAACTTTGGGGTTTAAGATGGAATTTCTGTTTCTGCTTTATTTGCTACAGATGCTTAACTCTAAAAATCATACTTATTTTGAACTGCAGCTTCTTAATGTGCCTTTTAGACAAACAGAGTGATCTTTTATCTTGTAAGTGTCTTGACATGTTATTTTGCAACATGTTTTTAAAGTTACTCAGCAGAATAATTTTCAAAAGTTTCAAAAGTTCCTGCTTGTGGTACCTCATCTACTGTCTCATGTGGGAGAGCAGAAACAGGTTGAACTTGCACAGTGAAAATTCCTTTTTAACTATTTACAATTTGGAGCCTTGTTAACAGCCAAAGACCAGGTTTTGACAAAGAATAAGGAAATGTTTCAGGCATTGGAGTGCATGGTATTAAATAGTCAACTTAATAACAGAATAGTCAATGGAGAAGATAAAAAATGAAGGAATAGATGGCAATCAGAGGGGAGGCAACAAGAGTGTTTGGGAAGCCTTGGCAATGCCTTGCAATTTGGCAATTTTGCATTGGAGTTCAGTAAGGGGTAAAAAATAGGTAAGTGATGGTCAAAGAAAGTGTTGGGTTTGCAGATTTTTGTTGTTCTGGGTGGTGGGTTGGTTTTTTAGGAGGAAAAAGATAAATATTTGAAACAAGTGTTCTGGTTGATCTGCAACCACAGCTTCAGTTGTTACAGTAGGATGTGATTGCAGAATTTGGAGGCACCCACACGGGGTTGGGTTCGCTTCAGGAAACGTTTTTGGGAGAGCAAGAGAACAAATCAGATGGGGAGATAGAAGGGAAAAAAAGCAGGTTTCAAAAAATGTAATTTTTGATGTTCTGAGAAGAGTCACTGTCTAAGTTACAATTAGTTATGAAGCCTCACAAGTATGTTTGAAACAAAATAACAGGATTATTTAGCTTGTTAAATGAGCGAATATTACCAAATCTCATGTCCCATGCCTGGGAAATACTCAAGAAACAGAAACTTCATACCACAAGCCTAGAAGAATAATGACTGCTGTCTCATTCCAGTGAGATATTTTGGGGGAAGATAAACTTGACAGGGAAGGGGAAAAATCATACTATGCTATAGTAGCAAAGCAACATACAATTTCTTTTAAATGAAATTGAACCCCCAACTAAGATGCTTTAGGAGCTGGAATGCTCCCTGGCACCTCAGGGATCCTGTCCCACAGTGCTCCCCAGTGTGCCCACACCAGCCTAGACGGTGTGGCCCAAAGCATTTCTCTAATAGTAATTCTTTCCTGTTATAGAAGTGTTTAAAGACATCTTGGTCCCCAAACTGGGTGACCAGTCACCTCCTGCTGCTGGAACAGCTCCTGTTTCCCCCCCTGCCATAGTGGGATGTGTCACACCCAGGGACAGACTGCCTTGGCTGGCAGTGCTTTGGGTTCTGTGCCCACACTGGCACAAGGACATCTGGAACAGGAACACATGGAGAGCACAGGCCCTTTAAAGGGGATGTTTGGGACAGGCATCTCCTGGCCCTTGTTTGTTTTCCCAGTGAGGCCCCACTGGCTGTTTTTCCCAGGTGTGTTCAGGGCCAGACATCTCCTGCTTCGGTCTCCAAAGAGCAGGGAGAGCCAAGGGAAGTCCTAAGGCTGCAGAAAGGTCAAAAGCCGGGCTCAAACCTCTTGAGGAATTTTCATTTGACATGGTGTGCCTTGTGTGGACTTTCTAAAAACAAAGCAAACCCACCAGAGCCCAGGTCTGGCTGCAGCAAACCCGAGTTCTTGCTCTTTCAGAGCTATTGCCAAAACCTGGGCAAGGCGGGTGGTGTCTGTCAGACTGAATGAGGTTCTGGGTCTAGGCTGGCAATGGAAGCATTTCTGGCAGCAGGAGGAGTAGAAGGTTGGAGCTGATTTATTGTTGTTTGTTTGATTTTTCTTGCTCATTTTTTTTCTTTTTTTTTTTTTTGAGAGAGAGAATGGTGCTTTTTGCAGCGAGGATACAGCTTGGGATTGTCCTGCTTTTCAGAAAATGAATGAATCATATTTCTGTGTTACAATCTCTAATAAAGTGGATCATGATAAAAGTACTGTGCTAATTCATCGGCTCAAACTGGCTAAATGCATGTTTGTTTCATTGTAAAATTAATTTTGAAATTTTCTTTCCAATACGTACAATCTATTAGCCTATTTTGTTGGGTGTTCTGTGTTAGCAGCACAAGCCTGTCAAATTTTTAGATCTTAAATATGACTATCACAAGAGCAAGATCTGTTCTGTACAAAGAAAATTTACATAAGTAAATGGAAAATTATGTTTAGAGTTGTTTGCAAAGTTAATTAGCATTTATGGATGGTAGTGGTTTTTATAGTCCTACAGGCTGAAGGGCTTTTTTGCTCCCTGAAATCTGGCCGTGCAGATTCCCCTGCACTCGTGCTGTGATGACTTGCAGGGGCTGCTTGAAGTGAGAGCCGACTTTGGCTGTCGTGGCAATTTAATGCTCTCCCTCTCTGCTGGCAGCCGTGCAGTGCAGCCTCCTGTGAGACCTGCAACTCCTTCTGATGAGAGGGGAGCACAGGGGGAGTTACTGTGGGGAGAGAAGTTTTAGGAATTTGTTACTGCAATTGTAATGATTTTAATAGAAATCATTTCCAGCCCTGTGCTCTTGCATTCCACCTCAGTGTGGCCAGAACACTAAGGAGTGTTTCACCCTCAGCTATGATGCTTTTAACTTTCACTTTTTATTAACAAAGCTCATGTGAAAGCAAAGTGTTTCATGTTGCCGATTTAATTTCTTTAATTAAAAGTGAAAGTTATAAGCTGGTACAGCCGTGGGTGAAGTTCTAATGTCATCAATGGGGGAAAAAGAGGTTTAAAATTGAAACTGTTGGCACAGCAGTGGCTCTCCATAGTACAGCACCTGCAGTTGTGACTCGTGACTCCCTTTAATGAAAAAAGATGAATTTGAAGCATTACAGACTCCAGTGGATATGGTGGGAAGGGGCAGTGGAGCTGCAGGTGCCTTAACTGGGATCAGGTGTGGCTGAATGCAGGAGAACCTGGGAGACACCTCCTGACAGGGGTGTGACAGGCTGAGACTTCAGAATTCTTACAAATCTAATAGAAAACCTTTTTTTGTTAGTGGGACAAAAAATTTAACAACAGTGCAACTTCAGCATCACTAATCACAACAAAATATTGAATAATTATGATAATTAAATATATCAGAGGTACTATTAGTCTGACCACCTGCATAGATGTAGAGTATCCTCCAATTTTAAAAAATAGTTAGTGCTTGCATTTAAGTATTAGGTGGGCTATAGATAACCTCATTATCTTAAAGATGCTGTTGCTTTCTAATTTAAGGCAATTCTGTGAAATCCAAAATCCCCTTACAACTACACTGTTACATGTGTAATTAGGTGTCTGTTTGTACAGCCTCCTCCCCTAAGAAAAGCAAGGGGGAAAGCTGAGGTTTGGAACATTAGGGGGTTTGGTAACATGTAAATGAACTCCCTTACTTCTATTGTGTTTTGAATACACACATTTAACATGTGCTGCTTTTCATACTTTGAAGGTTCCAGTATTTCCATAGAGCTGATGTGATCTATGCAGTTTTCAGATAAATAGGATAGCAAGTTCTCTAACACAAAGCACTTTCGTTCTTCACAACTAAAATATCAGGCTGTCTAGTCTAATAAAAATAGCTTGTGTTTGGGAGAAATGTTAACAAACCTGGTTTGGTGAATAAGTTCTCAGTAGAAGACAGCATTTAATATATTTAAAAGTATGTTATCTGGTTAGGATCAGTCCTAGGTTTCTCTAAAATTACTATGGGAAGCAATTTTGCTCTTAAAGGTGTTTATTCATCCTTAGGAAAATCCATTACGTAAATGCAGCTTGCTATATTTACAGATTTAGGCATGATGAAGAGGGAGGGGAAGGCAAAGGAGTTGTGATAAACTCCTTGAAAGTATTTGATTTGATGGGTTCTGTGATTAGTGGGTGTTTCCAAAGCTTTAGAGGAAGGAGACATTGGTGCAATAAAGATTTTGGAAAAACATGTTCCACAAAACAGGTGAGATGCTGCATATGAAGATTAGAATGTTAAAGGGGAAAGAAGAAAGGAAGAGAAAACCCCAAATATGAAGGACTTTGAAGGAAAAGTTAAACTTCAGTTAAAAAAATAAAGAAAAAAGCTAGGAATGATTAGTCAGTAGCTTGACAAAAGTAAGTGTAAAATAGTGAAATAATTGCTTAGTAAAAATGGTGGCAGGTAGAACAGCTACAAGAGCTGAACAGCAGCAAAATTGTTCAAACCTTCAGAGGAAGGGAAGATGTTCGTGTGTGGAATGGAGTGTAAAAAGGGAATCCAGTGACATTTTTAAAGCTTATCTAGGCACCTCTGTTAAGCTTGACATTTTCATTTGCTTTAATCTGTGTTGCATCAGCATTGAAGAAGCCTTTTATAATTGATATTAGATGATGAAGTGAAGAATTAATGAAATAGTTGATGTTTATACTTGTCCTTTAACACATTTTAGCCTCTGTATGCTGATGATTTTATTTCTGAAGGTTACTGACATGGTAGCCAGCAGGAAAGTGGTTTAGTTTCTAAAACATGTTAAAATTTATCTGAACACAAAAAGAAATAGTAAATTACACTTAAATTCCTTAATTTCTTTATGTAGTAATGACACATCCAATGGAAAGTTGGAATTCTGCTTGTTTGAAATGAGAGCTACCCTGGGCTCCTTGGAAAGGCTGTTTGGTGTGGATGCAAGGAATAAATAACTAGAAAATCAATGCATTATTCGAAATGTAAAAGCGGTTCTACCTTCACCTTCAGTCTGGGTTTATATATGTGACTTCACCTGGTCTTTTAGAACTTCACTATTAAAAAAAAATTCCTATATTTAATACCATTCAGGAGTTGAGTGCCTGTTTTCACCTCTGCAATGGTTTTCATTAGTTATTTATTGTGACCAGGCTGGAGGTTTCCACAGAGCAGATCATCTGCTTTTGCTTGAGGTTATGCTGAACTCTGGATCTAGTTTTACTTGATCGGTTTCTGAAGGAAAAAAAGCCCCAACTTTTAAATGTGTTACTTTTTTTACTCTACAGCACTTTCAGAGTTTTCCCTTCCCTTGCAGAGTTCAGGAAATTGCAGTGTTACTTTGCATCTCTTGCTTTAATTTTTCTTACAATGTCCCCAAACACAATGCAGATCTGGTGTGTTTTCCAGGATTCTATCCCTTCCTTGTAGAAAGTTGGTAACAATATTAGAAGTCTCAGCTGGATTCTCCCAGGACACTCTGCTTTCTCCTTCTGCTGCTGTGCTTTTAACTTGTGCTTTGCATTTGGCAAATGTTTCAGCTTCATACAGTGCTATAACAACTCTTTGTGTTTCTGTACTGCTTTCACTGCGAGACTCAGAAGGCAATAGAAGTTCATTGTACATTTATAAATTTATCATCAAAACCCATGAAAGGGCTAAGTGTGCCTTTCCATACATTGTGCTGGAGAAACTGAGGCTCCCAGAGATTGAACTGTCACTGCCAAACGACAGAGCCAGGACTAGTTGAGCTCAGTTCATAAACACCTACCCGAGCCCATCTCCTGGAGACGCAGCTCACTGAGCACCGTTTGGTTCAAGTGGGGTTTAACCTGACAGATAGAGATCTCATCAGGTCCTTAGAACTTGCTGTGCACAATAGAGCCATGTATTTCATGAAATACCTTTCTGTCCTTTGAACATTAACTAGGTCAGATTATCTACCCTTCTCTGTTTGTTTGGCCACAGCAATCAGAAGGAATCTCAGTCTGTGTTAACGTGGAGTTTCTTGCTCTGTTGGCACAACTAGAACATGAGTCTGATTTGGTCACTGGCTATCTCAGATTTTGTCATTCCTTTTCTGCAGACACTGCCCTGTCAAACAGCCTGTTACACCAACA
The DNA here is from genome assembly GCA_013396655.1 of Campylorhamphus procurvoides. Classification (NCBI taxonomy): domain Eukaryota; kingdom Metazoa; phylum Chordata; class Aves; order Passeriformes; family Dendrocolaptidae; genus Campylorhamphus; species Campylorhamphus procurvoides. The sequence continues at coordinate 513,731 of WBMV01005960.1, read as the reverse complement.
GGCACAAAAGGTGTTGGTGTTGGAAAGTGAAGCTGATGTGCACAGTGGGAGAGTTAAACACACCATCTAAAAATCTCCTTATTGTTTAATTTGGCCATGCTTTATCCTCACTGTGTTTTATATGTGTGCTATATTAGCTGACAAGAAAATAATCCCAGATAAAGAAAAACCCAAACCCAACAAAAACTGACAGGAAAAAGCATGGAGATTTCAGTGCCATTGTTGCCCTGCCTGCCAAATCATAGCCAAGGCACCCTCCAGGTGTATCCAAAATACAACATGACCCTTTTAAGGGCAGGCCCTTAAAACTGATCTCCCTTCGGTTTTCTTAATGGGTTTTTAAATTCTGAACAGAATATGGTATGAAAAATTCAAACTCCAGGAAAAAATCTGTGCAGATGTAAGTTTGCAAACTAATAATCTTCCCAGTTTCAGGTCTGTCTTCAGCACAGCAATGAGCAGAGTAAGACAGAGAGGAGAGGGCATCGACACTCCTTTAGGAGCTGTGTAAATGATAGCTCTTTAAATCTCAAAGAAATACCAAAATAAAACTATTGGTATTGGGTACAACTGTTTTCCATGGATGCCACAAGTTCTGTTGCAGCTCCTTACAACTTTTTATGCAGCCTGAATGCTGACCTATCAGGCAATTATAAAAGTATAATGCCTGTGTTACCTACCTCTGGAGTTTTGAATTCCATCAATTTGAGAAGGCTCAGCGAGCACCACTAAGAATTGAATAGTTCTAACATCTGGTTGTAAAACAGTCTTTATCTAAGGAAATGTACTGTTATGTGTGGTTATTACAATTAAACAATTAATCTTAATGGGCTTTTAGAGCTGCTATTCCTGGTGTTGAAGGAAGATAGGGAAGTGGCCATTTAGCAATATTTATCCAGTGCTAGAAGTGCCAACATTAGTGCGTGAATGGCACTGAGGTGTGTGTGCCTGTGCTGTGCTCAGGGAGCCCGTGTGGGGAGCAGCATCTGGGTTATCAAGGTTCACCTTTTGGGAGACTGACTTCACAGCTGTTTGCTCCATGTTCTCTACCCAGAGCTGAGTAAAAGCTCAGTTGCTCACAGTGAGTTTGAGAATAAGTGACTGGAGAGACTTAAATAAAAAAGTTCAGATAATGGAAAGGGTGTCACTTCTGCTCTTGGATGCTTGAATTTGTTTGTATGAAATAATTGAAATGGAAAGCTGGATGGAAACTTGAGCATTGACACAAACACGGGGTTTTGAGGGGGTTGGGTTTTTGGTGTTGGTTTTTTGGTGGTTCTTTTTGTTGTTTTGTTTGGGGTTTTTTGGGGGGGTGTGTGTTTTTGGTTTTTTTTTGTTTTTTTTTTTCTTTTAAATAAATCTAGGGTAGATCTTATTTACAACTGAATATTTAAGTATTTTGGGTGAGGCATAGGGGTTTGAAACTGCGTTTCTACCCATGTAAGTGTCCTGTGTTTGATACCTCGTATCCTGTCCCTATTTCTTTGCTGTTTTTAACTTACTGCAACAGATGAGGGGTTCTTAAACCATCTGTTAACCTTTTTTCCCCATTTTTTTTAAACATGTAGAGTCGCTCCAGGCAAGAAGACCCAGAGCAAGCTAGACTGAAACAAAAAGCAAAGGAGGTAAGCAGAGCTAGAGATCATTACACTTGACATTTCAAGGCTTGAACATATTAATTTTTTATGCCTTGCTACTTGTATATCGTTAATAAAAATCTGACTAAAAACTTTTTAGGATGTATTTGTTGCTTTGCCTTTGATCTTAATGTTTGCAAACTAATACATTAATACATGTGAACCCTAAGGAGATTTTATAAGAATATTTCCATACATTACATTTTCATTTCCATTTTAGGTAGCTGTAGCTTTTGTTGGCTTGTTGATGACAGCAGCTCTAGATTTTGGTGGAAAATACGTGCCTTTGTCTTTTTGTAAAATGTCACTTTCTTCGAAACGTGCTACTTAACAATTTTGTTCTGGTAACGTCCTTTCAAGTGGTGTAATTGCCAGTCAGTGTCTCTGCAGTGTGGGCCAGTGGAATATTTATCCATCTGCCTAAATTACAATAATCTAAAAATTATCAAATCATTTCAGATCAAGTTGTACTGTGTTCCTCTAAGAGTAATAATTTGTGAGCTACTGAGTACCTTAATTTGCTGTAAATTAGAGTGACTGTCCCTTGCTTAAGGCATCTTATGGCTTTGGATTGGGTTGTAACTTAAATCAGTTGGAAAGACTGAAATACCTATCAGTTGAAAGTAATTTCAGCAAACTGATGCTGGTTTTTTAAGCCAACTTCCTTGGATGTATACATTAATAGGTAGTAATTATACATTAGAAGGTAATATATATACAGAAAAATGCAAGTTTTGTATTAGCCTGTTCTTCCTGTTTTGTTTGCCCCTTGGCAGTATTCTATAGTCCCGTTAGTTATACTGATTTTCTATATATAACAGTAAAAAAATCCAGATACATGGCTGAGCTTTATTTGTCTTTATTTCATGATGTGATTATGTAGTAAGATTTGCTGAAATGAGTTCTTGTAAATACCAGACCAGGCCTTAGTGTTTCCAGAGCTGGATTTGTCAAGCAAGAATTGAAATGAAATTGAATAATCAAGTTATTTGGCAGAAAAAGAGACAGGATTTTAATACTTCTTGGGTTTTGTGTGTAGCTGGTGTATGCAAAGGAAGAATCGGGGAGTTCATGGCAGGCAAAACTTGCTGTTGAGCTGAGAACTGAAGCTGCTGGAAGCCAGAGGGGGCTGGAATGAATGTGGTGCTGCCACAGGTTTTACTTTCAGGGTGATTTTTTCTCGGCCACTGGAAACTTGAGGAAGAGAAGTTAAACCTGCACATTTGCAGTGGTCAGAGGGAACCAGAGGCTCTGTCAGTGCTGGGGGGTGGCTGCAGCATCTCCCTGGGTGGGATTGGGGTGTCCTGGAGCAGCTGAGCCTCTCCCCCTGGAGGGAGTGAGGCTGTGCTGCCACTGCCAATGCAGCAGTGGGGTAGGGAAGAGGCAGCAAATATTTTGGTGGTAACCTAGTTCAAAATGCTTAGCTCGCACTGGTGTGTGATTTTCAGCGAGTGCTGTTGTGGGGAATGGTAACATTGGCAGGCTGAAGGTTCCTGGGCAGGGGCAGGCACTGATCTCTGCTCTGTGGGGACCAGGCACAGCACCCAGGGAAGGGCTGGAGTTGTGTCAGGGCAGGGTCAGGTTGGATCTCAGCAAAAGGCTCTTCCCCCAGAGGGTGGTGGGCACTGACCAGGCTCCCCAGGGCAATGGGCACAGCCCCAAGGCTGCCAGAGCTCCAGGAGGGTTTGGATGATGCTCTGGGGCACAGGGGGTGACTCTTGGGGATGGGCCTGGGCAGGACTCTGCGTTGGACTGGATGCTCCTGGTGGGTCCCTTCCAGCTCAGCATCTTCTGGGATTCTGTGCTTGGAGTCAGTGCAGGAGTGCTGGGCAGTCAGTCTGGGAGCTGCACCCTGTTCCTTTGGGCACCAGCCCTGCCTGCCTTCCCACCCTTCTAATAAAAGTGGATAATTTGCTGGCCCTGGGCCTCTCTCTGAAGTTGAATTTCATTCTACGTGTTTGAAACCATAAGGAATAGAAGCATGTCTCTGATTTTAGTAATCAGGGTTCTGAAGCTCTTCAACTGGTTGAGAGACTTTCACTTAAAATATTAAAATTTATTTAGTAAAAACATTTTCTTTTGTAAAGGAGAGTGGGGTGTGGTAGAGGCAAGCTTTTGTTTAAATATTGTTCATATTTTTTCTGCATTGGATACTGGATATATGCTGATGTCTCAAGTGATATTGGCACTGCCAAAAATAAAAATAACCCACTTTATAGTATAAAACATTGATCAGCCAAACTGTCTTTGCCATGGCTTTGTCATTTGAAATTAAAAGTTTTGAATCAACATCTACAAAAATGAAAAAATTTCAAAACTTCTCTGCCAGCTGGAGTACTCCTAAATGTGCATATGACCCAAAACTCCAAGAGAAGTTGGGTTTCTTCCAGGTTTTCTCTAAGGTGATGAATATAATACTGTCAGCTTTGATAATAAGCTGGATTTGAAGCTGTATTTCTGTGATTTCTATGTCTTGAGCATTGCCTGAAGACCTTTGTTGCTCAGATATTCTTCTGGACAGTAGTAAAGTGACTTTTAGGTAGTGATTTAAGAAGTACAAAGAGGGCATCCAGAAGACCTGCAGCACTTCTAGCCTGTGTTACTTGTTTAATGATAGGATTGGCAGATAGTTTGGTTTTTTCATCCAGCAAAACAGCTGATGATACCATTAGTATGTTCTGAAAATGAGTAATGTGTCTGACTTCGGTCAGTTTGAACAGTGACACTGCTGACAAAAGTCAGAGAAACACCAAAAGAAGTAATTTAAAATCTTTTTTAAGAAAGTCTTCTAAATCTTTTAGGAAAAGAACTTTTGAAAACATTGAAATAACTCTAGGAAACATTGTCTTGGAATGCAAAATAAAGGTAGCAATACAAGGATTATAGAACAAAGAGGAAACAAACCTCTTTGTTTCCTTCACAGAACATCTATCAGCAAGAAGTTCCCTTCTTGCTTATTAGTGTCATGAAGACAATGTACACTGGGATCCTTTGAACACATTTTAACATTAATTTGATAAGGTGAAGATTGTAATTTTTTTTTCTATAACTCCATCTTGGTCCATTTGTTGGCCAGTCTTCAAACCACTCTAGAGACTGTTTAAACCAAATTGGCATAAATAGAATTTAAATTACATTTAAATACTTACCCAAGCAGACAAAGGCCCTTTACATGTGGTCTTACTGTAGGGACAGGGCATAAGTCAGGTCTCATTCACACCCAGACCAGCTCTGGCTTAGTTAAGACAATGCAAAGCCACTCTGATTTCAGCTTGAGTGACTTTGCTTTAGTATGAACCTGTTTCTAAAGGACTTGTGTGAAGGCAGCAGAATGTGCCTGGTGGGGGTTATATTGCTCAGAACTCTCTGTTTACTCTCGCACTTTTATGTTGGTGCAGCCTTTTGTCAGTGGGCAGCATGTGATTGTATAAAACAGGTAAACCTGTTTTATAAACTAGGGAAAGATATTTTCCACTGAGACCATTCCAGGGAAAAATGCTGCTCTTCAGCTCTCACTTGTTTCATCACTTGATAACAAATTCTGATATTTTTGGCTTGGTGCAACCTAATGTAACCAATAGCATCATTGGTGAGCAGTGTCTGTTTCATATTGCATGATTAAAGCTTTTAAAATCAAGTTTTAGGAAATACACTGATTTATGTAGTCTGGAAGCAAGGCAAGTCACAAATGTAAGTTAAAGAAATTATGAGTTCTCTAATTTCCATTAAAAGGCTTAATTAAATAGAACATAAAACAGGCTGTATAACTGATAGCAGGAGTAGATCAAGATTAGGAAAAACTGAGTCAACACCTGGTAATTAATAATAGAAGTTGTTTAAAGGAAAGGCAGGGAGGGTAAGATCCTAAACATTCTTTCTGTCAGGGATCTTTTTCTACATATTCAGGGTCTGTTGGCTAAAAAATGTTTTAATTTAGAAGTCAAGTAGCTGAGCTTGATCCTGAAAGATTAACTTGGTTAAAATCATTGTGTCATCACCAACCGAGAGTATTGCATAATAATGAAAACTTGAAGCAGGCACAGTAGATGTCTGGGCATGTCTCCAGGACCTAGATCAGCTGAGATAACACTCACTTGACTCTGCTCTCAGAGGTCCTTGTTGACAGTGCAAGGCAAATCTCAGGCCCCTTGATATTCCTGCTCTGGAAGCCTTGGGATTTGGGGGAAGGCAGGAGGAGCCCTTGGCACCCTCCCTTTGGCAGCAGGGGCAGCCCATCCCTCTGGGGCTGGCCAGGCATTTGGGGGGCTGTTGTTAGGAGTGTTCCAGGAGCTTTGGGGGTGCTCAGTCCTTGGGTGGGCTGAGCAGGGACAGAGGGAGCTGTACCCAGCACTGTGCTGACCACCTGCCCATGGCTGCAGTGACAAGAGCTACGACTTTGGGCTGTGTCCTTCTCTGAGTTACATGCAGAAAAATACATGCACTGTTAGCAGGGGGGGTCTATATAGAAGCTGTAGGATCCTTCTCTTAAAAATAATAAAATATGCACATTGTATGATGTGTATCCTACATGGTTCTAACATTGCCTTAGAGATTTTAAACCCCCAGAAAAACGTAACTTGTGGTAGCAGAATGACTGAAACTCCAGCATTGTATACTTGGAGGCTACAATATGAAAAATAAATTATCACCACGTTAATATTTATTTATCTATCAGTAGGAGTGGCTTCTTTTAAAATATTTAAATGCTAGTTTGCTGCAGTTATCCTAGTTTTGTGATTACTGAAAATGAAAAGCAAATGAAAAGGATTTTGTTTTGTTTGGCAAACTCATTTATTTTCACCTTTTTAGAAAAAAACAAAGTCCTTAAAAATTATACTAGTAATGCAGTGTCTCTCCTGGTGAGAAATCTAAGTAAGTTCTCTATTTTATCATGCCTTTCATAAAAATATTGATTCAAAAGCAGCAATCTTATCCTAAAAAGGTTTCTTATAGAACAGTCCACTGAGAAATGGAGCACTTGAGCAGAAATAAGTTTAAATTAAATTTCCACTTAGCTCTCTAACCCATCTGAGGGTCAGGAGGTGGGAAGAAGGAAAAGCTAGGAATGTGATACCTGGAGTAATGAGGCAACATTTGGGCAACAGGGATTCCTCAGAACAGACTTATTTCATGAATAGTTCTCTGCATCAGGTTACCAACGCTGTAGCTGATGCAGAAGGAATGCAAACATTTTTGTCAATACATGTAGAAAATTAGATAAATCACTTTGTTTACCCTCTCCCTGTACCACAAGTCTGTTGTTTGTACCCAGAAAAATGCTTATACCATTCCAGTCTGGTTTAAACCCGTGCAACACTGCCTGGCTTTGGCTTTAGGTTGCGAGATTTTTCTGAAGTTACAAAGTCGTTGCAGTGACCTCAAATGTTAGTATTAAACTTGTAGCTCAGAGAGGGTGGTCCTGCCTGTTATCAGTGAAAATACTCTCCTGAAAATCCTGCTGCATTCTTTATGGCTTGTGTTAGCTGTGGCTTCTTCCTTTTCAGTAGATCCTATTTTAGATGTACAGGTATATTATGGTTACAGTCGCAAATTCTGATGACTGAAGTTGATTATAAAACTTACTGGAAGGACGGTAATGGTGCTGTATTTGCATATGCAAATACTGCTGCTGATGAAACAAGGTGATCCATAACCAGTGATAAGTTTGTTGCATATGGATCTGGGTGTGGAGAGCTTCAAGATTTCCTGTGTTTCCAAGAATAAGTTCTGCCCTGCCATGAATTCCACAAGTCCTGAAGAGCTTTGGTCAATAGCAGTGTTACTATTCAGCAGAACTTCTTGCATATCTCTTTGTAAAAGTGAAGCTGCTGACAATCCCAGCCTGTTTTCCTGAGCTTTGGGCAGAAGTGGTGGCAAGTTTCTGCTGAAGATGAAGTGTGGTGTTACCCTTGCTGCACAGTCAGTCAGGAACTGGATCATTGACAGGAAAATGCCAGGGGATCAGAGGAACGGCCACAGCATCTTCCAGCTGAGTCAAATGGTTTTATTCCTGCTTAGGTAAAATGTGTATAATTAGAGCTGAGTCAGGGGCTGGGGTTTTTTGGTTTTTCCTCTAACCCAAGTTTGACCCAAGCTTACCTCATTAGTCTGCCAGAATCTAAATTAAATCCAATCCTGTCCAACATAATAATTTCCTTCTCCAAAGTGCAGTTGGTGGCATTCTGTGGTGATGCATTATTTCAGCATACACACACTTGCCTAGCTCTAGTTTAGTGAACGTGAATGCTTATTTTTCGTGACTGATTATAACAGTTGGCTTTAGCACTCTTAAAGGGAAAAGCTATTACTGATAGATGAGCTGAATACATGGCCTTTCTTAAGTAATAAACTACTTTTATAGTTGATACATCTTTATAATTTAAAGTAAGAAGACTCTTTTGATGTTTTTTTATACTTGCTTTCTAGAAAAGGAATTCTCAGAACTTTGTTTATACCAGTGCAAATGCATTGTGTGAGGAGGGTTGCTGGTATTGCATCCCTGTACTGGGAGCCTCACAAAAAGCCCTGTCAGATCTGTGAGTCTTTCTGTGGGAGGTTTTGTAAGCAGGAAAAACGGGGTTGCATAGCTTGGAGAGGGGGCTTATGCAAAACCAAATGGGACAGATGAGTGTGGGATTGTTCAGCCTAGAGCAGAGAAGGCTCCAGGGTGACCTCATTGCAGCTTTGCAGAGCCTGAGGGAAGCCTGCAGGAAGGATGGAGAGAGACTAGTGACAAGGGCCTGGAGGGACAGGACAAAGGGAATGGGTTCAAACCTAGAGAGGGGGTTTAGATTGGAGATTAGGAAGGAATCCTTCCCTGGGAGGGTGGGCAGGCCCTGGCACAGGGTGCCCAGAGAAGCTGTGGCTGCCCCTGGATCCCTGAGAGTGTCCGAGGCCAGGTTGGACGGGGCTTGGAGCACCCTGGGCTGGTGGGAGGTGTCCCTGCCCATGGCAGGGAGTGGAACAAGATGGTCTTTAAGTGCCCTTCCAACCCAACTCATTCTGTGTTTCCATGAGCACAACAAGAGGCAGGAACAAGAAGGCAAAGCTGTCTAGTCAAGCACTGTCCCTTGCTTAGCTGATGTCTTACTGGGGCAGTATTTGAAAGTATCAGCCTTCAAATGAACACAGCAGCAGTAATTCCGTTAGGTTTTGTATGACAGATGTATTTGTCCTCATGCAATCTGCTCTTTGAGACTTCAGCAGCTATACATGCAACTTAAATATAGTAATTGTCTGACCTTGCTACCAAAAGGTTCCCATGTGGTACTCTGAGAATTTGGGGCATGAAACAGCAAAGAGCGGTATACACTTGTAAAAATTGACTTTTCTTCTTGTGATTATGTTTTCTCACATTTCCCAACCAAATCTTAAATAGCTGTGTACTCTTAATTTTCAAGGAAAATTAGTGAGGAAGACTCAAGACTCATTTTCAAATTAGAGTTTAATTCTGGTGTGAAATATATTTGGGTTGTGTTTGAATAGTTCCAAAAGAGCAATACCCGTTAGAATTTCTGCTCTAACTAATAGGTTTCATTTTTTTAAACCAAAAGTGGCAGGGAAGCAGAAAGCCATCCCTCCTGTTTCTGCTGTATTCCAGGGCCCATACACGCTGATGGAGTCCTGCCTAATGCCAGGTTCTTGTAACAAGGATTCTCTCATTATAAAGCAACAGGACTACTGAAATGTGGATTTCCAGAACTTGGCTTTAGAATGGTAAAAGCTTTTTGTGAAGAATTTCTGAAGCTGAAGGTGACTTCAATTTTCATAATTTCACCAAAATACTCCAGCAGGAACTTTGTCTTGTAAAATGAATTATTTTGGAGATGATAACAGTAAAGTAACAGTGGAATTTTCAGACCACGTGCAATTTTCCTTCCACATCTGTAGGAATAACCAGTGCTGCTGCTCTCTGGTTTTGAAGCACTGCTGAACCAGTGGAGGGGGCAGCCCCCTTTTCCTAATCCCTTTTGGATCCCGGGATGAGCAAAGCTTGGTGGAGAGATAAGGGAGCTGTTCCCTCCCCTCTTGGCGATGAAGGTGATTTGAGTTTGCCTATCCTGAGTCCTGACAGCTGCATCCAGAGGTTCCAGGAGGGCACTGAGGAATGAATGCAATGATACTTCCTTTTCCAAAAGATTTTTTAAAAATTCTCTTTGTGTTTCTAATTATATAAATAGATACACTTATACAGATATATATATCAGATTAATTTGTGCAGTGAAAATGTCAAGAGTGGATTTCCAGTTCTCCTTTAGCCTCAGTGGTATTCTGTTTAAATATGGGTCTTCCTCAGGTAGAAACAACAATTTGTCACTCTGTCATTGTCAGGGAAAAAAAAGAAAAAAAAATTCATTTGGAGCAAGCTGTGAATGTGGGAAAACGACAGACTGTTGTATCCGAACACTGCAACACATTTACTTCCCTGCTAATCTGGCACAATAACAGCACTATAGACTTTAGAATATGATTGCCTATTTAATAAGTAGAGGGCAGCAAATGTCAGCTGTGTCTGCTTGTCAGAAACCACAGAGGCTGCTCGGACAACAATCTGAATTATTATTTAGCTGTTCTGGTCCCTTGGTTGAGCCTGGTGTCCTCTGCAGCAGCTGCCAAGGAGAGGTCAAGGTGTACTTGGGCTTCAGCCCGCAGGGTGAGCTCCCCCATCCCCTCTGTGTGCAGTGCCCAAATACCCGGAGCGAGGGCTGTGATTGTCACCGAGCCATGCTGGGTGCCCGAGGCAGCACAGCTGGCAGCCTTCGTCTGCCCCGACACATGTGGGGCCTGGGGCAGTTCCCTGTGCCCTGCCCAGCCCCCTNGCCACCTGCCCAGCCCCCTGCCCAGCCCCCTGTCCCCTGCCCACCCTCCTGGGGCTGCTCAGCACCCGCAGCATCGCTGCCCTGCCCGCCTGCCTGGGCACGGCACATGGCACATGTCCTTGTTGTGAGACCCATTCACAGGGGCCTCCCTGAGCTCCCACAGCCCCATCCCAGCCAGGTTCTGGGGGGTATTTCCATGTTGGGTCATCTCGCAGTGGCAGGACCTCGTTTGAAATGTGTACATCTCAAAGAACATGCTGCTTTTTGTAAAAATTGGGATCTGTTTGTAGCCAGTTAGTAGAATATGAAAGAGTTCATGGGAGCAGAGTTAAACCTAAAGTTGGAATGTAGTAGTAAAAGTTTTAAGAGTCATTTAAAACTCCCTTGCCAGTCAGCTTGTGAGAGAATTGAAATACGTGCATGCAATACTTTTGTTATCTCCAGGTAATTTATAAGATACACAAGACTTTAATTTTCACACATCTCTTGAAGAATATTTTATTTAGCAGACTGTAAAATCAGGAACAAAGAATCTGATTCTGTAAATCTGCTCTGTACAAGTATGCTAAAATTTTCCTGCCAGGCTCATCAGCCTGTCCTCCTGTGCTGGGATGTGGCAATTACTGCTGTGTACTTAGGCAGGTGTGGATGTGCTGTGGGGTAGTGGGGACATGGGCTTTGGTGTCATTTTCAGGTACTTTATTGTGGTAGAGTTTCTAAGGAATGTTTAATGCCATTAACAGCAGGGTAAAAAGTGTCTGCTTTGATTTATTAAATACTCAGCCTTTCTGGCTGTAACTAGGTTATGTGCATACTTATCTAAACTACAAGCCAGGTGGCAAGTCAGTAACGTGCAGAGGTCATGAAAGGTGTGTTAGCATCTATTTCCTATTTTTAGTTCAGTCTTGTCATTAGAAAATACCATGTCAGCCTGTGAAAGAGTTGTTACATCATCTTAGTTGAATAATGAGATTCTGCTAAACATACCCTGAAAAAGCAGTTACCTTTCAGTAACAGTCATCTTTTAAATAAATAAGATTTATTATTGCCATTCACAATGTAGGTCTGGATGATTATTTTTCCCTCAAGTATGTGTTTATTAAAGTCTGATGTAATTGTCTCTCAAACATAAACACTTGAAAGGTATTAGTGCATTTTTAGTGTTATTAGGTAGTTAAGTAATGATTTGTAAGAGTTTTGTTTTCATGTAGTGTTAAAAATTGTTACTGAATTGGGGGCTAACTTCTGTTTCTCCATGGAAATGGTGAGAAATATCTGATTTTCAGGAGTGGGCAGGTGTGTTCTGTCTCTTTGTGCTGATGAGTGTCCGTGCACTGGGGTGTTACAGCTTCCTCAAAACTGCTCTCTCAGTATCGGGTAGGGCTGAAGCAAAGCAAATTGAAAACCAGGGTGATGCAATTAACAGTTCATGGGTTTATTGACTCTGCACAGCCACGGAGAACAGAGCAGGCTTCTTACACTGCTGTGCCCTTTCCCTTCACAAGTCATAAATCTGTTTATATTCAGAACAGACATTTATATTCTTGAAACAGGAATAACACCAGGTACATTCTGAAGATTTCTCTCAATGGCCAAAAGCCATATTCTCATGTTAAGGTGCTTGAAAATCTACTAATTTCCTAAAAAGTAGTAGTAATAAAAAGATCTATCCTGGAAGAAGAGCTGATATCTGCAAACATGTTGGGTAATCCAAGTAAGCTTTAGGAAACTACCAAATAGCCAAAATGGGAAATTAGAGCATAAAAACTAAAATCAAGTGTTGATTGTGTTCAGGATGACAGGAGAGGAGGAGAATGTTCACTCTGCTACAAGCATACTGGAGGTGAAATTGGAGAGAGCAGACCACATTTTTGTGAGAAATAGAATAGTTTTCTCTATGTATTTTCAAAATCTCAGTTTAAATTCTGGAGACATTTGATGTATGTTTCCACGAGGAGCCCAGCACTTTGGCTGTGCTGGACATGGCCAGCCTGGGAGAGGTGGGATGGGCTCCCCATGTAGGGAACCTGTAGGATATACAGGGGAGCTGCTCTGCCTTACTATGACAGGTAATGATTAAGGAGGTTGTTGGCTATACATTATTGCTCCACTGTGTATGCTGCTGTTTGGAGGAACAGTACAGTCAGTATTCAACCTAATTGTTCTCTATTTTAATAATGGCTGTCATCAGCATTTGCCAGTCTGTCCTTCTTAAGCAATATATTTAGGGAATCTGTTGTGTATCAGGTGTGTCAGAAAACAAAAATACAGGATGATTTTTTTTCTTCTCTCTAGCAATATAAGTTGTTTGGATCTTTTTGTTATTTTACCTTTTTAGTGATCTAGGTGACCACAAGATAGAGTGTTACAGACCTCCAGGCTGCATGGAAAACATCTGAAGAAATGCCGTACAGTAGCTAACCCTATAAACTTCTCTAATTAAGTCTCAGATTGAAAACTTGTACCTTATTTTAGGGTGCAGAAGTCAAACAATGCTCTGAATTTTACCAGACATGTCACTTCTCAGAGGAGAAGGGTAACTTGAGGTCATGAGAGACTGGCACAGTTTTCTGAGACCAGTTGTTTATTCCCAGTTTTGTCAAGGGTTTACCTTTGTAATTTACACAGGGATAAAATATTCCTCACTATAGAGCTGAACTTCTGTGGGGTTTGGGTGCAGTCGTGGTGCTCAGGAGAAGGGGCTGGGTTTCGGTAATATGTGACAGCATTTTGCTCTGTAGTTATTTTGTGTTTTGAACACAGAGCTATTACAACACCTATTTAAATATTTTGTACATTGTTATGTTACCTGAAATGCATATGTTTTTTGAATTTGTCAACTGATGGTCCTGGTGAGGAGCAATATATGCAATATATGGTGATTTCTGAGATCTGCTCAGCTATACAAAAGACAAAAATTCATAAATGTACATTTCATAAATATCCTCAGGTCATTTTAACTGAGGCTTTAAAACCAATTCCTCAGTTAAAAAATGCTCACCTGTCCATCAGCTGTGTGGAGACCTTATTTCTGTAATTAGTGCTGAATTTTGAAAAGCCAATGCCCTGGGTCAGGTGGATCAGGGGTGTCTGCCTTAGCAGGAATGTGAGCACATGTGCTGGCTGGGCAGGGGTGACAGTGACCTCCCTGTGCCCTGCTGGGGGTGGTTGTTTTTGCCCCATGTGCCTCTTGGTGTGTTTTTGCTCCTGTCACTTTTTAAATGTGTGTCCCTCATGTTTAAAGTGTTATAATGGAGTTCTTCTGTTGCATCATTGTAACTTGGAATAACTCTGTTGACATCAGTAGCAATATTCAAAACAAACAGAATTTGCCCCTCTGGTGTTAGATGCAATCTCATATCAAAACAACTCCTGTGGACAATTATGGTTTATTGCTATCAGCTGCACTTAACAGTTTTACTTCAATGTAAAATATTTTTGTAATTGTACATATACAATAACCTGCGCTCGTGTATACCATTTATTTGAAAATCAACTCCAAATTTCATGACTTTGCGTTAATTTCTGCTTTTGCATACTTAGCACCTATTTCCAGTCTCCTCACTTGGATTTTGTTAAGATGCAAAGAAGCAGGTAAATGTTTTCAGTGCAGCAGGTCTGTTCTCTCTCTGCAGCAGCTTCCCATTTACTGCCAGCTCTTCAATGATGCTCCCCGTGTGCCCCAGCTCGTGGTGCCCGTCACCACCTCACACTGGTCCTGGGGACAGGTTGGGTGCTGAGCACTTCCTGCATGCACATGGCACACCAGAGTTCATCTGGCAGCAGGTCATCCACCCTGCCTTCTTGCAAAGGGGGATCCCTCAGCCCAGCCCGTGTTCAGAGCTGTGCCCACCGCCCTGGGCATGGGGACATCGGGTGGCACCCGGGGCACGTGGGGTGTCACCCACTAAGGAGGGCAGAATGAGCTTGTGGTGATTCCAGCCTTCTGCTTGAGATCCCTGGTAGTGTCTGTTGTGAATTTAAAACTGTCTAATCAGTTCTGTAATAGAGCATTATTAAATAGCCTTCAGATTTATAGCCAAAAAAGAACCTCTAAAGGCGTGTAGAACCATTATTACTTGGGGGGCAGTATTTTAACCCCATAGTTTTAAAAGTGGACTGGTCAGAAAACTATGGGGGTTTTAGGCATTAATATTTTGAACATCAGGTTTAGAATGTAAGGAAATTTTACCCAATTCGAACAGGAAAGTCAGAAATTTATTTCTTTTTCAACCTTGTGAGGAAGAGGAACCTGTAATGAGGGAATAATCTGGAGTTCTCCTCTCTTGTTATAATGTGCCAAGGAACAGAGAGCAAAGAATATAGTGGAATTTTTCTGTGGAGAATTACATTCTGCTGATGGTGACACACATTTTAGACTGGTAATACATTGAGGGATCATAAAGATCTAAATCAAAGTTTCAATTTGCAATAAACTGAAGATTAATTAACCCCCCCTGTGTTATTTTGGAGATGGGGAGAGTGTCTGTGGGAAAAGCAGAAGGAAGAGTGAAAGATTAAAAATATTTTACTTGAAAAGATGAATGTAAGGAGGCGCATTTAGATAATCTAATTTCCTTTTTAATGCAAATCTGATTATTTGATTATTCACTTTTATTATTTATTTATCCTTATACAAAAGGTATGCATTACGATGTATTGGGAATATGGGCATTTTTTACAGTGCAATAATAGTGCAACTATTGCACTCCTTTCATCTATTGGTGAAAAAGGACTTCAAGAAAAAATATTTTTGAATAGAATTAATTAAGGGATTCTTATAGTGCTAAGCTTAATGTAACTGCAGTTGTTTAAAGCAGAAAAACAAGAGAGAAAACAAATAATGCCCCTTAAGCAGATGCTTATTCACGTAGGATAACCAGTCTTTGATTTTGGAGAGGTGGTGTGACTTGCAGCTGAAAACCTTGATTTAGTGTCGTTATTTATATCTGCAATAAATGAGGAATAAGCATAAAACATGAAAAGGAAAATTAAGTATTATGCTAGTTCTCTTACTTTTTTATTTTATTTACATGAAATAGTCATTTTTTAATGGTGTGTTGCTGTGCCTTTTGTTGACCATCTCTGTACGCCAGGTCTGTCTGCTTGTTTCCATTGGCTTGTCATGTTCACTAATTAGGGAACTGCTGCATGATTCACCTTGTTAATTAGAGGGACTTGCACACAAAGGCCCTTCGGGCAGTGCGAAAGAAGAGCCTAGCACTAGTGCCCTGAGAAAGCTACAGCCTGTGAAGTAATTCTTCTCATCTACCTTCTATTTTTTATTTGAAATGAATAAATCATTGAGATTTTCCTTGTGGAGTGAGAATGCAAGAATTCACATCTTTGTAAGATGTAAATTATATGTGATCAATAGAAGGGGAAGACTACTGTATTGTACTTACAAGATTCCCTAATTTACTACTTGTCAGTGTCTGAGAAATGGCTTGAAATATTTTGTCCCCACACTGTGGTGTGTTGTTCCCTTGATCTGCAGCAGAAATGAGCAGTATGGTTTTGCTATAGTTAAATCTAAAATAGGAAAGATGTAGATTATTTAAATTTCGAGCTTGTTTTGCATCCCCAGTGGAGCTTCCCTTGCACAAGTGAAGCCCCAGCACTGCCCCCCCAGCTGTTAGGGGAGGAAGGTGGTGGGTGTCTGGCTATTTTTGTTCTGCTGTTCTGCTCTGCCTCAAATCTCACTTTCTAACAGAGCAGCACACTCACTACAGTGTGTATTCTTTAGTTGAATATAGTTTCAGAATAAATTAAATTTGTTTTTTTCATGTCACTTAGACTTGATCAAACCCCAAGCCAGCCTGCAGAAAAGGATATTGCGTTAAAAGTGCACAACCAGTCGCTCCCCTACACATTTCCCATCTGTTTATGGCACTTCACACATTAACTCCAGTGCCATTCTCTCTAACTATTTGATTAAAATTACTTATTACAGCCAAATGATTTTTAGGAGATTGCTACATTTGCCTCATTTCCTCAAATGAGGGTGGCAGTTTCAAGATGCAGATTTCCCATAAGAATGCTGGAGGACTGGTATCAAAATCTGGGCATTTTCTTTCGGAATAATCTAGTTAGTAAAGCCTCTTACTAGAATTTCTGATTAACTACTATTTTAAATGCACTTAAAATTTCTGCTATTTGGAAGTTTTGTGCTAATGGCATATAGCCACAGAAATTTTACCAAAAGACAGAAATGCTTATTTTGAAAAAAATAAAAATAAAAAAATTGAGAAAATGCTTCAGGCTGACTTGAGATTTTATGGTCTGAAATACTGTTACTCTTCTCTTCCATGAAACTGAGATCTTCCTCTGTGCTTCAGTCTGCAGTTGACTCCTTTGACAGACTAGCCAAGAACTTCCTCCTTCTTTTTGGTACAGTTCTGGTGGACTGGTTCTTAATTATTTCATATTTCAAGTGTGTGCCCGAGATGGAACAGAAATAAAAGCTCTGCTCTCATGACTCGTGGTGCACAGAGAAGACTGCAGACAGAATTCCTGCTCCGAGTGCCATACACTAACACAGAGTTGGAGCAGCCAGGGAGAATTGTCACCATCCAAACAGCTCTTGTATTACTCAGACACAATGAAAGATATTTTCAAAAATGTTTGTTCTAGGGCTGCTTCACCCTCTGAAAAGCAGAGCAGTCCATTCAGGGCCCAGTGCAAGGCTCAGCAGAGCAGCCTCTGTGTGTGCTCAGCTGCAGGTGTGGGCAGCTGATGGGAGGCTTCCCTGGGACCTTCCTCTGGCCCTCCTCTGTCCAGTGCATGACTTCAAAAGCACAAAGTTAGCTCTTAGTTAGCCCCCATTATCCCAGGGTTTCTGTCAGATGTCCCTCACAAAAGGCACAGCTCAACAGGTTTGCTGCTCTTTGTTCCCTTGCTCTGTGACTCTGCCCTTCATACAGGCTTTGGCTGGATTGGATATTCCCTGATCTTCCTTAAAGCATCAGGCTGAGTCCTCACACAGTGGCTCACTTGGAGGGGAAAGGAGAACATCCTAGAAATCTGGGGAGGATAGTAAACCCCCACTTAGATTAGCAGAGGGAAAATACCTTAACCCACCTTTGTCCCCAGTGCCCCAGGAGTGAGGGTGTTCTGTTCCATGCCCCTGAACTGAGGAGCCTGAGGAAGCCACCAAGCTTTGGGATTTGTACTTCTACCAGCCAGACTTATGCTGGATGTGTCGTTTCCTTTAAAGAACAGCTGGAGAAGATTTGTAGTTTTCCATTGTTGCCCTGCTCAGAAATACCATTAGGACTAATAATAATAAAATAGCAGATCTTAGGGAATTTTTTTCAGAGTTTTTTCTGTTCTCACTACAAGTAAGTTCCTGGCATTTCAATAAGTTGCCAGCTCCAGTAGTGCTGATCCTGCCCAGTTGTTTGTGCCTCAGAAAGCCCTTGCTCAAATGGTCCCTATTTGGCTTGGCAAATCAGCCCAACACTATTATGGGACCTAACAAATATCAAGGCTTAAAATAGGGGTGCCACCAGCTTAGAGTATGAGAGGCTGGAACTGGTGCTGCTGGAGATAAGTTGTTTGAGGAATAGTGTAACCAAACCCAGACAAAAGGTACTGCAGCTCCAATAACAGATAGTGAGGAATGAAGAAATGTAATGATTAAAGTTACTGGATGGATAAAAAAAACCAGTGTTGTAGAACTCTGTTGAGGTGTTTGAGGGATATCTTCCTAAAAGTATTTATTATGCCTTGTGTCACTCTAGATGGAAATACATAGCTTAAAGAGGTGATTGGACAATTGCAGAAGTAAATAAATGGGTTTAAGTTAAGATAAAATAGTGTATTGAATTAGGAAAGTCAAAAAATACAACCAAGCATGATAAAAAATTACAAGACTTCTTAAAATCAAATCTCTAAACTCTTCTTGCTTTTAATTTTTAGAAGCCATGAGTCAGCTTTTAAGGATGCTTCCAAGAAAATTAAACCTGTATCATATATATATATCAATAATCAGCTCAGACAGTGCATGGTCTTGAGTAGTAAGGAGATAAAATCTTTAGTTTTACTGATAATTATTTAAAAATTCGCATTTAACTAATTCCAGTACATGACTGGAGAAAATTACTATTAATGCTTTTTCTTTCAGGGAGAAGTAAAAGTGAACAGCAGGATGGAGCTGGAATTTTCTGTGTCAGGGTCTGACAGGGATTGAAAGGAATAGGGCATGTTTAAATGGAATTTCTGAGTAAACTTCTAAAACTTAATGAAATTAGATGTAATAAACACAAATGTCTATTGTAGGAAGGATGCTTGGCCCACAGTAGCCAGTTAAGATTCCAGAACTGTGTTCAGATGCTCATTACTTTGAGAAACACTCATCTTGGGGCTGAAACGTGCCTGGGGGATTTTTTTTTCCTAACACTATGCAATAATTTTTGAATGCTTTTAAAAGTGTGGGAGAATATTAAAAAAAAAAAAAAACCCCAGCAATACCAAACCCAGACTACAAACCCCTTTTGCAGTAAAGTCAAATTCAAATCTTGATCTGGTCCAAATAGATGTACAGCCATTGCAAGTCATGACTGGAGCTTTTACTGAGCTGTGGAAGAAGGGTTATAAAGAAGCAGCAGCCAGCTTTGGATTGAAGAAAACAAGGTATATTTTGTCAGAGCTGTGAATCCTTACAAGTCTCACAGAATATATTCAGTGTACAGCTTGCTGTCACACAGGTCAAACCCCTCTGCTGTTGCACCATGGCAGTGGCTCTTGTGAACCTTGTCTCTTTGGAGCAGTTTCTTGCCAGCAGTAGCTGTGGCCGTGTGGCTGTGCCACCCTTGGAGCCTGGAGTGGCACGGAGGGGCAGGAGCACAGCATGGGCACTGCAGGCACCAGCTCTGAAGTTCACTGATGCACCACTCCTTCTTCATCATTGTCCTGCACTTGTTGAGGTTACTGCCAGCATTTTTAATGAGCTTCATTCTTTAATTGCACCTTCTGTTGTGGGCATCTTAGGACATGTGTAATGGTTCCGCATTTCAGGCACTCCTCAGCAAAAAAAGATGTTTTTCCGGGGGGTGTAATCACTGTCTGAGACTGATAGATACATGTTGCAGAAGCATCAATTAAGACAAGCTTTTCCCAGCATACGACCCTGTTATCAGGAATTAAGCCATCCATCGCCAACAGAATTAGGAGGGATCTCCATTCATGCCTATTGGCCAGAAATCAGGGCTTAAATCACTGTTTATATGATATTGCTTTCATCAAACCTCTCTGCCATTTCACACCCTCCCTTGCCAGTTCCCTGTTTGGGGTGCATTGCTGCCTGTCTTCACTCCTGCCTGCAGTTATTTACTGTTATGTTCTGTGCTGCTGGACCTCTTAGGTGCTATTTCTGAACTATGCTGGGAATTGTAAGTAGGCAAAATCTAGTTCTTTGTGGGCTGAGTTTGCTCTGTGACTATAGAAACTTACTTTTACAACTTGGCTTCTATTCCCTTATCAGATCCTATATTGGCAGTATTTAAACATACATGACTTCTTCCTTAAGCTCTTTCTTCTTCTTTATCTTCACAATCATCTCTGTGTCTCTGTCACTGGGTTATTTTCCTTCCAGGCCAAAAGACATCCCTGAATTCTGCCTGTAGGTAGAGAAACACCTCCTTGACCTTTTCTTCTCTCATGTGATGCCACTCCCTCTTTTCCCTTTTATTTTTGAAAGTATTTATATGTAGACTTGAATTTTAAGAGTTCCAGTCATGCTCTCACTTTCTGATACTACTGAAGGAGATGTCTCAGTGCAGTCCCTGGCAGCTGCAGCTCATGCCCATATTTCATCTACATCTCTGCTTTACACAAAGCTAATTGTCATTTGCCTACATTTTGCCTGATGAATAAGTTGTGTTCCTGGTTTTTGGAAATTATTAAATCTAGATTTTAAGGTCTGATGTTGATAGTTCAGACAGACATATGGCTGTCTTCCTTGTGGCATATGGCTTGTGGCACTTCTTGTTGAAATACCTAAATGTGTCATAACAAATAATGATATAAAGAAAACAAACTAACATTTTCGAAGCTCTGTTGTTAGGTTTACGTTATGAAAGCAGTGGAACAGTGTTCTTTCTGTGGTTTTAATGCTGTGCCACCATCACAAAGAAGAAAATGCCATTGTCTAAATAATGCTTCCTTCTTATGCTGTACTTTTCATCAAATGAGATACCTCTCAGTAAGTAAATGGCATGCTAAAAATACATTTGGGTTGGATAAGGAGCAAGGAAGAGCATTGAATTTGTAAACATTTTTCTCCTATAATATATTGAAATATTTGTGTTTTAGAGAAATATTTTTACTTTCAAAAAAGTTAATTGTTGTTAATTAGTGTGGTTCTGAATTGAAGCATTGCTTCCTTCCCAGAGGGCAGAAATTTTAATATGTTATTGATAAGTATATGCATATTAATTATGATGAAGGGAAGTTAAAGAATGATTTTGCATTAGCAGTCCAATATGAAAATGAGAGTGTGAATGAATGCAGCTATCAAACAATAGCATCTTGGTGGTTGATGCAGTGAGTTAGATTAATTTCTGCTAAATCATGTTAATTAACAGGAAATTATTTTATCAGGATGTATAGATAGTAACAGGTGCTTCATTTGTTTAAATATGCAGAAATTGCTAACTGGCTTAGTTAGAAGAGAAACTGTATTGTAAAACAGGCTGCTCTGTTGCTTTAAAATACAATTGATTGTGTAAAGTAAGAAGCTTAAGTAGCTTCGGTTTTACAGGTACTTTTAAGAGTCATTTCCGAACCCTGAAAGTGGCTGGTTGAATTGTTAGTGTTGAGGATTCAGGGGTGGTTACTGTGGAACAGGCTGCAAAGCTGGTGCAAAGTCATTTCCACCTGACTCAGAGTGTGGCTGCAGAGCACCCTGGGGACAAGAGCCCCTCAGTCTGTGCTCAAGGGACAGTGTCTCCTTTCTTGTACCGAGGCCAAGATTCTGCATTTTTATTTATTTTAAACAAAGATTGCAACTGGGAGGAATATTTCTGGTGAAGAGACAGATGATGAGTATAAAGAGACTGGTGCAGGTAATCTGATGTAGGCGATGGAAAAACAGTCTGTGACTTGGAGATGGAAAGAAGATAAAGTTGGAATGGGGATGTGAAGAAGCCAACAATGGAGGTCAGTCTGCTCTGGGATGTCAAATAATATCCAGGAGTCTTGTCCAATGTCTTGCTGCTGAGTATCCCTAAGCTGCAAGGATGTTTTATTGTACCAAATCTGTAGTTAATAGTGAGTGTGCAGAGATGTTCTGAGTCAGCTGGGGTGCAGTAACCACTGCAAGATTAAGGCCTCTATTGATAACCACTATCAGGATCACAATTCTTTTGATTATTTTTAAATGTCATTTAAATGATTCTCTGCCTTTGGGTGAGTTTAAAAAAGAAAACCCCAAAACCCAGCAGTGATAAGTTTAGAAGGTTGATGAGGATTTGTGCAACAGTATTTATCAAGTGTTTCAGCACTTCAGTCCTTATTTTATAAAACATCAGGATACTCTGATCTCACTGATGATGCATGTGTTTGATGTATTAGAAATTTTTTGATCAGCATTCATGAAGGTTTACATAAGGTTGTTCTTTCCTGCTGTAGTTTACCCCGGTGTGTACTGCAAAACCAGTACCAGAAACTGTATTGTGTTTTTCTCTGGAGCTTTTGAACCTGGCAGCATATTCCTTATTTGTATTAAATTAATGATGTCTATTCATCCCACTGGGGCTTGATTATAAGTAAGGCACGTAGTAGAGGAGGATCCCTGTCTGGAGAGCTCATAGCATGAATAGACAGGCTGGGTGATGTGGGGTGAGAGGCACAGGGAGGTGAAGGAGAAGGGCTTACCAGGGTTCACCCAGTGTGGGTAGAACAGAGCCCAGCTCCTTTGGCTCTGGCTGTTGTTCTCAGGTTTCCTGTCAGCTGCTGCATTATAGGCCGTGGAAAATCTTGTGCATTTGTCAAAAATTAGTATGTGATATCAAGAGCTATCTTTAGCTTTCCTCACTGATGAAAAAAGGAAGGACGAAGAACCAGAGGAAGAGACAAGCGCAAACCCTTCTGCAGACTCTTGAAGCTGTTCCATGTTTGGTGGGTAGAACAGCACCAGACACTGCAGGTTTCAGAGTGAGGGCAGGATTTATCCCTCTATGGGAACTCTGGAGAAAGGGCATGATTTGTTTACAATTTGCATGTGCAAAATAAAAAAAATAAAATGAAAAAGAGGCCCTGTGCTTATATTGCATGTTGGAACAATCATGGTACAGTACAGGTAGTACAGAGAGCCAAGTATTTGCTCCTGTGGGTTTGGAAATGGTGACTTTGGATAAGATACTCATATAATATTCATATAACCTTTGCATGATACCAGTTATCTGTTAGACTCCATTCCTGACCTGCACCTCCCAGGAAACGAATACTTACTCCAGTGCAAAATTTCTTATTCTGCAAAGCTTGACAACTTCGTCTGAGATCACTCTGAGCCAGTTGGCCCTCGCTTAAATATTCATCAGACTTCTGATAATTGTGATAACCCTTATAGGCTGGCAAGCATGGCAAATTAGCAAAAAGATGATTGATCTTTTTTTATATGCGGTTTTATCTTCAACCTTTCCTGGATATATGTTATACTGTAGTAATAATTTCTTCTCTAAGGTATTTGCCAGTATCTGGATTTGCACATCTATTTACAGTTGCCTTGAAGCCTCATAATTACAATACAGCTGAAATGTCCATTTTCTTTCCCTGACTACAAATAGGGATCAATCGAATTTTAAATGACTGCTCACGGGCTAGCTTCCGATCATGACCTTTGTAAATGATTAGAGCTCACCACTGTTGCTATCTACCTTGAAAGGGTAAGCGGGCAGCTCTGTCTAACTGGCATTTAATCTGGAAGAGAGCCAAAGATATTTGAGCTAAAAACCTAATATGAGTTGGCAAAGAGAAGTATGTATGGACCTTTGCACTATTATTTAGATATTTTTCTGCGTTTCGTTTTTGTAGTTAGGAAATTCTTCTATGCTGCAGATGAGAAATGTGTTTTTAGATGATGTTAGACTGGAGTTATGATAATAACCGAAGTGGCAAAATATATGGCATAAAAATATGGAAAATGGATTTTCAAACTCTAAATTACTGAATTCACTTTTACTGAAGAATATAGAAACATAGAACTGTTTGGGTTGGAAGGGACCTTAAAGCTCATCCTGTCCCCACCCCCTGCCATGGGCAGGGACACCTTCCACCAGCCCAGGGTGCTCCAAGTTCCAACCAACCTGGCCTTGGACACTCCCAGTGATCCAGGGGCAGCCACAGCTTCTCTGGGCACCCTGTACCGGGGCCTGCCCACCCTCCCAGGGAAGGATTCCTTCCTGGTATCTCATCCAAATCCACTCTGTTTGAAGTAATTTCGCCCTGTCCTGTCCCTCCATGCCCTTGGAAAAAGTCCATCTCCAGTGTTCTTGTGAGTCCCCTTTAAGTACTGGAAAGTCACAGTGAGGTCTCTCCTGAGCCTTCTCTTCTCTGGGCTGAACAATCCCAATTCTCTCAGCCTTTCCTCACAGCAGAGATGCTCCAACTCTCTGTGTGGCTTCCTCTGGACTTGTTCCAGCAGGTCCATGTCCTTCTTGTGTTGGTGGCCCCAGAGCTGGAGGCAGCTCTGCAGGTGGGTCTCACAAGAGTAGGGGGAAAGAATCCTCTTCCTCACCTGCAGTCCCTCCTCAGGCTCTGGGATGTGTCAGCCTTGGAATCGTGGGAGGGTGGGATGGACCTTCATCAGCACTTGAGTTCAAAGCCCTCCTTTGGGAGCTTGTGCCCAAAGCTGTCCAGACATAATGCTTGGCCACAAATATGTTGCACTGCTGAATGAATAAATCTGAAAATTGCACTGAATAGGGGCCATGAGGTGGACCTGCTCTTTCTGGACAGAGGTGAAAGGAGAAAAGATACTTTACACTGGCACTTTTTTGCTTCAATCTTCTTTTCTTTTAACATCATGCAAGATAGTTCAGGCCCTGCTTTTATGTGCGGGTCACATGTAGGTAATGGCTGAGACACTTCCAGCTATGCTTGTCAGTTCAGTTTTATTTTAATGAAGAATTGTGCCTGTATCATACAACGTTTCATTACCACCACTGAATTTCTGGAGGTATTGCTCTGTGCATTGCTGCTGAGGCAGGGACAGTATGACATCAGTGGGACCAGAAAGCAAACACCTCTTCTCAATTTACTGGGGGATTTTACAAACCCAAAGTTTTGAAATTAATAAGGATAATTGCTAAGAGCTATGAACACTTTTATCTGATTAAAATAATATACTGTGTTATCTAATCAATTATTGGTCTGTAGTATTGATGATCAGAATATTTATTAAAGTAATAGTGTTCATAGGAGTCTGACACTGAAAGGATTATAGAGTTTATAGTGAACATGCAATCTTGCCTCTCTTATACTGGCCAGAGTACTTTCTCTTATTTTCTGTAGCATGCTACATTATTACATAATGCAGCTGGCAGGTTGGCTAATACTTAGCTTCAAACTAGTCAAATGTGTTCTTACCTAAAGCCTAATCCCAGAAAGCAGCTGTAAATTTGGTTTGGGGAGGTTTTATGCCAGCATTAGGTTCAGCTGGCATTTAGGCAGAGATGTTTTATTGATTTAGATTCTTTTTAAAGAAAATATCAAGTATGTTTGAAATATTCAAAATAAATATGGAATTAAAAAAAGAGTTGGCATTTACATTCTTCATATCATGAAGATATGGTTAGTATACAGTACTTGCTAAGGCAGTTGTTAATGAGAAGGATGGAGTTCCCAAAAACAGCTGAGTTATTGGGAAGTGGAAATCCTGTGAAAAGTCACGAGAACTTCTGTACCTTCATCACTCCTCTATGGCAAAGCTGCTAAAATGGTACTTGTGGGAACAGCAACGTGCTGTGAGGGATTGCTCCTTTGTGACTTCCACCTCCTGCTCACAGGGCTGAAACCAAGGCTTTGCAACGCCCCTGGACTCCAAACTAACGCGAGCTGTTTGTGTCCCTGCAGATGCAGCAGCAGGAGCTGGCCCAGATGAGGCAGAGGGATGCCAACCTGACGGCGCTGGCAGCCATCGGTCCCCGCAAGAAACGGAAGCTGGACGTGCCCGGGCTGCTCTCCATAGGAGGGGAGGTATGTCCATCCACAGGGGGACACATTCCTGCTCCTCCACACCCTGGGGACAGCCAGAGTTGCTGCATGCTGCTGTTTTCAGGGAACTCTGTAACTTGAAAAGGCACATTTCTCAGTGAGAAGGAACCTGAGTCCGGTTTATCTTGCCACAGTTAAAATGACATCATCTCTTAGTTGTGTTTTCAAGTGTTCACTTTCAGCAGGTAATTAAAGAGTATTTTAAAAATAGTTAAATGTGAACTGTAGGTCTCAAATTACTTACTGCCTTTTTACCTGTTTTCTCCTCTGCACAATCCGAGGGAAAACGAATAAAAAAACAAGTAGGGCATGAAGAAGTATCCAGAGAAACACACCTGCAGTCTTACAGTTTGAACCAAGAGCTTGTAGCAGTACCAGTATGTGTGGGTTTGTGACAAATACGTGTCAACACTTCTTAGAGAATGTCAGGTTGTCCCCCACCACTGCAAAGATGAGCTTGTGATCACACTAAATGATAAGCAATTTCCATGAGAACACTGTGCTCTAGCAGCAGAATCAGCTCTGCTGGTGTGGTTCTCCTGTTCCCTTGGATGGAGCAGTGGCTGCACTGCACAGTGGAATGCAGAGTTATCCCCAGCCCAGTGTGTGTGACCCAGGTGGAGGGCTGGGCTGGCAGGGCTGCCCTGTGTTGTTCAGCACAGGTACAGCTGGGTGCTCCTGTCCCTGCCCCCTCTGCCTGCACAGGGCACTCAGGGCAGCTCTCCCTGAGTGTGCCTGTTCTGAGGAAAAGGCAAACAGTTGGTTTTGCATAACTAAACTAGCAGTTTTGGCTCCGGTGTTTGATTGTCTAAATGCCAGGCATTTCCAAAGGCCTTTTTGTTTCCCATTTTGGATAGCTTTTATCTGACTTCTCTCTCTTTCCACGTGCTAAGATTAGTGCTAAGGAATTAGCTGAGCTTGGAGAAGAAGTGGATCCTTGTGTACATTCTAAAGTTGACTTAGGACTCCAGATACGTAGAAGGTGCTCCTGTTTCTGGTAAAATTAGTTTCAGACTGGAGGAGCTTCCTGGGTTTTTTGTTGTCCTGTTGCTGCCTTCCTTTGTGTCCCTCCTTGTCTTTGTTTGATAAAGAATTTTGTTCTCCTCCATATGCACCTGTGAGAAATCTCACACTGACAGAATAGTGATAGCTTTGGCTTTCACTCATTTAAAACTGATTTGAACCTTTTAATAATACATGGATCCCTTCAGATTTTACCAAGTATACATTCTCTGCTTGTCTCCACTTGACCAAAGGAGTATTTTCTCCCAAGTATCAGAATTTAATTTTTATTTTCTACTGTCCCATTTTTAAAAAGTGATCCTTTTGAAAGCTTGTATTGTTCAAGGAGCAAAAATATGGTGACCTTGAGTGAAACATTTTATTCAGAGCTCTGTGCCCAAATGGGTTATGATGAACAGCTTCCCTCTCTCCCTAGAAGCTCCTTATTCTCCCAGTACAATGCTTCAAGGAAAGATAAAGAAAGGTCTGTGACAAATTTCAAAGGCTTTTGGAGATTTTTGCTTCCTTTTGTTGCTTCCCTAGCCCAAATTTTGCTAAACAAATGTATTGCTCGATTGGCAAATTATCCTTGAAGTTTTTGCCGATCCATGGATTTCCTGGAGCCACGAATTGTGTGCCAGTTCAGAGGGAATTTCTCCCAGCTTCTCCCCATGCTGGCCAGCTCAGAGAGATGCCTGGCTGCAAGCTGATTGCAGTCTTGGATCCTGTGCCTGCATTATTGCATGTCTTTCCTGGGCAACAGGACCAAAAGTGGTGTAGAAGCTGCGTCACACGAGTTGGCTGCTGGGAGCTCCCTTGCTGTTGTTCTCCTGAGCTTGTTAGGGCTGCTATGCAGAAATAAACCCAACTACTCCATAGTGTTTCACTATAAAAGGTACTGGAATTTGGTATTGTTTGTCTAAGACTGTCTGATACCTCTTCTTTGGGTTTCTGGAGATGATAAACATCGTTATGAGACTTCTGTGGTACTGACACCCCCTAAGCCCAGTTCCACCCTCAGCTCTGACCTCCACTGTGGTCTATGGCACTGATTTCTCTAAGCACTTTCTAAGCTGCTTAAAGCCCTTGCTTCTGATAATCTCTGCTGGCAAGGTCTGGCATGGCCAGAGCTTCCTTGGCCTGCCTTTTTTTTTAGTGAAAATATCCAGTTTTTGCATTGAAATTGCTCATGTTTTCATTAATCTTTTTTGACTTACATGTCTGCCTTTGTTGCAGCTGAGACACTGCATGTTTACTGATTCAAAGAGAAATCACAAATCATTCCATGATTTGTAAAATTCCCAGCATGTTACATTTTTTTCCTTTTCTGAGCTAACTCTTGTTGGATGTTCTACTTGGTTGCACTGGCCATTTTTCAGTGAGAAGTGTTGGATTTCAGTCCAGCTTCTTGTTTTAACAGAAATACCAGCTCACAATTTCTCTTTGGAAATTGGACCTTTTTAATAATACCCTTTTGATCTGAGCAGGAGGTCAATTTAGGAAGCACTGATGGATATTCTGTTTAAGATAAAAAGTTGATGGAGAAGCTTAGTGTTTCTTTGTTCAAGTGCTGATTGTTGCATAGAGGGAAATAGCTCTTCTACAGCTTCTATAAATGTGAAAAAGCTTGTGCTCATAATTGCCAATACTTTCCACCAGCACTTTGTTCGAGAGTGTTTCCTTTAAACTTGTTCTCTGTCTCACGTTGCCAGGGCTCATTTGGACTTCTTTGCTCATTTTCAAGCCATAGCGAAATAGACTTCCTTTTTTTGGATGGCAGGATTATCATAAGTTATCAAGACGAGGCACATCGTTTGTCTTTCCTGTTCTAGTTCAGCTCATTTCTATTCTATTACTTTGGGACGTGGAAAATCAGTAGTTTTGGAGTGAGATTGTTTTTACATGCCTTTTTTATTTGCTTCTACATGCAAGCATGCTTTTCCAAAAAGTGGGGAAAAACGTTTTCTAGAAGAGGGGCTGAGCAGGGGCTGGATGTTGTGGAAGACCAATGTGTGGCCAGTTGCAGGCTGGGAATGGGCACTGGCCTGAGCTAATCTGACTGGGGGGCTCCCTATCCCAGTGCCCAGCAGTGCATTCCTGCCCCTTCCCTGCCCCTGGCCCTGCCTCACCTTGTACCCTGGGCTAAGCCATTTCCATTTGATACCCAGAAAGAAGACTAACCTAACAACAATCCAAGTGAATAGTTCCTGCTCAGCTTGTTGAAGCAGTTTGGCCTAGAGCCCAAGGAGCACTGGAAAGGGAATTACGGTGAGACACAGGCAGCAAACAGGAGATTACCTGCTCTTCATTTGCTTCCTTTTTATTACCTTTCTTGTCTTCTCAGATTTGAGATGATCTGCTGCAAACACAGCTGCCTCTGGAGCAGCAGCAGCAGCTCATCAGTAATTCAGCCTGCTTATTATAATGTGCTTTAGATCAAGGGGTAAAGAGAAAGGAGATACCTTTGCAAGGATTCAGCTTCTCTACCTTGCCGAGTTGAATATATTGCATTTGCAGGATTTTTTAGGGACTTTTCATTTATTTCATAACAGTAGACAAAATTTATTGGAAAATACCTTATACAGTTGCAGCTTTTGGGGATTTTAAACGTGATTATCAAGTCAGGTATCTACCAGTGCTGAGCAGGGACATGCCTGGTCCCTGTGCAGTGGGGCCAGTGGGAGGGCAGGGGGGCACACACACATGTGGCAGTGTATGAGACAGCCACCACCTCAGCTCCTCAGGGAGCATCCTTAGCACCTCTGGCAGCAGATTAAACAGACTTCAAAGGTTTGGGTTGCTTTTGTTCACCTGTGTTGCTTTTTGTTGGATTTCAAATCTGTTCAGTTCACATTTTCAATGTTTTCTTCTTGAATTGTAAGCCTTGAAGAGTTTGGATTCAATTTTAGTTTTGTTTATGAAATAGGTGTTTTCGTGTAGTTTTAAGAGTTAAAGCTTTAAGAAAAGGTTTAACCATCACAAGACTAGGTCAGGTGGCTTCATGAGCTAAATATTTGAGTTGTGCTAAGGTGGCATGGATGCAGAATTTGCATGTTTCCATATTATTATGGAATTAAAGTGTAGATTTTAAATGCAAATATTTTTCTGTATTTAATAATAATAATTATTAAATAATTTGCCTTTTCATCGAGACCTATGGCTAGCATCCCAAAATACATAAATACAGAGTATATGTTTGAAATATCTGAGGGTATAATTTGTTTAAATATCAAGTGAAAGCCCTCTCCTGGTACTTGCTGGCACAGATGGTTTTTGAATACGGAGCTTCCAAAGGCAGCTTCAGGGCTAGTTCAGTGAATCACCACTTATTGAAGACAGTCATTTTAGGGGTAAGAAAAAACCCTCTTTCTCACAGCAGAAGAGCAGTCATCTCAAGAATATTCAGCAAACTATCCCAAACACCATCTTTCAAAATGTGCACGACCATATGCTGGGCCAGTGCTCAAGGGAGAGCTGACACTTGTGTGTGTTCCCATCCGGTATATTCCAACCATTATATCAGTCGAGAAGGATAATGTTCTTGCAGACCTGGAAAGCCCCAAAACTACAGTTAAAACAGTGATGTTTTGTGTAGAGAAAAGCTAATTACTGAAGTGATTGTGAAACGTATTCCAGGTATGAGGCACCACAGTTTTTAATTAAATTAATCTTTCAGATGGGTTGACCATTTTAACGCTGTTTTGTGTTTAGGTTTTGTATAAAACATGATTAAGATCCTGGTTTAAGACTTGGAAATCTGTTATACCAGAGGCTTCCAAATGCAGGCATAGAGGAGTTACTTAATACTCCTGTCCATCAGCTCTTTATGCTAAGAGCATCTCCTGATTTCTAAGTGAACGTGTAGGGATGGATTCATGACTCTTTGAGAAGCACTTGGGTGCTGGGACAGAGTTGGAAAAAAGTACTTTTGACTGCAGCCTCTTTTTAGTTACCCAGTACTGGAGGTGATTCATTTATTTCCACCACTACAGCAGACACTCTCACTTCATCTTGGGTCATCCACAAACATTTCAGCAAGGCCTGCAATTGCTCCTCAAATTGGTTGTCAATATTTGAACAATATTAAGAAGAATTGATCCTGGGTAATTTGCTCTTTGGAATGGGTCAGACATGAGCTGTATCTTGGAAAACCTGACCTGCTTTACTTCCCTTCTTGCCCTTTTGAACAAAAAGAGATGTACAGTGTGTCCTGCTGAAGTCTTTCTTACAGAGGGTTGTGTGTTGGCTTCTCTCCAAAGTATCTGCTCAGTGAATATCACACACTTTTAGAAGTTCATTCATCAGCCAATATATGAGGCAGAACTGCTTCTGGCAGATCTAAAAGAACCAGAACCCCAGATAAACACCACTCAGTGGGATTGCCCTTCTCTGAGCAAATCTTTGGGCTGTTCCCTCACCTTCTTCAGACTAAAGTTAATTTTATGGCATCCACTTCCAAGGATCCTGGGAACAACTTGTTCAACAGCTCAAGTCTCAGCTTGGTCTTCATACTATGTAGCTGGCTCTGGGTAAATTGCTTTTTGTTTAAAGTGGTCAAGATACGTTTAGAAAGCACTGGAATGTAAAGATCCTTTACACTGGTTAAGCTTGAGTTATATGAAAGCAGCTATAATAGACCAGAAGAGCTTTTGCAAGCATTTATAGTTCAAGTTAAAGTTTGCTTTTTGTGCTTTTGAAGCCTGTAGACTGAGAGCAGAACAGGAGGAGTTTTTATGACTTACTGTATCATTGCCTTCTCAAGCACTCTTTGCTCCATGTGTCCCTGACATGAGAAAATGCAGTGGTTTTCTCAGCCCTGTGTTGGGGTGGGATGTCACTGCTGCTGCCAGCTGTAAGGCCACTTGAGGGATCCCAAAACTATCAGGTAAATGTGTGGCTTTGGATTTTCAAGGAGACAGAAGAAAGGAAGTCTGTCCCTACTTTTTTTTATGGAATTACATGCACACTACTTTATGAATCTTTGAAAATCTCAAGTTTAGCTTTAACTTCTAGGGCTTGTTTTACTTCCTGTTTTCAAAATCAACTCAAAATAGTCCACAAGAGACGTGTCAATACTTACTTGAAAATCAGTCTTTTGAAACACTATATAGATGTTACCCTAATTAGTAATTGCACCTATTTTTCTTATTCTTAAATAAATGAGATTTCAATTTAAAAATCAGTTGCCCCAATGATAAATTTTCATGTTTAGAAATTTAATTTCAAACTGTGTTTTAGCCTATGATGAACACAGACTAGTGGGTTGTTTTTTTAGAATTCTGGTTTTATTTTGTGAAACAAGACTTGTAAACATTCATCTACAGCATCTTACAGACTTGGCAGTGAAAACTAGGAAGGCATTAAAGATGACGGATGTTTCCATTTATGATTAATAATTGTAATGTGGAGTGAATGTGTAGGAATACACTGCCATGCCTGTTGCAAACAGGCAGGAATACAGAACATTTCTGCATGGATCTCAGCTGACAGGAGGGAAAGCCAGGCAGCAATGCAAGGAAACAGCAAGTGGCTCCGTGCCAGGAAAAACATTCTGCTTTACTCGTAGAACAGGTTTGCATGCTGTGTGTCTGCTCCTTTGATCTGTGCAACACAGAATATTCTGACAGAGGTTCCATGATAGTAATCATTTCTCCTTGTTGGCCAGGCCAAATTTGGATTTTACTTCATTTGGAGGTGGAAGTGGTGGTTGATCCCACCTGGCAGGGCGATGTTGATGTCCATGCAGGAGGAGACCATGGGAGCATTTCTTGCTCTGCTTTTCAGAGGTTTCCTACTGCATTCTTAGTTAAATAGTGGATTGTTCTTTTTGTGCTAATGGAACTTCTCTTTCTTGGTTACAAAAGGAAAAAATGCTGCCTTTTAAAAAGAAA
This sequence comes from Campylorhamphus procurvoides, assembly GCA_013396655.1. Lineage (NCBI taxonomy): Eukaryota > Metazoa > Chordata > Aves > Passeriformes > Dendrocolaptidae > Campylorhamphus > Campylorhamphus procurvoides. The sequence goes on along the minus strand of WBMV01005960.1, from coordinate 481,166 downwards.
ATAATTTTAGCAACATAATATTAAATACAACTGTTTTACTTATGGATTCTTTATAAATATAGTGTGTGCAGCTTATTAGCCTGGAAAGTGAGAATGGCCCAATGACTTTGGAGTAGTTAATAGTTCATCCATTATTTGTCAGTGCCCATGGAACTCTGCTGCTGCTCCTGGGAAGGTTTTCCTTGCGACAGGGTACCTTGAGGCTGTGGGGACAGGGGGTGTGAGCTTCCTTTTGCTCTGGGGGTTGGGTTTGGGTTGAGCTTTTCTCTATTTTCAGTTGTCTTCTCTGTTTGCCTTCTTGATTTTCAGACATCTGCTTTGCAGCCTCTGTTTTTCTGATGCTTGTAATTACAGAATTTTTCTTTAAGTAAAACTGATAAGACAGAGTCTGGAAGGGTCTAGCTGAGGGTTTGCCCATTGACTTTGGAAGGTAAGGCCCAAGGTGCAGTGACATTGGTTAGATGCCAGTGAAAATAATTTTTAAAACCTGACCAGAAAATTTTCAAGGTGTAACTTTTCAACCTATACATGGAAAAAATTATACCTGTGTCTGAAAGTGTCAGTGTTTCCAATTTAAGTGATCCTTCTCTAGAGGAGTCAGATGAATCATCAGATTAATTTCCTTCTCCCTTCCATCCTATTCAATGCCAGGTGCATTTTGTTGGATTTTTTTCCCTTTCTGCCTACAAAATTCTGTACTGAAGCTAAGGTTTGGAAAAAGGCTAAAAAACCTGAAATGTATTAAGGTGCACATTTTTGGATATTTTATAGGAAATCAAGTGATGTATTGGTCATTCAGAGAGTGACAATTAGGGTAACACTTTTAGTTTGCCCCGAGCCTTTAGGCAAATAGCCTTGAACTTCAAGGGAATCTGGTTGCCAATTTCTCCTGTAAACACCCTCCCCAGGAGCACTGAACAAGCTTATTATTATTTCACCTGATGTCAGTTGTAGACCCAAACCATTGTCCAAGCTGTGTGTCCCTTAAGGGGATCTTCCAGTGCTACAGCTGGATGTGGTCTTACAACATGCTGTTGATAAAATAGTAGAGGTTCTTGAATAAAAAAAAATAATTCTGACAGATAAACATTGCATTCAGAACTTGCTGTGTTATTGTGTGTACTAAAAGATTATCCCTTCATTTTAAGCAGCCCCAATTGAAAACAAGCTCAGTGTGTGAGACAGAAGAATGAAAACAGGCCTTTAATGATCCCCTTTTTCCATCTGCAAGTCTCCCAAGATTTTACAGTCAATCAGAATGTTTGCTTTATCAGTTTACGAGTATTTCATGTGTGCATATTATATGTACATGTGCTAAAAAGTTAAAGTCAGGTCCTTACTGCAGGTTCCATGAGTAATGTTGTCCTGAAATGACACAATTATCAGCAGTTTGTGGTGCAGCCACATTTATTGAGAGCAACTTTGCTGTTCAAGGAACATGATGTATTTTTAATCTCTGCGACCTATTCTAAATTGCAAGAGTATTTTGAGCAAACACTTGTTTAATTTGGAAATGAAAGCTCACACTTCTTTTACGTATATTGACTGATCTCCTACTGTCCACATTGCTCTTGCAGAATTTGGCTGAAATTTGCCATGATAAAATATGAAGGATGTGGGGGCTCAAATCTTTAAACTTTGAGCTGAAAGGAGCCTTTGAGCCGTGTTGAATCTGCTAAATCTGTTCCCAGGGGACAGACACATCCTTGCTCTGCTGGGGCCGTGGAGGTTTGGTGGGAGCTGCAGACCTGCAGGGACAAGTGGCCACCCTCACTGCAGCATGGCTGGTGTGTTGGGGTCAGCAGTGTGCTGGGGGACAGCATCAATGACCTGCAGGGAGCTCTGCACGTCAGGGCTCNCCCTTTCCCTTTCCCTTTCCCTTTCCCTTTCCCTTCTGCACCAACTCGCCTTTGCTGCTTCTCATGGACGAAAATACTTGAGTCACTCTTTTTTTTTCCTGTGGTAACCCCAGAGTTTCCTTCCTAGAGGTTGGCACGCTGCATGCCTGTGACAGGTCCTGTGCCAGTGGAGCACGGGGGTCTTTGGGGCTGGTGGTGCGTGTTAAATGCAGGTTTAGGAAGTTTCCCAGCGTGTCTGGAATATTCGGGCAGCGTTTTGCTTTCAAAGGAATAATGCAGTTAAAATAGCTGATAGTGGGATCTTCATCTTGGTGTTCCTTTTGTTACAGGCTCTGTTCTAGTGAGCGACTGGGAAAAAAAAGGGGTTTTTTGTTTTTGTTTCGCCTGGAGTCAAACAGGAGCATGCTGGTTAAAGGGATTCTGTGGGGGCTGGAGAGGGCCGGAGGGAACTGGGAGAGACATCTACCACCAGCAGCTTGTCTGTTCTAGCTAATTATAGCTAGGGTACTGTTTACTTTAGTGGTGTACTCCTTATTTATTAGTTACTTGGTTACTGCCTGCCTCCCAGTTACAGGCTGGCAGCCAGTTCCTGCAGGAGGGAGGGCAGGGCATCCTGCAGCACTGCAGCTCCCCGACCTTGGCATCCTCCTCACACTGCTGGGCTTTGGGTCTTTTTTAATATCGGCCGCTGAAAACACAGGCAGAAAGAGGAGTTAAAAAATAGCAACAATTGAAAGATATTTTTTACCATCTAGAGGGACTGTGGTGATAAAATTATCGTGAGCGTCTCCATGATTTGTCAGTCAAACTGGTGTTTTCCCTCCTTTTCCTCTTGTGTTTGAAGCAAAACCTCACTTTTTTGGCCTGTGTGAAGCTCCATTGATTTCAAAAAATTTATGGTCTTTATAGCTTTTTAACTGGTACCACTTTGCAGGACCCTGGAGTTGGTTTTAGGAGCAGTTTCAGTAACTGGGGAGTGAGTTACAGATCACTCTTCCAAGCATCACTGGAGACACACACACACACAGACACACACATCCACCTCAGAGTGTTCATTAAAACCAAGTTAAACTATTCTAAAACTCATGTATGGAGTCCATGGGTCATTTAAGAGTCTTATGAGGCTTTTGTGACTGTCTGTAGTAATCTTGGTATAATAATTATCTCAGCAAACCAAAGGACAAAGAGCAGCAGTGTTGTACGGGGAGGAGACTGAACAGAATGAGGAGATTTTCTGTGTCTGACAAAGGAGAAGGTATCATAAATAGTGATTTCCATGCTTGAGCAGCATGGAAATAGTGTTGGCCCATGCTGTAATTATCAAGAAAAGAGCTGATTCTCCAGTCTTTTTGAGCATGACAGTCTCTTGCAAAGCCAAAGAGCTGAACCTCTGTCTGATGGACCAATTAGTGAACAATTTAGAGGAAGCTCTCTTAGGAGAACGAGCAGAAAGTTCCATAAAAAAGGCAAAGTTTCTGTCTCCAAAGGAGAAGGGAGGGAATGTGAGGAGCACAACAGGTTAAACAGCCTTGGCCAAAGAAGTGAGTACCCTCAGGCAGAGCAGCATCTCTAATCAGTGGTAGTGGTACTAGCTCTGAGGGGAGGGAAATTCAGGCTGGTGCTCTCATGTAACATTAAAAAGGACAAGCAGTCTGTCAGGGGAAGCAGCCACTGGTGTGGGATTTCTTCTCTTGATCAAAAAGACAGCAGCACTGCAGCCCTCTTTGTCCATAGGGGAGGTGCTGGCAGAGGGCATTTTTTTCCCAGGCCGTATCACTGGCCTGTGATACATTTTCCCAATCCATAAGAGAAACCACCTGCATTTCTCTCTTTAGCAAGGTTTTGTTAATCCCTTGGTTTTCTTTTATAAATTTGTTTTCATTCTTTTGCTATTACACTTTAAAAAAAAAACAACTTCAAGGAGCATCTTTACAAAGCAAAAGATGAGCTGTATCTAATGGACTGGGGAAATATGCCTGGTGCTTGTCTCCAAAGCCAAAATTAATTTTCTCATCTCTGTAAGTAATTTTTATGAATAGCATCCAATTTCAAATACATTGAAGCTCAATTAAAGGAGGGAAGGGGAAACAAAGTGCAGTGTGCTCCACTCCTGCCCACAGACACCACTGACAGCCGTAAGAGTGTTGCCTTTTGGTAAAATTTATGGTGCCAGAGAATTCTTCTATCAAAAGTCTTTGACCTCAGCTGTGTAGCTACAATGAGGTGGGACGAATTTGATGCTGCTTTGAGTTAGCTCTTACCTTCCTGAGGAACAGAACAGTGAGGAACTGCAGGGACTGTTCCTGGCATTGTTGTCAGCTGTGCAGGTGGTCAAAGGAATTTGCCAGTGATGTTAGAAAAAAACATCATCAAGAGTTCAAGGATTCTCTTCATTTTGTAATATTCCTGAAATAAAGTAGAACCAATATGGAAGGCCTTTGAGAAGAAAATTAAAAGAGAAGATTGGTTTTGTCTCTCTGAAGAAATTGTAAATAAAAATAGCATCTTTGGAAATATTTGGCATGTCTTTTGATTGAGAAAGCAGAAGAAGAATGATTTTATTTACTTCAAGAAGTACTGAGTCTGAATCTTCAATTAGTTATTCCTTAGTATTGTGAAATGGTCTTTATTTTGATGAGCTTACCTGTAGTGGGACATATTCTGTGGCTTCTCTTGGTTAGGGACAAGAAGAATTACAAGAGGTGATTTGATTCCATCCCAAATCATCATTTTCAGTGTCCAAAGCACTTGAGCAATAAGACATTGTTTTGGAAAACTCCTGATGAAGAACATCCAGAGTGAAGTCTGAAAGGAAGAGGCTGAATCAAGTCTGTGGATCTGTACATTGAGTATTTCAGTTTGAGATCTGACCCCTTTGCAGCAATTAATGGAAGTTAAGATTGCTTAATGAAGTTAAGATTGCTTAATGAACATTTTAATGCTTTTCAGTTGACATTGTTGGTATGTACTGAAGACTCCCATGTTCAAATGTCTTCAGAAGTTTCCACCTAGATCTACTTTGTGGCCCATGAGTTGGTGTTATTCCCATATAGTATTTATTTTAGCTATAGTGATTAATAAGTCAGTTTGACCTATTGGGGTTTCTTTTCTACAGTGCCATATATAAAAAAATGTAATGTAATCCATAATTCAGCTTGTGCAGGCTGTGTTGAGCTGTAAATCCTGGTTGGTCTGCAGTCAGATGCATTTTTTATACTAGATCTGCTGGGATACAAGGTTTTGTGGGCTTCACACAACTTTTAAAAGGTTATATATTGCCTTTTAAGTCATTTGTCCTGGTGGTTATGAAGACCTATTACTTTTTAACATAATTTCCCATATTTCTGCCCTTACTCTCTAAGTATTACATAGTGCTGTGGTAAATTTATTAAGTTGTACTAAGTGCATGGGTGGGAGACAGCAAAGCTGTGTTTCTTCTTGTGAACGTTTCTCCAGCTACAGGTTCTACAAAATTCAATTTTTGCTTTTCTTATTTAAATGATGAATTTCACGTAAATCTTCTCATTTCAGAATAATTCTTTAGCAAGGCAGTATCATCTGTAACTTAGTTCTGAGTTACTTAATTAGTGTATACATGGAGGTTCGTTGCTTTCTAAATTAAAAGTGTCATCACATAAACCTGAACAACAATACAGTTTTTAAGAGTTTCAGGGGTATATTTTTATCTCCACCATTCAGCTGGGATATGTGAGCAGCTTTTTTCTGAAAACTTTTTATTTGTTCTGAATTTCTGATACAACTTTTCTCCAGGAAAAAATCCCCAAACCAAACGTAGCTCAGCTTTTCCTGGCCTCCCTCCCTTCCAAGGCAGAGCTACCTGCCCTGAGCTGGTTGGAATGAGCATCACGTAAAACAGACCCATCAGGCTGTGTCACATTAATCCTCCTTAAGCCTCTTACACTCCAATTGCAGAGCCACCCAAACACGGGGAGTTGTTCAGAGCTGACACCCAACCTGAGGTTGCATATCAAAGAAAATGCTTTACCTCCCTTGTCTGGAGTGCTCAGTGTGAGTTGCCCTCCTCGATCTGATACAGGACACTTCTGTCTGGCTGTGCAGCATCATCCTGACATCTGGAATACAGATCCATGAGAAGCATGTCATGTTCACAGAGCACTCCAACAGTCATACTTTGTCTCAGTTGATGGGGGAATTGCAGCACGCAGGGTAATCCGTGCTGACAGGAAGAACTGGCAGATAGGCAGCCTAAAATGGGGAAATCATTATAGAAATTTATTTAACTGGTTGAGTGGCCGTAGCAGATTGGTTGGGCCAGCCAGAGCTGAAGACTTGGAAGGAGGTTTCTGCTCCACTGCAGTTTTTAAGATTAATTTATGGCTGGTTTATATATCTCTTTGGAATACGTATTTTTAAATCTTTGAATGCTTATACTAATAGCAAAGTTAATAGTAATTGATAAAATATTAAGTATATATTTTCATCTCTGTTGTTCAGATATTTAGAGGTATTATTTTTGTGGTTAAATTTTGAGGGAAAATATTGACAAGAAGGCAAGCACATAGTCTAAAATAAACCCACTGAATTGTTTATATTTCATTCTCTTTGGAAGAATGTGTTAGCAATTTAATGAATAATATAGCTTCACAACTTGTTTTAATTAATTCATAAAATGTTTTCCAATTGCTTGTTATTCTGTGGATTTAAACCTCTTCTCTGTGACAAAAATCAGAGTTTTATTTACAGAAACTGAATAAAGATGAGAGTTTACAGGAGGGAGCTGCCTTAAGTATTTAAACAATGCTCTTTATTAAAGAATCTATTTTTATTTCCTTATTTTTTTTAGGGATGAGCTGATCCCATCCTTTCCCCACTAACACTGTAAATTCTTCTGATACATATTAGCTGCAGCATCCTTTTGCCTGGCTGAAGGAGGGCCCACGAGTGAGATGCAGGAGCATCCCTCCCTAGGTGAAGAACAAGAGGGATGACATTTTGTCACTGCATTTTGTTTGCAGGCAGTGCCAGCCTGAGTGTGACAGTCTAAGCTGTCTTCCTGCAGTGTCTGTTCATACAGGACCGTGGGGGCTTCGAGTGAAGACAGGGCAGCCTGTTGGTCTGGCAGTATTTTTAATGCATTATTGTTTTTCTCCAAAGCACCTGATTCCACAACCAACCCTGTATATTTATTATTACAGGCAGTTGGCCCTGAGAGAGAGACGTGGGAGCACCTCCTGTTCTTCACTTTCACCAAACCCTACCCAGTCACCCACATTTATATATTTTCTTAGAAGTTAATTTCAACAGTTTTAGTCATCCCCTCTAGGATCTCCATAATACAATTCTGTAGGTACAGCAAATTCTTTAAATCGCCGTTAGCAGCAGAGCACACAGGCATGGTACAGACTTTAAGCACGAGAGACCCAAGTCTGTAGAGAGAAAGATGCTTTGAGTATTATCCATATTAAAAAAGAGATATCCCAAACTTTGCATTTAAAAATGCCTCTCTAAAGTGTCACTTGCAGTGTAAATGCTGATGTGCATTGGCATTAAAGGGTTGTGTGAAGAGCACTCCGGTAGGATGGGAATTCTTCCATTGTCAGTCTGGCTCTGCTTCTGTCTCTGGCTTACTGTAGCTGGCTTTATCTTATGTGCTCTTATCTTGTTCATTGCTATTCATAACCCATTACCTTTGTGAAGATGGGCCTTTATTCATAAGAAATATTTGCCAAGTTCCTTGTTCCTTTATGTAAAGGAACAATAAATACTACTTGAACATATATACCTTTGATTTGGTTTCATTCTCAGTTTAATTATGCAGTGTGTATTTTAGACACATGTGCCTGATTCTTGTCTGGTATTAATTTGCCCTTGCATGCTAACAAGCATGAAGAGAGAGCAGTCAAACCCAGTGTTGCTGTCCAGGTATGGGGTGTTCTGTGCCATCTGTATGGTCTGGTGATAGGCCTGCGTTAGGAGAAGGTGAAAGCCAGCTGGTTCTCAGCTTCTGGATAATTTAAGGAAATTGCCTCTGAAGATGAAAATTTGGCAAGCCCACAGCTTTTTGGCTCCACTCCTCTCTTCCCCCTTTACTCCCCAAACTCCTGCCATGCTTAGCTGGGGGAGGAAAAGGCTGGTGTGTAGCGGGGTTGGGTTGTGGTATGTGGAGAGCATAAGGTACAGGTTGCAGGGTTCCTGATAACTCCTGGGAGTTCTGTCAGCTAGAACTGAAGTGTGCTGAACCTCTTCCTTTAGTTTGAGCTGTCCTGAGTGAGAGTCAGGGAGAAGTAATTACTGAGAATTCACCAAGCCAAGGGAAGTGCATGGATCTGGGATTGATATTCTGATCTGCTGCTGCACAGGTACTGTTTAAGGTTACCACTTCTGATTGAAGTCTCTTCCTCCTTTGTATGGAAGCAGCATAATTAATCAGGCTGTAATGAATTCAGGTACTGCTAGTTTGTCACCTCAAGAGAGAAGTTACCAGAGCAGGAACAAATCCAACTGAAATACGGTCAGAATTAGTATTTATTTAGTATTTAAAGAACCGTTTTAATGTGTGTAGTGTAACAGTAAACACCTTGTGATAAGGTTGGGAAATGCATGTTGTGTGGCTTGAAATACACCTCCAAAAATAAGTGGGAGATGATACAAAATTCTCTTGCGAATTTAAAATGAAAAAAATACTGATTTACAATGCATTGTACAGGTTAGAAAGGGAATTTATTGTATCTGCATGAGGAGTTTACAGCTCTAAATGTTGCTGGATTTATATATTAAGTTTTGCCTTTGTTAACAAAAATCTCAGATTGTTTCAGTGTGAAAGTTGAATCAGGCATAATCTATTCCCTCAAAATCAAAAATCACCAAGCAAAACAATGTTTGGGCTTGTGGTTGAAGTTGTTACTCTGGGTGATCTCTTACAAGCCTTATTGGAACAGAGGTGATGTTTTTGGTGCTGTGCACCTTTCAAGTGATGGAAGATCTAGATCATTATTGTTTGTGCTGCTTTCAGATGTCAGCGCTGTTTTAAGTCTTGTCTGTAGTTCGGTAGGAAAAATTCATAGGTGTGTTTGTTGTAAAAAAACCCCAAACCCACCGGATTTTAGGCACTGCTTTATTCACTGAGGTGATTTCTAGAACGCTTTCTATTGACATTACTGAGGGAGATGGTGTTTTAGCAGAACCACAATCCCAGTGTGACCGCACCGGTCGCCATCGGTGTGACTTGTTGGGAGTCCCTGCTGGAAGGGCTGGGCCATGGATGGTCCCTGCAAGAGCCCTCACTGGGGGCCAGACCCACTGGGTGCCTGGGAACAATGGGAATGGGGCCTGGGCTGGGGCTGGTCCTGCCCCGAGTGCCGGGGGAGGCTGGCAGATCTGCAGGATAATGACTTCAGCGGGGGGCAGGGAGGAGCAGCTGGGGGGCACAAAGCCCTTGATCAGCACAGCTGGATCCGGAGCGAACATCTGTCTGTACTCTTAGACTCGACACTTCTGTTAATACTGGGAGCTGTATTTGCATTTGTTAGATTATTTTGGTAACAGTACTTTCCCATCTCTAGTGTTCCATGTCTTTCCATAATCCCCTCTCACAGCAAAATCGGCATTGGCAATTCAGAAGAAACGGAACAATTATCTTCATGTAACCCTTTAACAATTATTAACTTTCCTATACTTTTCCAGCAACGGTTATGTGTGTGAGTCTCAGTACAGAGCAGCTGTGAAATTAAAATAAAGGAATTACACAAAGAAGCTGTTCAGCTGTGCTGTGATTGCCATCGAAGAGCTGTGCACGTCCTGGGGAGGAGGAGTCCCTGTGCCCCTGTGCTCGGGATATTTCGGGCATGAAGCTTCTCTGTGCCTGTGAGGAAGTGAATGGATGGGCAGGAGGTTTGAATTTACAGGCCAGTGCACACTTGACCATAACTGAGTTGATTATAAACATTCTGGTAATAATTTAATGACAATAAATGAACACAGGGAGGAGAAGCTTAAATTCAAAAAGCGGTGTTGGGAGGAGCAGTCTCAGTATCTGTTAATCTTCCCTGCTTGCTCTTGTTCATGTCTTTCCCCTTTCTTAAATGTTCTCTATATGCTTCAGAGAAACAAATCTTGTAAACATTTGCTTGGTTTTGGCATGGAATAATAAAGCAGACAAGTGTCACATGAATGATTGTGACACTTGTACAAATGTCTCTGAGCTCTAACAGGACAGGCAAATTATGTTTTGACCCATTAACTGTAGCTGTCTTAGGTAGGAAAAAAATGCCAGTTTATCTAAATACTTTAATTCAAGCATGCACTTCAGATTTAAAAATTTGGCAGAATCATACCTTCTAAGATTAATAGTCTGCATATTAAAAGCATGTCAAGATGCATCTTCCCATCTTCAGTGTACTGAAAATCAGAGTTTTGAGCGGATGACGGGGAGGAAAATCAAGCTGAGCGTTTCGATTCCATTTCATACAGATCTGCCATTCCTACTGTTTATCCATTTAACCACAATACTGTGGAAAAGAGAATGATGAAGGCTTTGGATACATCATTCTTTGGCATTATCAGCTTCTCAGGTTTCAACTTCTCCTAGTGTTGCATTAAGATTCTGGTATGGTGCTAAGAAGTTCTCTACAACGTAGGAAATATGTCTGTCTCTCCATAAATGAATGTGTGGTAGCCTGGTCGTGGGGCTCAGATGCAATGCTGCAAAGAATTTATTACTTATTACTGATGTGGGAAAATCTTTAGTTTCTAAGAGGTTTTTTTAACAGACACTGGACTGTATAAATAATGCCCTGTCTCAAAATATTTCCAATTTAGCGTTGTTTCCTTTCCAGTGTAGGTGTTTCTGTAGTTCCATAGCCCTGTTGGAGTCTGATGCCACGTGAATTTTTTCAGCCAGCTCCCAGTACTCCTATGCTGGAAGGATCACTCAGTGTGCTGCAGTAACTTGAGATCCCCACCTCCTGCCTTTGTTTCCTGTCTTCTTCCTTACATGTTCCTTGCTGTAGCTTTCCTTATATATTCTCAGCTTCCTTCAAATAAGGAAAAAAAAATAAATCAAGACAAATTATTTTAATGCTGGAGTTCATTTTTTCAGAATTGAGACCTCACTTGTGAAGCGGTTTTTGAAAATTGTATTAATGAATTCTCTGTTACTTGGTTTGGGTTAGATAGTTGATAATATGATAATACATAATACAGCTCAAGAATTTAGGACAAAGTATGAAAGTTATGTAGGTACTCTTAATTTGAGCATTCTAATGGGCCTCAAAGTGCAACCTTTGATTAATGAGAATATTTTGGAACAAGATGAGCAGTGTGTAACAAACAGACAATGTAATTTGTGTAGCCCTCTTTAATGGGAATGAGGAAATGAGGTTGGATGTGCTTAGTGAGGAGATAAAAAGCCCATCGAAGTTAAAAGGCATAGGAGGAGTGAAAAAGTGAGGCACAGTTTTAGAGAGAAATGAGAGTGAAGACTTGGCAGATTAGGTTTGCCTTAAGTCTATGATAGTTAAAATAACCCCATTTAAAATTTTGAAACCGTAATTTACATGTTCCTTTATTATTATTCAGATTAATACTAAAAGGGCAGAAGTCATCCAAGGAACTGAAGCATTAATTTTCCTCCTTTTCACTACTCTGCAGATTTGTTTCAAAATATTTTTCTAGTACCTTGAATTTTGTTGCTGTTTTTTGTTTTGACAAGTTTTCTTCCTGACTGTCTGTTAATGCTACTGAGAAATAAAGATGCTTTTACAAAATGCTTTCAAGCACAAAAGGAGATGGTTTTCAAGAGATTATTTTACATATTTACATATTTTACCTTAAGCATTTTGTAGTCACTGCCTACTGGTGAATGTATCAGATTTTTACACACACTTTCAAAATGAACCAGTTTTGCTTCTGAGCCATTGCAAAGGGAGGAAATGAATTCTAACTTTTTTCACTTCATTTTCACATCCTCACATTTCCTTATTTCACATGGTTTAAAACAAAATGCCTCCAGCATTATTTTTCCTTTCTCAAGAGCAAAGTGAATGTGACTTTTCTAAGGGGGTCACAGGATGCCTCTGAGGCCTGTGGGTGTTACTGGACTGCTGCCTGCTTTCAGCTTAACTGAAGGGCTTGTCATAGTTTTCATCTCCTAAGAAATTAGCCCTAGGTGCTGGCCAGAAGCAGGAGAAGGCAGCATTATGAGTCCCACGCTGGTTATTTCCCACTGACATCAAATCCTGAGGTTTTTAAATTAATCCTACACAAAGACAACCCTTCATTTTGGTGCCAGTTTGAAATTAGACTGCAATAATGACCTTTTAAGATGTCTAGTTGTTAAGATAACCCCCTGTTGGAACTTGAAGGTGGCTGCTGCACCCCGTGCTGATCAGGGGCTTTGGCAGGGTTTGGAAAGGCAGGGGAGTCGTGGCCAGTGCTGTGACCTGTGCCAGGAGAGCAGGAGCTGCCCCAGCCCACCTCACCTTCCAGGAGCAAACAAAGGGGCTTTGTGGGGCTCCAGCAGCCACATTAGTTACCAACTGGTGATGCAAGCCTTCCACTAAAGGGGACCGACCTGGCTGTCAGGAGAAGTTGGCTTTGAGCGTGAATTCAAAGCACACCTTCTATTGCCTTAGCACCAGCAACTGGGAGAGCCTGGAAAATGGGGGATTCACAGCACCTCTTAATAGAAGCAAGTAAAAGAAAGTGATTTAATATATGCTACCCCCAAGTGTTGTAGCTGAAGTGAACACTGGCCCGGCAGAAAATGGGAAACAGGGCACAGATCTGCATAATGTACAGGAGATTTTTGTCTATTGGAATAAATAGGAATTTCTATTGGACTTAAACTAAAACCACTCACCTAATTGTTGCTGTCTTTTCACCTTGGGGTTTTGCATCATGAACCTGTATGAATTTGCCATGTGCAGAATTGTCTTTCATTACTAGTAATAAATAGGTATGAAGCTGGAGATGGTTCCTCTTTGTAGTCAGAGTAATGTGTGTAAACAAAGGCAAGACACTGTATATCTGTGAAAAATTATTTGGGTAACCATCACCCTTAGCAATTGTTTTTCTGCGTTTAAATTATGAAAAAAATATTGCCATCATACTTCATTTGTGTTAAAAGGATATTTGTGCTTTCTACTTGCAAGAATTGACTGCTCATTTTTTCAGGGGTTTTAGATTTGGCAGTGCTCAAAGGTGGTTCCATTGTACAGAGTGTAACTTTGATTGCTGAGGCAAATTTGATTATGATTTCAACTATATGTAATGTATGAAAATTCTGGCTGTTTAACCAGCATCAGTGGCATGTTTTCCTTTAAAAACTGGAGCAGGTCCTGTAGAATGAGCACTTTTCAGCTGGTTAAATACTCCACCTTTGACTATTCATGGTTATATTTTTAGTTCTATTCATCAAAAATGAAAATATGCATTAAACATTTTATTATTTGATGGTGTACTCCACCATCTGCTGCCATGATGCACACAACTCTTACTTGTTTTGGGAAATGTACTGTGAAATCTTAGTTTGAATCTGTAGATTTTGAAAATGTGGAACACACAGCCCTTCAAGTGTTCTTTTTTTAACCCTTCGCATTGTTAGGGATTTCAAAAGCTTTGCAGCGTTTCATAAATTAAAGGTTTACCAAAAGATGGGTGTAAGAAAAATACCATTTGTATCTTGGGTTTTTCTTCTGTGTATTAAAATAGTGGGACTACTTGCTTTATCAGTTTAGGGAGGTAGTAGAAAATTGAATCTCTTATTTTGTGATCATTTCTCTTCTTTAATACATTTCCCCTAGTTTAGAAGTATGGATCAGAAACTCGCAAGGAAAACTGATGCCCTTTCCTGCAGCTAAATTAACAGGAATCACGTGGAAAACAATCTGAGCCTTGTATGAAAAGGGGAGCCATTAAAATTAGCCCTAAGCTATGGACTGCACCCAATATCACTAGAACTGCACTCACTGCAGATGTGGAGGCTGGCTCTCAGGCAAACTGAGCTGTGTTGTATAGCTACAATTAAAATCAACTCCTCTGCCAAAAAATAAAAGGGAGGAGGGTAGAAGGAGAACATCAAAGACAGATTGAAATGTGTAGTTAGTAATAAGAGTGGTCTCCTCTTGAACCAAGCCCTGCAGCGATTCATGGCCCCCTTGTTAATGAGAAATTTTGACCTCTGGTTTGTAAGTTAAACTTGTAATCCCAGCTAATGAAGTAAATCAATCCCAACTTCAGTCTGTTGTTCCCATTTTTCTTTCCACAGTGTGTCTGGGAGTTAGTATCCAGGTCTACAAATATGATTTGGGGGAAAAAATTATTCTGCTGCTGTGTAACTTCTCCTGGTTTGCAGATTCACTTAAACGTGTCTAAAGCAGGCAGATTATTTTAACTTGTCTGTGTGCTTGTAAAATGTCCTATTGCTTTGGGTGGTTGTGCATTTAAATAATAGGCCTGAGTTACCATTTTAAAAGGGAAGCTGGATTTGTAACTATCCAAAAACATTTGTCTCAAATGGGTTTATGCTTTAGGTATACAGATCCATTTGAAATTATTTGAGGAGCCTTATTTTAATTCTTGCTATATATTTAAGGGGGTACTGATGATAGTTTTGTCAGAAAAAGATCTCCCACTGCAGTCTCAATTCTGAGAGAAAACAGATTCTCTAACAATGAAATGAATGAAAGCTAAGATGTTAATGCTCATAATGTGTGGATCATCCTTCTATGTCTTGTGAGCCACTGGGTGACAAAAAACCCAGCCCCAAACCCAGCCCAAGAGCTCTGGCAAAGCCTCTGAGTTGATTCTGTGTCACACCATGTTATTAAGGAATCTGTAAGAGATCAGCAAATGATACTAAAAGAGGTGAAGTCTTTTTGGCAAAAATCAGGAGATGTCAGATTCATAACGTGACCTCTTAAAGGAAAACATAACCAGCTAGAGACAAAAAAAAAAGACTTGGAGCTGCTTCGTTTTCCTTCTGCCTTCGTACCTGGTAGTGCTGTGGACCCTTCTGAACGATACAGGCCCTTTCTTGCTCTCATCTCTTTCTCTCCAAAGAGAGCTTTTACCTTGTTTTTGCCTATTTAGTGCTGCAGCCAGTGTTTTGCAGGGGCAGGATCTCCCCAGCCACACGTGTCCCCCCTCTCTGCTGTCCTGTCTCCAGCTGTGCCAAGGGGCAGTGCCCAGCTGGGCTCTCGGGGTGAGTTTGGCACAGCCACGTTCCTGCAGTTTGCTCACCAGAGCCCAGCACGTCCCTCCACCTTCTGCAGACATCACACCCTGAGATGTCTGCCATGGAGAGGGGGTGGCTGCCCAGCTGCTGCTGGATTTGGAGTGCTTTTCTTGCAGAACAGAGTGGGTTTTGCAGCAGTGCAGCCGGGTCTGCGGGGGCTGCCCCAGCTCAGCAGCTGTTTTCTCTGTGCTCTCCCCTCGGGGACCCAGCCCCTGCTGTCCCCTCTGCAGGCAGCAGCCCTATTATTTGGATGCCTTGCCAAGGGGGTGAGTCCTGGCTGGATGGGATCACTGGCTGCCAGAAAGCCCCCGGTGCTTCCCCAGGGCAGGAGCTGTCAGAGCTGTGCAGCACCCAGAGGGGTGGCAGCCCCAGGCTGGGGACACAAAGGCTCCTGCAGGGAATGACCTGTCCCCAGCAGGTGACACCTGGCCCCTGTCTGTCCCCTCGTCACTGATGGAGCCTGGGCAGCGCTGGGAAAGGGGATGTTCCCAAACCTGCAGAAAAGGCCTCTTTGTGACTCGCTGAAAGCTGCAGTGAATGAGTCCCTTTCAGCCCTTCTGAGAGGGGCAAAGCACCTGAACTGGGGGGTCTGGAGAAGGGAGAGCAGAAGCTTTTGAAATAAATCACAGAACGGTCTGGGTTGGAAGATTAAAGATCATCTTTGGCATGGGACCCACAAGGTGGGAGAGCAAGGTGCAGGAGGAAAGGGAGGAAGAGCTTTTCTGCAGAGGAACAAAATATTAATGCAGTCCAAATATAGAGATTATATCCCCTAATAAGTTTTAGCCTATAATGTATATTTTTCCTAAGGATCAAATGTAGTGAAAATTTTTACTACTCAGAGTTCTCCTGTATCTAGAGGGACTCCATTTGGTTTATAAGTAACACATTCAGTGTAAATGTGATCTTCAAACTATACACGAAGGGCTCGATTCAACTGTCTCCTGGTTTGTTTGGGATAACACTGCACAGGCATTTACTTTACCTGTGTTATCCTTCAGAGGTGCCCATGACCCCCATAATGATTTGGAGCTGGGTGCTTCGTACTGCTGCAAATCATTAGTGCCTTATAAACCAGAGTTTATAATAACCTACTTTTTGTCTCACTAAATTGAAAAGAAGCTCTGTTAATTCTGACAGCAAGTGGAGAAACACAGCAGCGAATCTGTTCTCAAGTGATACACCTTGGTATATGGAGGATCCTGTTGTGAAGAACTTCGAAAATAATCATGGTTTATTAGCTGCACAGTCTTTTCCCCTTTGTTTCTATTCATTTAATTTAAAGTGAAACAACTCAGCATGCAAAACTAAAATTAGCTGCAAAAAAAGGTGTAAGTGAATAAACAGGCAAATCCATTAGAGTCGATGGGTTATTGGATCCCTTGCCATTCCTCAGATGGCGGCCTATTAAAAGTGGTAATGTCTGCCTGCAGCATGGCCCTGGGGCACGGGAGAAGGCCAAGACAGGCATATTTCACATGCATCAGACACAAGAATTAAATAGACCAATGTTCCCTAAAAGACTGAAGTACATCTCTTTCTGACGTTCATCTCGGGCAAAAATTCATTGATCTCAGTATGTCCCTTGGCAATTATAAAATATTAAATCCAAGTCACACTTTTCTAGTTGGCTTAATTTTTTCTCTATTCACAGCTTTCTATTTGATCAATTTTAACAAGTTAGGAATAGCATCTAATAATAAAATAAAAACGGGAGAGTGGAAAAGTTTGTTCATTTGACATTCTTATATTTTTGTATTTAGACTTTGGACCTGCCTGTCATTTTATTGTGTTTTAAATAAATTTGCACACTAAATAGATGAAAAGAATATATATTTATACACTCCATAAAACCCTTCCTCATCTCCTTTGAATTAGCAGTTTCTTTTTAAAGCTGGATACTTGTATGTGGCCATGGTATTGCAATGAAATCTGTATTTTAAAGCTAAATCTGTGCAGTTAATCACCATCATTTTTCCTAGTGTCAGATAGTAATTATTTCTGCTTCATGTTTCTCTTGTGTCAGGATGGAAAATGTATCTTGGTGGAACCTTACTTCCAAATTAGTCCTTACAGGAGCATTTTTGTTTGTTTGTTTGAACTGAAATCTGGATTTGTTTGTGTAAACACCAGTCAAGCAAAATGAAAAATAACCTGTCAGAACCTGCTGTCTATTTTAACATAAATCTGCAGGTTGTAACATTCAGTAGAGCAAACGGATGTCTTTGCTGATGAAAGAATACTATTGGGGATGTTTTTCCATGCAGGCACTGTACCTGTTGTGTTTGGTCCCTTGTGCCCAGGCCTCCCATCTGGCTGGCACACTTACAGCCTTCCCTGCCCTAAGTAAGCTCTTCCAGTGGCCAACAGCTACAAGCAGTCTTGGCTGGAAAGATGTCAAGAAGAATGCTCAGAGTCTTGGTTGGCTTTCAAAAACTGACAATTTTCATTATTTACTAGCAAAATTACCCCATGGAAAGGTGGGGGAGGCTAACCAGTAGGGCTTAAATTTCCAGAAAAGCAAAATTTAAGATTTTGTTTTACATTTTGGAAACGAGACCCTGTTGCCATGTCACTCTTTTTAATATTCCTCAGTTGGTTTTTTGACAAATGCTATTGTAAGTCTTAATTAGATAGGAGGGGAAAATAGGAGTGTGGCTGCTGGTGTAGCTCCCTTGGACAGACGAGATGTAGAGCTCTGTGCCTTTTCCCTGGGATTTCTAACCTGGCAAACGTTTCCACTGACACTCCATGTGTAGGATCAGGTTTTCTGCTGTGTCCACAGTCCCCAGCACAGGTTTGGACCCACTTGCCAGGAGCTGGTTCTTCCTGGGAGCACAAGGTGGGGTTTAGTACAGCTTATCATCCATTCTTTGCCTTTTTTAGTTTTTGGCTAATTTGTATTGTTGTTAGATTGGTAATCATGCCTGTCCCTTGCTGTGTCTTTGTACAGTGAATATTCTAAGAGTGCTCATTTGCAGATGGGCCTCAAAGGTGTTGGCAGCTCTGATGGACCAGCATCCATCTCTCCTGCCTGGGACTGACAAAGAGCTGTAGTTACAGGATGGAATTCAAGGAACAGTCATGGCCCAGAATCCCACTTGTTGGTGCTTGTTTTTCCCTTTTTCATAGCAATTGTGAGCCAGGCATTTAAAACTCACTTGAAGGCCATGTTACTCAGAAGCATATTGAGTCTTGAAAAATGGATATCGTTTTGCCCTTTTAAAATTAATTTATATATATATATTCTTCTGGAAGAGCCACATTTCACAAAAGGTCTATAATATGGCCTGGACTAAAATGCTTGTGTCTATCTCTCCCTGTAAACATGCACATATAGGGGTGTGTATGTGTATATATAATAATTTCCAATTTTGTATTTGATTGTGAGCCATTTGACATAACATTATAAGCTGTCTCAAACCTGGCTGAGACAAAATAAACTGAACCAGTTGTGTTCTCTATTTGATGATTGGTAGTTGATGGGCTAAACTGGCTCTTGCCAAGTTTCAGCATCTCCTGCCTGTTGTGTGCTCTCTGGGGGGGTGGTTTTGTTCAACAGCCAGCACACCTTTATGACCAGCCAAAATTTGATTTCCATTTCTTACCTAATGGACTGCCAGATAATATATTAATCCTTAAAAGCGGGATTGGAATTGAAGGTTTGTTTAATTAGGCACATGTATGTTGGATGCAGAGAGTACTTTTGTTGAAAATGCTGTTTCCTTTATCGCGTCCCTGCTGCCATCAGGACCCTGCATCTCGTGCTGTTTATCTCATCTGCCCCCAACAGAATTCTCACCTTTTTGTCTTTGAATTTATAAATTGCAGAACTGGGTTTGCTTTTGAAACCCACTTAAAATTCTGTTATTTCAAATTGAGACAAAATAAGATGATTTTGACTATGGCTATTCTGAATATTTCCATGACTTTACAGCTAGCAGTTTTATCCTACAGAAATAAATATAGCAGTTCTTTTTTTTTAATTTCTTTAAACATAAATTAATTATAGTTTAATCCGTTTTCTGGCTGTTTACATTTTTTTCCTAGTCAGTTCTGCATCACAATATTCTTGTACATTATATTATGATATAAAAGTAAAATTAATAGCTGTAAAAAGTGACAGAATTCTGCTGTAAGGATGTGCAATATTGTTTATTAAAATTACCCTGTTTAAAGAAGATTTTTCTGAACTTCGTTTTTCTTGAACTGCATACTAATTTTAAAGGTCAGTGTGGTTAGTTACCATAGTAGTGACCTAAAAATAACCTTTCCAGTGTACCTGTATATTTCTGATCTGTAGTGTTAGCATTCAGAAATGTTCTTTCCCTTAGAGTTTCAGCAGCTAAATAAGTTGCAACCCCTTCAGCTATA
Source organism: Campylorhamphus procurvoides (assembly GCA_013396655.1). Classification (NCBI taxonomy): domain Eukaryota; kingdom Metazoa; phylum Chordata; class Aves; order Passeriformes; family Dendrocolaptidae; genus Campylorhamphus; species Campylorhamphus procurvoides. The sequence goes on along the minus strand of WBMV01005960.1, from coordinate 461,717 downwards.
CTCATAAAAATTTGCTTCCAGACAACATGGTCTGTTTATTGTGTAATAATCGAAATGGCACTAAATTGCAATGATTGCTGAACACTTAGGAATTGCATTAACCACTTAACTGCTAAACTATTTTCCATTTTCTTCCTCACTGTGAAGTATTATATTGATTTTCCTCTTAGTTAGAGCTGCTTACTCAACCTCTGAGATGAACAGAATATTTTAGTAGCCTCGTCCACTGCCACACTGGGAGTCAATCAGCAGTGACCTTGGCTAGGAATTTTCTGGAGGTTTTTAAGAAAGCTGCCCAGCAGAACTGCAGTGTGTGGCCATGTGTCTGTGCAGAAGGGAACACAAACCAGCTCTGCTAAGTGACTTCAGTACATTATGGGAAGGATTAAATCTTCCTCTGTGTAGGATGGGTTATTTCCTCTTACTTTTAATATACTGCTGCTAAGACAAATTGGTTAATAGTTTGGAGGCCTTATGCAGGGACTTAATGGCAGCTGTAATGTGGTGCTGGGAGTGTAATTAAAAATCTAAATACAGTGATAAGTGAAGGATTTTAGTAGTGCCATTGTTTCCTCTGGGGTGGTGATGATTTGTTTTCTAACTATTGTTTGTTAACAGAGGCAACACAGACAAACATTTGAACAGCATCAAACTTCAAAGCTCCAGTGATGATTCTCAGCCAAACTAGTCGTGTCCCTAAATATTTTAGTTTCAAATTGATTTCCTTTTTCTCTCCAAGATTTATAGAGAAATTCCGGTGCTACCTTTTTTTTTTTTTCTCCTGAGAAAACTTGTTAGAAAAAGCAGGGGGGGTGGGGGGTGTGTATTTGTATTTTTTCTTTTTTTTTTAAGCAGAACCTTTCTGCCCAAAAAAAAAAATAGGAGAAAAGGCTGATACAGGTAAGGAAGAGTTAACTAGAAATGGAGCGGGGATGCTGGGGGGCAGCAGTGCTGCAGAACATAGCAGTGTTCGTGCGAAGGCAAGTCATTTCCCGAAACACTGCAGACACATGGCCTGGGGCAGTCTAAAACCTTTGGAGACCAAAATGGCTCGCAGGAGTTAGAAGTAATAAGGTGTTTTTCCCTTCTTTCTCCTTCACTGAAATTCTGTAAGGTTGCTATGCATTACCAAGGAACAATGCCACTATTTTTGTGTTTTATATGGGTATTAAGATCCATTACAATTTGACATTTTTAAGATTGGTTATCCTGTAGTTTGGTGTTAAATTGAAGTTGTTTGTTTTGAATTTAATTCTTTCATTTTTCAAAGGAAAAAAGGCAGCACTGCTGTGCTGATAGCTTACTGAAGTATGCCAGGATTTGATGTTTGAATTCAATGTTTGCTATCCCAAACTATAGGCAAAATTGTCTGTATAAGAAGTCTTGGGGTTTGTATTTCTTTTAATATTTTTTTTCAGTCAGAAAGATGCTTTCTGACTAGCTTTTCACAGCCAGGTTGTAGAAGATAGTGCACATCCCATATCTTTAAGGCATAGAGTTTCTGGGATTATTTTTAACACCGTGCTACACACCCAAGTCGTATTGTGCTTAATGCAACCTGCTTATGATTATTATAACCCTGTGTGTTTGCAGCAGCTAAATAAACTCCACATCAAATGAATTACTGCACAACCTTATTAGGCCAGCAGCAATGTTAAGGACATCTGTTAACTCCTGTTTCAAATGCCCTGTCCTGGCTGTTTATCCTAAACATTGCTGCTGTTAATTACTACCTAAGCACACGGGAGTCATTCAGACCAAGCTGTGAAGACCAGCTGAGGAGGATGAGTCTGGTTTAGGTCCCATTCACAGCCTTGCTCTCAGTGCCACAGGGAGAGGGGACCTGGAGCTCCTTGTTTGAGGGTAAACCCTGGTCAATCGGGACAGAGCAGTGGGTAATTGGTGTGCATTTTCATTAGGGCACTCCCAGCAATGGTCATTGCTCCAGCAAGGCAGAGCCTGAGCAGCATTCCCCACTTAGACCTAAAAGTCTAACTTGGTATTAGGGCTGGTGAAAAAAAAAATCTGCAATGAAACTTTCTCTGTCAAAATACATTTTTGTCAAAGATAAAATGTTTAGCAAAAATACATCTGTTTCAAAAACATATTTGTCAAGAAGGTTTCTCAGCTCCAAGATGACATTTCTAGTGAGAAAGTGAGTCTATTGCCGAGGAGTCGCAGCCCAGATCTGGGAGATGAAAGATGAATTGTGCCTTAACCACTGGGCTGACAAGTCTCTCTGCCACTCATGTTTGTTATAATGCAGGATGAAAACATTATCGAGAATGGAAATGTTTCCCGGCTTAGTCTTTATGATGTGGTAAAACGTTGCACGTTAGATCCCAATTCCTAGTTCTTTTAAATATCAATTCTTTACCTTTGGAATTCGTGTGAGCCCATAAGGTGTTGTGGGGCTCCTCTCTGTAATTCAGTGAATGGGGCCAGCAAACAGGATGGTGCTTTTCGAAGGTTGGATGGAACTTCCAGCAGCTCTGGTAAATTAAAACAAACAAGCAGTAACAAAAGGACCTGCAGAAATTCTCTCCAGACAGTGTCTGAAAGGTTTCTGTAGGGAACTTTGCCAGCATACTGTGAATGTACAGAGCTTTTCATCAGGGCTAGGAAAAAGAGATGCAAAGTATGGAATGCTCCAGAAGTGTGTTTTGGTTTTGTCATCTGAGCAATGTCTGATTTTCAAATGCCAGTCTTGCCTGCCCATGAGATTGAAGGAACCTGCAGGATGTCCTTGGAGCATTGCCCATTCAGTGTCTCCTCTTGCTCATCCCTCCTGCACTTGGGTTAAGCTCGTGTGGCTCAGGGTGGCTCTGCAGGATCCCCCAGCTCAGGGGGTCTCTTTGAGTGATCCTTTAAACCTGTCCCTTAGTGACACCCCTGCAGACAACCTGAGCATCCAAAGGCAGTGCCCAAGTGCCAGATGGGGCACCTCTCCTTTGCCCTCCCTCCCCTTGGGCAGCTCAGCCTTGACCTCCAGCCCTGCCCAGGGGTGTTTCTCCCAGAGAGGTTCCCACACGTGCTCCTGGAGTGGGTCAGATAAGATCAGGGGCTGGCCAACCTCTATTTATGGGCCAATGAATTATGCAGCCGGGGTAATTAGATAGTTTTGTTCTGGGAATCAGGATTATGCTCCTGGGGTGCCACCTAGGAAAGTCTCTGAAACTGCATAATAAAACAGTCGGGTTTATGCAGAGGTGGAAATATTTTGAATGCAAAAGAGAATTGAGGGGGGAGGGCAGAGCTGATGTCCTCCTGTGTTTGGAGGGGAAAAGTGAAGTGTGAACTCTGGTTGGTAACCATCAGAGCTCTTATTTCTCTTGCATTGTGTAAGGAAGGAAGAGGCTGTTTTAGCATAAACTCTGAAAGAAACAAAGTACTGCTCTCTCCTCCCAAGCAGAACTACAGAATACAGATCCATTTGTGTAGCTGGAAAATGTATGGAATTTTACATATATATATTCCAGGACTCTATATTTGTGTAATCACTGTAGACTCTTGGTGTAATAGGACCCAGCTTCCAACTGAATTCAATAGTCTTTAATTAAACCACAGTTTCCATGATATTCCTCAGCTGCATGTTTTGAAAGACATTTGAGGTAGCAGTCTGATATGTAGTTTTGACTTCTCTAACCTACATGCCTTATGTTTGTGCCTCAAGATAACATTGAATAACATATTTAAACTGCTCATGTGTGAAAAAACAAAATTATATCTCATGAACTGATTTCTTCACACATTCAAAAAATCGAATTCCTCTTTTGTTCAGATACTAAACAGGAGTCCAAAAGGAAGTAGTGTGTGTACACATGATGTGGTATTTCAAAATGGAGAAGAAATGAATACTTTTAATGTGAAGGCATTATACTGATTTTAAAACTTGAATCGTTTTACAAAGGTATTCTACAAACGTAGTTTTTGTGTGTAGGCATTACAGTCTGGTTCAGTTGATAATGAGTCAGAGAAAGTTTACTGAGCTGTTATGATTTCATATTTTGATTTGAATCTAGATGTTGTAAAATAGTAATTGGTGATAACCATATTTGAGTCTTTCTTCAATTTCATCACCCATAAGAACTGGTATTGCCAAATCCTGTAATGAAAAATAGAGGTACATATATTCTTGTGGTTATGATTAGTATTTATTAGAAATATCTCCATGTTTTCCATGTCTGTGTGTATGTAGTAGTTTTGCATGGTTAAATGTATAAATTATACCGAAGCCACAGTCTTTCATGGATTTTAATTACTGTGTAGGTATTTTTTGAGTTTTTGTAAATGAGGCAGACTTTAAATTTGAAGGCAGTCCACTAGATGAGCTGTTCTAGCTAGAATTAAAGTTTAGACTTTCAGACTAATATAGAACTTGGTGACATGAGGGGCAAGTCTTAAAAGCACAATAAAGCAATAAAACACCCAAACCAAGTCAGAACAAAAACGCAAAAGCTCAAACAAAACACAAAACCAACAAACTCTAGTAATAATAATAGAAGTTTCAAAAGTCATCTCTCAATTTACAGACTCTGTTTAGTGCCATAAAATTAACATTTTATTTTTCAATATGATGCTACTGCTTAGGTTTTATGGGTATGTAGAATAGCAAGGTGCTAAGGGGTTATAATAGTGGGGCTGTTGGTGGAAAAACCAAATCAGGCCCATAGTGGGAGATGGTTTGACAGAGAGGGGGTCAGGCACTGTTGCTAAAAACCTGCAGTTTGGTCCTGGAAAATATGGATTTCTCTGTAATTCCACTGAAGGTGCTGCTCTTTTCTAAATAAGAGCATAATAGAAACAAAATACTTTACAAACGAGTATGACAGGACTTTGAGGAATATTCCAGTTACTGATTTGTCTTATTCAGTGAGAAAAAGGCAGCCTGTGGCTCTGAAGGTGTAAGTTGTTTAAGGCCCTGGCCAAGTGAAGTCACCTGGGGAGTGGCAGAGGCTTCTGCAGAGCAGCAGAGAATCTGCCCTGCGTTTTGCTGCCAGTGAATTTTCAAAGGGGAACAGGAGCCAAGATGTGAGAACTGTGGCAGGGAAGGGGAAGGGCTGCTGTGGGATTGGGGAGGGGAGAGTTCAGGGAGAACAGATGGGGCAAGGGTTCTGAGCCCCTGCACCATATGGTGCTGCCACACAGTTCAGGTGCAGTTGTGGGCTGAGAGCAGAGAGCAGGGATCCTCACATGGGCTTCAGAAAGCAGGACCACAGCAGAAATCGGTGTCATCATTTCAGGCCAGGCTGAGGAGAAAGGTGTCATTGGTTAAACCAGGCACCAGAACTTGCCGTGGCAGGGAGGGATGCCAAAAATTAGGCATAGCACACAACTGCATCTTTTCTAATCCCCAGAAAGCTTGTGTTTCAGGAAGTCTGATTTGGGCTCGTTAGACTTGAATTTCTGGGGAAAAGTATTTGAAGAAAAAACAAAATCACAGCGCTTGAATTCAGACCATTAAAAACAGGTTGCAATTTGATTTATGATTTTTGTAACTTTTAATCAGGGGCCAGGTTTTCAGAAGAGCATGCTGTCTTTACTGAGGTGCCAATGAAGTGATAAATTTCTCACTGGAAATGACTGGAGCTTCACTGGGTTAGAGTGTGTCAGAAAACCTGACTGCTGATCTGTAATCTCTGCTGTTACTACTCAGATGCTTTTTAAAGAATCCAATGTGATACCATGAAAATAAGAAGGCAGAAGGTAAGAAAGAGAAAAAAGGGTTAATCAAGTCAGAAGTACTGAGAGAAGTGGAATGGTAGCAAAGAAGAAAAATGAAGGCAGAGAGTTGTGATTTGGAGTGGTGCTAAAGAGCCTCTGGGCTCGAGATTCATCTCGCATTTTATAATGCTCATGTTGTGTTGTATCATAATGCACTTGCTCCTGCTAGAGCTGCTCTGCCTCCCCTCTCATTGCCAATGGTAAAAATAGGCCAGGAGCACCATTCCATGCCACGGAGCACACTCGGAATTCCACGTTGTTTTTTCACTTGGCCTCTAATTAAGGCAGTAATCCTCCTCTGTGTGCATGTGTAGGTCGGGGTTTGTCTGCTTGGTTGCCTCTTCCATCATCTGGTGGGGTTCTCACATTGCTGAGCCTTGGCTGTGCCAGCTCTCTGCCAGAGAGGGGCAATGGATTGCACTCCACTGCCTTTTGTTTCACTTAGCCACAGATATCCCAGCAGGGGCCTCTGCTTTTGGGTAGTACTTTGATAAAGGCTTGTCTCTGTAGTTACAACCTTATTTTTAATATAATATTCATGTTTATTTTGGTTTGGGAGTAATTAGATATGAGAGACTTGTCAGTTTGGCTTTGGGTTTTTTGTTGTTGTCAGTAACCATTAGGAATGGCTCTTCAGTGTGTATTTTAGGTGATTTTCTGTCTGTCTGAGACTTCCTTCCGTAATATATTGTTCATATTAGAGTATTTGATTTTGACTATCTGGTTTCTAATTTATTTTAAATAATTAATAACTAGATATATTACGGGGAATTCTAATAAATGAAAGGTGCTGATGGTTGCGATATTTATTTGTTAAGTCTTCTTTTCTTGAGGTAGTCTGAGTGGTGTCCAAACTGATTAGGATAGTAAAACTGAGACATTAGAGAGAACCAAGAGTCTGAAATAAATGTGTTTCTGCATCACACTGTCTCCTCCATGACCATCTGTACATTGAAGACATTGATCCTTTTTAGATATTGGTATGGATTGCTCAATCATTTTGTTACAGCAAGATACATTTGGTTAGAGGATCTTCTGGAAGGTTTTGGGATGCATTTAATCCCACTGTTCATACAGAGAGGTGGATTTGGGATAATGGTGTGTGAAAGGGTTAACTTTACAAAAAGCAAGTAAGTTTGGGTTTTTTCAAATGGTTGAGCTTGAAATTCAGGGTTTGTTCGTTGTTGTTGGCTGTGTTGAATGTAAGTGTCTTTAAAAGATTGGTTGTTTGCTTTGAGGTGAAATGGGCTGGAGACAGGTAAGGATTTGGGAATTTTTGAAGTGAAAGGGGATTACAGGGTTTCTAGGGAGTAGAGCAACATTTAAATTGCCACTAAATATAGTGTTTATAAATTAAACTGATCTGCTTGTTTCTCAAGGCTTGGCTGTCTGATTTCGTCTAATAATGGAGAGAAAGGAGAGACCTGGATTGACATGAAGAGGTTAGAGGGCAGTGAGAGGCACAGGGTTGGCTTGTTTTCTTCTTTGCAGTAAAGATGTGAGTTTAGCAGCCCATTAGATTGCAGAGCAATGAAAGGTGGCTGAGCCCTGCAGGTCACCAAGGGTGTCTGCTGGGAGTCCTGGAGAAGATCCTGGAGTGGGACACAGCCAGGGGATGTAGGACAGGACTTGAGGAGCCCAGCAGGTTGTACAGCACTTGTGACATGATGTGCCAGGGTCTGAATTTGGAGTGTCCAAGGGGAAATGAGGAGCTCAGGGAGTGGGGGCTCCTGTGAGCTTATTGGTGCCTGTAGGCAAGAGAACCCACCATGCCATTTTTGGAGCCATTCTTCCAGGAGTTCTTTATGCCAATATAAGTTTTTAAAATATTTTCTGAACAAGCAAAACTTAAAAATTTGAGTCGAGACTGAGACAGCTGTAAGAAACAGAAATGTTAAGAAATCCAGAACTGAGTGGCTGAATGATTTGGCTCCTTCTCCCTGCTGAACTCTATCATCTCTCCCTAATGTCTGAAACGCACCAGCCTTAATTATATTCCATGATATTTGCAGTAATAGAGTGTTAGCTGCCTTCCACCTTTTATTTACAAACGTTAATGCCTTGTTTCCTGTACACTGGACTGTGTTCTGACAATGCATTTATCCTGCAAGCTGAAGGTATTAGCATTTAGGGCTTAATTTTATTGCCACTCAATCCAGAGATAACCACATTGCCTGCTTTGTTTTGCTTTGTTTAATGGGCTGGGTGTACAGGGGAGGGCCCTGTACTACCCTCAATCCTCAGAGGAGCCTCTGGTAATTACAGGGAAAGGTTTCTATCACTGTTCCTAGAGAGTGACTAATCCACGAGCAGATTTTGCCCAGGAATAAAGTCCTCCAGAGCTGGTAGATGTGTGGGTATTTCTGCCCTCTGTGGTGAGCAGTGCATAAAGTCACTTGATTGGCACTTGCCGGGTTGCTGGGAGTGAGCAGGATGGCCCACAGTTTCAAACACAATTATTATAAAGTCTGGGTGTTATACATCATAATTAGGCTTAAGAACTGAAAGTCAGATGAGATGAATGAGGGCAATTCATGCTCTCAAGAGCTGAGAAAGTGATTTTGTGTTTAAGATTTGGCTACTTTTCTCTGTGTCTCCTGCTCTTGCCCGTGCCTTGGGAGGACTGCAGTGGATGAAGCAGCTGGTACCTGTGTGTCACCTTGCACAGGTGAGAGACAGCCCATGGTAGCCCTGACTTCTCCACCAAAACAGCTGTCAGTGGATCTAGTCCCCTGCAGTTGTTCTGCTCAGCATGTCTTCAGTGAGAGACACACCAAAAAAGCAGCCTTTACTGGGTAGCAATTATGTATCTTTTAATTAGATATTTAACAATTAAATTTTACAGTTATATGTGCCTAGAGATTGATGAATGTCAAGAATATTTTAATTATTTTCAGTTTCTGATTTAATGAAAGCCACAGTCGTACAGGTTAGAAAAGAAAGGGCCACCCACTATGTAAAACTGGAAGTTTCAAACAAATATCCAAGGATATTAGAGAAAATTCTGATGGGAATCAAGTATGTCTCAAGGAAAATGTGAATCCTGCAAGCTGGGCTGTAGGGCTTCTCCCAACACTGGTTTGACGTTTCTTGGCTCCCAGGGAGAGGGAATTGTAGGGATGTACAGCATGACTAGGCTGGAGTAAGACAGGCAAGTCCTTGAAAAAAACCTCAACAAAACAACACAAAACAAAACAAGAAAACAAACCCCTATGCTAATATTGAAAGATGAGAAGGGGAAAGCACCACAATGCTTGAAAAATAACAATAAAAAAATTTGACAGGATTAGTATTTCAAAGGGAACAGCACTTGATTAAACATTTGGAAGGGATGGGAGGAGAAACATTCCAAGCAAAATAAAAATATACATGTATGATGGAAACAGGATAAATAGAATATTTCTCTTATAATTACCGTGGCAAGAATGCAGCCCAAACTTGAGACTTCTTAATCAAGTAAAATTGTCATGGCTTTTAAGTCCAAGTAAGGCAGTGGATTGTGATAGGTGTGAGATGTTTGTGGATAGAGGTGCTGGCAGGACCTGCAGCTGCAGTGAAGAGCAGGTCCATGAACAAAGGAATGGAAAGACCCAGAACTTGCACCACCAGCAAGTCATGAGTGTGTTGCAAGAAGTCAGAGGATGCAAAGCAATGTGTTTTTATCAGATACCAAGTGGGAGTGAGGGATACCAAAAGATCTGGGGGAGGTTAAAGGTCTCTGCAGAATGTAGAGCAGTATCTCTTTGCAGGAAAACTCGAGCTTTTCTTGCTCACATCAATGCAGTGACTGCTCAGACACTGCATGGATACACTGATTACAGAGTGGAAATGAGTTGCAGTCTGGTTCCTACCTGAGAGGGACCTGTGAGACTGAACACCCATCTCTCTTGAGCAGGTGGATGTCATAGCCCACAGCTGCCTTACATTTCATCTCATTCTTTGTTTCCATTGTGGCAGGTTTCTCTTCTTCCCGAAGAGTTTCTCCCTGGAATGCCTCATAACCTGCTTTTTGCCCCTGCTTTCATTCAGCTGGGGGGGAAATGCTGTCTTGGAGGGAGAAATAAGTGGTCAGGTTGGAATAAATGCCCAGTTCCCTCAACTGGAAGATTTCGGTGTGATGGTGCTTCACAAAGCAGGTTTTTTATTATAATAGTACTTGCATATGTGATTTGGCTTAGTATAATAAAGGCAGAGAGCAGGTACATATAAAGCACTCTGCTTGTAATGGCAGCCCAGTTCTTTGGGTTCAAATAACATCAGGTAATTATAAACTGAAGTGATCACATCTGAAGGAAAAATTTTCACTGTATCCATGACTTAGTATGATTTACCTTCCCCTTATTATTTCTTAATTTAAAAATTACTGCATGCTGTCTTTGAAATGTTGCAACTGTGTTGGTATTTGAAGTACTTGTAAGTACTTGTGCAAATCAGTTTTTCTGATGTTTGTCTGCAGGGTGAGGTGTGTGTTTATGTGCCCAGGGGAAAGGAGATGCATTTGCATCCAGGAGGGTGTAGCAAGTGAACGTGTGCCAAAACAGAGTCTGTAGGAGCAGTTGCACTAAAATAGTACAGGGTAAAAAATGTTGGCAAATGAAAATAACCAGCTTCCGAAGAGAGAATGGGATCTAATCCTCCCTGCAAATGCTGCTGATCTGAAGGCCTAAATGATACCTTTTGGTGATGAATCTTTCTAAAGACACTTGCAAACCATCATGCTGTGCATATGAAGAAGATGCACAGTATTTTTGAGGTGTAATTATATTTCATATAGTATTGTTAATCTTTGAGGTGCTGATGAACAGTTATTACTTTCCTGTACTTTAGGGGCATCCTAATTTAAGGCTGTTTCAGTGAAATCATTACTATTAGCCTCTGTAGGTGTTGAATTAAACCCTAATTTATGTGGGACAGCTAATCATACATAATATCATACCTGTTTTTCATGTGCTTCTCAGCCAAAGATCTAATAGCATTTTATGCAAGTCAACATAATTGCTGCAGAATATCTCCAGAATGTTTCTTGTGATTCCAGGCCTCTCATTCATGAGAGCAGACTAACAGATAGCTTATCTTCTCTCTCCTGTGCAGTGCATGGGGCTGGGAGAGGCAGAATTCCTGGTGTATTTTACTCCATGGCTAGCTGGGCTTTGAATTGCTGCTGTGATTCCCTCTCAGTGTGGCTCGGAGGGCAGCTCTGCCACGAGGATGTGCCGAGCAGCCTGGGAAGGAGCCCAGCGGATCTTTTATCATTATTGCCTTGTCTCTGGCTCTCAGAGAAGCAATAGCCGCAGATCAAGACTCTGTTCAAAGCAGAGATGTCAGCACTGAATTGTTTTCTGGTGAAGGAGGGATGGATAAAATATTAAATGCAATCTTCTATTTGCCCTTAACTTTCTGTTGCCTGACAAGAATATTGTACTGTATTTCCATGGTTCTGTAATTCAAAGCTGAAGGTGCACAGGTTTGTGGGGGAAAAAAATTATTTAATTGTTCAACAGTAGAAATTTTTATAAAAGAAATGTAGACTTTGTATTACATGTATTACATGTATTTCTTATGTGCAAGCACTTCTATCTCGAGTCAGGGACACTTTTGGAAGTCACCTGGTTTCATTTCCATCCACCTACTGCTGTAATGATTGTGATTTAATGCACAAAAACACTTCTTTCTGAGCAGTGGGAGAGAAGAGCCAGCCATGGAGGAGTTCTCAGACAGTTTTGAGATGGGTGAAGGTTTGGGAGGCAGGGGGAGTTTGTGGTTGGTGCAGGACAGCAGACTGAGTATTTCTGGAGAGGTAAGAGGTGATGAACACTCTGCAGAGGAGCCACATTTACTGTGGTCAGGACTACCAGAGAAGACAGCTGTCAGAAAGGAGGCTTCACTGGCTTCTCTGTGGCACATTGTTGTTATTTACCTAGTGAATGCTTTGGTCAGTATTTTATTCTGAACTGTTTATATTTCCCTTTGCCAACAGCATGAGTTTTCTCAGAGGAAAATAATGAAAACAGACTGAGAAGGGTGTCCCAAATCTTGTGTCATATCTGGCATAAATGCAGAGTTGCTTTGAAGCATTCATACTGAACCAGTAATTACTCTGATTCTTCTGAAGCCATAACTGCAAGCTAGGTAGTGGCTTCCAACAGTTCAGCCTGACAGTCCAACACTGTCATTCCAAACACCAGGAGCTCTATTTCCACCTGCTGCCCGAAGCTGAAGATATTCAAACCCATCAGAGTGGGCAGACACTGTTTCAGTGGCTCCTGGGTTGCAGGTTAACAGAGAGCATGGCATCATGGTGGGTTTACAAACTCCTGCCTTTGCTTTTCCAGGCACTGATCTTCCCTTCAGCTGGGAGCAGGAGTTGGGGGTCTCAGCAAAGCCCCTTGCCCCCAGCCCTGTGAAGCCCCCAGGGAGCACAGGATGGTTGGTTTGCTCTCTGCTGTTGTCCTTGCTGGGTTTGCAGGTGCCAAGGCAGTCACCAGGTCACCTCGGTGTGGCACAAGGAAGGATGGGAGGAGCAAGGGAGAAGGGGCAGTGGGGGAAGGAGAGGCCAGGATGGAGGGGGACAGGAGGTCACTGGGACTCGGGTATGTGAGCAGCCTCAACATGAAGAGGCACAGAGTTCATATATAAATGAGATGAGTCTCTCTCTGGTCTGGAACGTCTTAAGTTTTCCTAAAATTATAAGTAGGAGTTCACTGGTACAAAAACTAGTATTGGTATGTATTTGTGTGTGTGATTTGGGTGTGGCAGGCGAGGAAACAGGGGATGTAAACAATCTACAACCATTTATTCTTTTATTAGGCTTTTATCTGTGTAACTCTGATTAGTTACCATAGATACAGACAACATGGGGTTTGTTTGGGTTAATGAAAGTCTCTCATGCTGATAAAAAATGTGATTTTTCTTGAGAAAATTCTGAATTACTTCCATTCCACTATTCTTGATCATTAACTGTACTTAAATTCATGCACATAATTAAATAATTGTGACATTTAATAGTCTTACTTTTCTTTTATGTAGCACCTGCAGAATAATTTTGAGTACAATGCAGTACCAAACTGATCTTTAATTTAGTGATCATATTGATAGGTATAAATTCTGCTCTCTCAGTTTGCAGATGTGCTTCTGTATTTCTAAAATAATTTTTTTTATTGTTCCCAGCTTGTAAAACAACTCCAGAACATGACAGGTAGCTGATGGGCTGCTGAGTGTGGTTACGAACGTGCATGGCTTGGTGTTGTATTTGGTTGTGTTCTTCCTATGTAGCAGTTCAGCCTCTCAAGTGATAAAAGCAATGATATGACTTGGCACATCCTAATTCCAGCTACTCTCTCCACATAGAGAGCAGTTACTTGCTGTAAATGTAACTCAACTGACTCAAGAAATAGTTCCATATGGGGAAAAATCTCAATATTACTGGCTTTTCTATTACAATTTGGTAAGTGTGTGTGGGATGCTTCTAGACCAGAATGCTGTGGGCAGTGGTTTCTGATGCATTTAAGGTGGCCACATTTCTTACAAGTCCTGGTCCTGCAGTCAGGTTGAACCTGAAATAAGTAGTGCTGTGGGCAGGGGAGAGATGCACCATGTGGGGAGCAGAGAAGAGGGAACAATACTTTTGAGTCACCTTGATTTAAGATAAATGCATACACAAAGGTTTCTCAGGGTTAGAAATAGTGGGCACATGTGGCTGTGTGGTCAGAGTGCAGCTGAGAGGCAGGTTAAGGTGCAATACTGTTCCAGCCTGTGGAAGTTGGAGAGGAAAAGTTTAAATGATCCTGTTTCTTTTAGGGAGGCAAAGTGTTTTGGTGCAAAGGCTGAACTTGGAGCACCACTAAATCCATGGATTAGGCACTGGGCTTGTGTCTGGCTCCAGCAGGGAGGAGCAGCCCCTGCAGCTGCAGCACGGGCTTTCCTTGAGCAGCGAGGTTTGCTGCTCAATCAATTAATTAACACAAACTACTCCACTGGAGGACAGAACCCCTCAGCTCGTGGTGCTCAAAGGTTATGGGCTTCTCCCTCTGTTCCCTGCGAGCTGAGCCACATCCATTGCACTCCATTAAGCCTGTTGTGGTTTTGGTTACAGCACAGGATTTGCCCCACTGCTGCAAATTACTAAGCAGGTAGAGGAGAAATGCCATGAATGTGCAGTTCTGCAAGGAGCCTGACTGTCTGAGGTGCAGAGTCTGCTCTCAATAGACCAGATATGTTTCCCCTACAATCTCTCAGTAGTAAAATTACCCTTAACTGTATTCTTAATGGCTGGAGTCAAGATCCTAGAATAAGTATTTCCTGGGGAAAGAAAGGTAGGTAAGTAAATTTGGGATATTAAAAGTACTGAAAATTTTACCAGATGTCTTAGAGGTTTGAAAAATACCGTAAATCTTTTTTAGGGATTAAACCCTATTTTTCTAAGTTAGAACAGTTTCTTTTGCTATAAACCAATTGGAATTAATAAGAACAATGGACTCCCACAGATGAAAAAAGGACTGTGTGTGTGCATCAGGTTTCAGTTTAAATTCCATGAGACTGCAGAGACTGTAATTCCATCTTTTCCATTTCTAAATGTTCAGCATCCTCAGGGCCCAGTTTGGGAATTTTCTCGCAATGTACAAAGCCAGGATGAGATACTTAGTAATTCAGTACCTATGAACCCATTTAAAAAAGCCCCAAACCCCATAATTATTTAACATAGCTGTAGAAACAAGTATACTGATGTTTGTCTTTATCACTGCACAATGTCTTTGTGATTTTTGTATTAAATTTTTTGGTTGTCTGCTCAAGTTGAGAATCTCCCGAGCCTGAGCCCTTCAGCAGACCCAGAGGAGAGAACTGGGGTCCCTGTGGGATCTGCACCTGCAGAGTAGCAACACCCCAATATGCCCCTCCCTGTCTCCAGTCCCGTAGCATGGTGCACACGTGGCTTCATCTGCTGCAGAGTCCCATCCTCCAAAGGCTCCTGAAGTTAAACTGGTCCAATATACCCCCAGTGAAATGACTGTAGCAGAACTAGGCACGTTTGTCCCAAGCTGTAAGTGGGCAAGGTCTCACCTCATGTGTTTGCACTGGAGTTCTTTAGTCAGGTTAGCTTGGTGAGACTCAGAACAGGAAAATAAAATCTCACATAACGCCCTGAGAATGAGGCTCATACCCACGCAGTGAGGATGTTGAAAGGCTGCAGCAGAGGTGGCTCGAGGAGCCTCGTGGCCCTGCAGGACTCACAGCTCGTGTTTGCTTTGCAGGGGCTCGGCGTGTGCGGTGGGAGCCAGGCTGGCCTGGGCACGGCGTCCCCCCGCCAGTACCCCCGGCAGAAAATCACACGGGTGAACCTCAGGGACTTCATCTTCTACATGGAACAGGAGCGAGAGATGAGCCATTCCCTCCTGCTCTACCGAGCTCTGCTTAAGTAAAGCCAACTCTTGTACTGATTGCTCCATACAGAAGCTCAACTCGCATCGAAAGCTGTCATTTTAATGTGCCTTCTATTTTTTTCAGAAGTCAATGTTCCAGTAATTTTGTTTTGTAAAGTTGTCAGACACATGCAATAAATTCCCTTTATGTAAAAAAAAATAATAATATAAAAACCACCAAAAAAAATGTGCAAAAGGTTTTAAAAATGTCAATTCCACAGATAAAACAGCGTCCAAGTCTTGCTCCATTTGGCCATTTTAGGTAAGGCTCAAGTAGCTGTGTTGAAGTTGCACAAATGCAAATGGCTCAGCTAAACCACGTCCCAGCCAGGACAGGGACAGGCCACAGGTTGAGGGCCCAGCCATGGTGTTCTCCTGTGTGTTCTTATGGTGCTGGGCTTGTTTTGAGTTTGCTGGCTCTGTCTCACTAACCACGGTGATACCTGTGGTTACTTTAGCTTGGTTATAATGGCAGTTTTTTGCACAGCCAAGAGACCAGCACACTCTCACAAATTTTATGTATTTAGGATTTTTGCTTTTACTGCACAGCTCATTTCCTGAGCCATTTGCTGAACCAAATCCTAAGTGTATGAAGTGTGTGCTTGGGTCTCAGCTGAGTTACCTTGAGTAGCTTCCAGTTGTTTTCGGAATCTCTTCAACCTTTTGCGCATTTGTAGCAGCTGGTTAGTGACACGATTCAAAGCTGGGGTTTTATTTTCTAAAAGATGTTAATTTATTTATTGCAGAGAGTATGGTTTAATGGTGGCTTTAAAAGAGAGTATTGTTCAGTAAAGATTTTAGAGTATTCTATATGGATTTTTAAAGTCGCTGTAAAGGTTTCTGGGGGCCGGTTCTGCTCTGGGGCTGGTGAGAATCCCAGTGCCTTGGATGGTGGGACCCGAGGACTCCAGTGTGGGCAGCAGGACCGTGAACAAGCACTAAGCATAAGGAGCAGCTGGAAGTACCCAAAGAGGGGGTAAATGCTTTTTAAATGCTTTGCTAAGTGGAATTCTGGGCCCACACCAAAGCCGAGCGACGACAGCGAGTCTGAAATGGGGATCGGAGAGGAACACGAACAGCCAGGTGGGCACAGGTTGTGTTTGAGACTTTAACAGTGTTACCAGTCACCACAGAAGGGAGACATTTGCTTATTTATCTTTTCCATTTTTACTATGTTATGCTTGCCACTTTTTTGAGGCAATATTTTTTTTTTGATGGGAAACCATAGCGAAAGCACAAATAGAACTATTTGTCCAATAGTTTTAAAAACAAAGGTTTTAATTATTTTTTAAGGTTTATGAAAAGCAGAAGAAAATTTATACTGCTGCTATTTAGCCAAAAGATTATTCATAAGGTATTTAAGGCCAGGAAGTGTAAAGTTATGTTTTAAATGTATTGATAATTTGTACATATTGTTTATAAAGGCCTTGTGTTTATTAGAGTTACGTTATTTTGATGATTTCTGTACATACTCGTAAATACCCCCAATTTGTGTGAAAACATACTCCCTTATTTGTACTTATTTTGTAAAGAAATAAAACAATTTACTAAAGTAACACATCGAGTGACATACAGTATTAATTTATCAAACATGAATTTCACATTGTCTTGTAGTTCTTAAGCACTGGTCAGAAACATTTTGCATTAAAATATTAACAGAATACCCACAAAGAAATATTAAACCCGAATACTTCAATGTTTTGTTGTGCTGATTCTTATCCCTTGTGAAACATCTAATAAAATTGTCAGCAAAGCCCGATGCCATCAGTCCAGAGGATGGGTGCACTCAGCAGCTGCTTCCTCGGGAGCCACAAGTCCAATAAGCACAACAGAACATTCCCTTTCCCTGGGCCAGCCTCGGACACCGGAGCAGAGCAATTTCGTTCCATGGAATCAGGAGGGAAAAACCAGCCTACACTTCTTGGCCTCGGCAGCAGAAACATCTGGCTGCACACCACGGCCTCGCTGCTGTGGCTGTGGCATTCTAAAGCCTCTCTTAGCAAAGCTGAGCAATGTTTTTCATTAACTTATGTTGCTGTGGTTTAAGGCCAGAAGTAAAAATTCAAATCGGTTTTTGTTGATATTGCTGCCTAAAAATATAGGGAAATAAGTAAAAAAGATATAAATGAAACTGTAATAATCTTTAAATAAGTGACCTGAAGTTACTAACTAAAAGAACATGTCCTAGCTTAACTTGTTTTTTTAAAGGCATATTTCTTCTAAGAAAGTGATTGTTTGCACATGTCTTCCTTGCCTTAGTGCTATGTTGCAGTGAATGCTGTGATGTCACGGTTCAAACTTTCCATCTCAAGTTCACATTTAGCTCGGCTGGTGCAGCCTGGAACCCTTTCTGATGCCACCTCAGCCCCAGCTGGTGGAGCTGCTTTGTTGAGCCATAAAGAAAACACCATAAACACCAAACTGAGCAAAAACCAACCACAAATCCCTGCAATGCTCTGCACGGGTCTGGGAGCATCACCCCGCTCTGTGCCCAGCCCTGTGGGCACACAGCCCTGTGGGCACAGAGCTGGACAGGCCTGGCCTGAGCACCAGGGGCAGGATGGGACCCTGTGACCAAATGTCCCCAGGAGGGGTCACCTCTCCTCCCTGGTGAGGTAAGAACCGGAGGGGATGCACTGCCAGAGCCGCTGCCAGTGCCACGCAGGGCAAGGTGGGGGCAGGACAAAAACCAAGAACCTGAATCATTTAAGGATACTTTGGACTTAAAGGTAACTCGATGGATGAAAGTAATAAATAAAAGACTTTTTTTTCTTTTTGTAAGACATGGCTACATCAAGCTGAACGGAGCAAAAGGCTGGGGAAGACGCAATCCAAAACCCTCACCTCTTTCAAACAACATGGGAGATACAGTGAGTGTTCCACCCTACGTGCTTATTTTTGTTCATTTACTTTACAGAAATGTTTATGGCATGAAGTACTGTATAAGAAATGTGCATACACAAATACATGACAATTATACGTTAAGTTCTTTACAATATTAAATGTATAATATACAATTCTACAGATATCTTACATACAAAGGTGAATGTTGTGCCATATATTCAAATATGGCGATGCCGAGCGACTTTAGAATGTCGTACAAGTATAAAACCACAAAATAAAATAACTTTACAACTCTTAAAGTAGACAGATTTGCTCAAGTGTTCTGCTAAGGTAGCAGGCCAACTGGCCAGGATTGCCATTACAGATTTCTGAGTGGGGTGACCAAGGTGAGAAAACCTGCAGAGGTCTGAGATTCCATGGACAGGTATCCAGCCCTTTTCCAAAAATGAGACCCCTGCCTAGATTGTTCCTTGGATAGTCAGTACAGCTCATCACTTTTGAAAATATTAGTCTTAAATGTGACTTTTTAAAATTTTGCCTGATTGTAACCCATTGGCATTAAAGAACTGTTGACCACTTAATACTCTGTCCCTTGTTTTGTATGGCCATATTTATGCATCTAAGAAGAGTTTCATTAGAATTCAGCATCTACAACTATAAATGAATGTGGGAGAAGAGAACTAAATTGTGATGAACACATGAATTACTTACTGAGGACCCAATCATGCTAAACAGCACTAAAGAGGATTAGCAGACTGCTATTTATAACCTTGCACCTGCAGACCCGGTGCTGTCTCCTGAGTTAGGAAGCCCTGTGAGTCGGTGCCATTCCTGGCAGTAGCAGGACCCTCCTGCAGACCCCTGACTTCGTTACAGAGAAGGTTACATGGATAGAGGGCAGCTACAGAATTAATATTTTAATAATAATTTAAAATAATAAAGCAATTTCAACCAAAGGTGGCCTGCTTTCTTCCAGCAACACCAGTACAGGGTTTTAACAGCTCTTTGCAAGAATTCCAGACCCATAAAGAGTAGGCTTGTCCAAAATTCTTAAACTTTCCTCCTAAATGTGGGCTTCTAACATGATTAGTAAATAATTAACAAGGGGTGACAGAGCTTGCTTGGCAGAACCACGTCTCTTTGATGATGCAAAACTTAACAGTTTCTGTGTCAAAACAAGACTGGCTTTAAGAGAGCTACAGCTCCACATCGGGTGTGTGACCCTCGTGTGATGGTGGATGGCATTTTATTTTGTGCTTCCAGTTCCCTACTGTTGCAAATATTGCCATAATCGGCCTCGTCTAATGTTCTGTTTGGTTTGTGTGGGGTTTTTAGTACTGAGCACCAGTTGACTAAATCAGTCCTTTTCTGCTTCTGGATCCTGTCCACGGAGAGAGACTTCAGTTGGAAATGTAGTATAAAAATAAGCCATTTGCTCGTGGGGGTGAGTACAATCGCAGAGGGGCTCCGTGGTGTCTGGGGGTGTAAAGCACGTCTGATATGGAGGGGCTGTGGCAGTCAGGGGAGAGGCTCAGTGCAGTTTTGAGCGTTCCATCTTCCTCTCTCAGACGTCACTTGCACGTGCCACGGCACTGGGGTGTCCCTGGGGAGGCTGCCAGAACCACTGCCCCTGCTGATCCATCCCGCTGCCTCCATTGGCCTTTCTGCACAAGTCCAGTCCGGGCTCAGGGGTTTAGGAAGCTGTGCCTGTTTCCCACCAGCGCTGCTGAGCCCAAAGTACATCCCAGGGACCTCCTGGGATGGGAGCGCTCCGGAATTCCACCGTGGAGAACGGACAACTGGCTTCTCAAATGCATTTCATGGCTGGCTATGTGACAGGTAGTTTCAGAATACCACTAATTGGCAACATAAAGTCAAAATCTGTTTGCTAATACTGTTTTGCAAATCCTTAGTGTTTCACATAAGGGACTATTAAACACTTCTACGGTTACAAAGGGGGTACAGGGAGGGTCTAGTCCAGGGGCTCCTGTTTTATTCTGATTGTTGGGGTGGGTTGTGGTCGTCTGTCTTCGCGACACAGCACGTATTCACTGAACTGAGAGGAATCCACCCCACCACCACAGGAAGCTGCAACGTTAAATCCCTTCTGAAATAATCTTTCGAGTACCTGCAATGTGGGGGGAAAAAAAACTAGATTAATATTTAGCACATTTTAGTGATAAAAGCATTTGGAAGCGCCAGATCCAAATGATGGATTTAGTCTTTCGAGTCCTCGTTGTGAATGAATATTATTCAGCTATAATTCTATAACTTATTGTTAAATGACTATACTGTGATTAAAGTCTCGCTCTCAGCAAACCTCTGTAGAAAACAAAAATTAATCACAGAAATAAGCACTCTGCAGAGCAGCTCAGTACATTATATAGTAAAATACTGGACTGTGGTGATATTGATGCTATCTCTTACTGCCTATAGAAAGCAACATCGGGTTTAAGTTGTAATAAAAAGTGCCTATTATTCATTAGTAATATGAACAATCTTACAGAGAGGGTCTGAAAAGCTCTTCCTTGGCAGATGAGAAGGCATCAGGAGTCTGAGTGACACGTCCACCAGATCTTTGTAGCAATGGCAGCTGTTTTCCCTCGCTGGGAGAGAGGGCTGCTCTGAGCAAAGCATGGCAGGACGGGACACAGAGCCAAGACATGGACAACAGGGAAATGTTCTGGCCCAAGAAAGAGGTTAATCTATATTGCCCAAATATGTATGTTCTCTTTCTCCTCCTAAAGAAAAGTTGGTGCGATTTAGATGCATGAATTTAAGGAACCCAGAGGCAACTTTAATTTCTGCGACTGCCACCCAGCACTTGACCCCAGGACATGCTGATCCTGGCAGTGTGAGGGGGCCGTGTTGTCTCATGGGTGTGGGTTGATATTCACTTTCCCAGCAGAGCAGGACACACAGGCTCTTCCCAGGCTCAGGTGAGAGCAGATGCCAGACCCACCTTGGGCAGATCTGCGACATGGACCCACCAGAGGAGAGGCTGTGGTGCCTCCTGAGCCCAGGGCAGCAGCCAGGACAAGAGGTTCCCGTGGCTTCCCCTGCTGATAAACACTGCCCAGGCAGCAGCTCCTCTGAGAGCCTCACCAAGGTGCTGCCTCCACTCTGCAGCACATGAGGAGTGACCTGATGCTCTGCTGGACCTCATGGGCTCGGCCACAGCAGATCCCCAGTGACAGCCACCCACAGCAATGGGGACCGAGCCACGTGTTCACCCAGCCTAGCCAAGTGTCTAAGCAATGCACCCACTTTTGTGGGCTTAGGTTATAGACAGAATTTCATTTCTTTCTCAGCTCTACCAGCCCCACAAGCACATCAGCACTTGCACTGACTCTGAGATCTGCACACCAGACCCTGCCCTCGCCCTCACACACAGACCCACGTGAGGCCACACTGCATTTCTCAGTGCACCATTGCTTTTGCCTGAATGTTGGCTTTGTTTTTTCCAGAAACATGATTTCAGGAGAACAGCTGTGTCCCAGGCAGTGTCAGTGCAATGCAAGCCATGGCAGCAGCATTTGCTGGTTTAATCCCTTCGATCCCTCCTTAGAGGCCACCTCTGTTACCCATCTGCACTTAATCCAGGGGCTGGGGTTTCAGTGGGAACTCAAACGTTTTACTTGTGCTACCCTGGCTGCAAAGGGTGGGCAGAGGGAAGAGGCTGCTCCAGCTCTGCCCGAGCCACGCTGGAGATCAGCCTGCCTGAGGAGCTCTGCCTGGCCTGGGGACATGGGGACTTAACGTTCTCAGAAAGCCACATCTGCCAAATCTCCCTGACTTTTGCCCTGATTTTTACATGCTCCACACAGTAAAAAAGTTGCAGAACTGAAAGATCAAAAAAGCACACCAGAGTATGGAAGAATAATGAACCGGGAGAGATGAAAAGAAGGGGCAGGAGAGTGGGTTATCAAAATATATTTAAAAGGCAGAGAAAGAAAGCTTTCATCTCCCTTATTTGTCCAGGCTGTACGAGGCCTGTAGGACAGAAATGGGGTGCAGACACCACCACTTGCTCGTCCTCAGAGAGAAAGGCAGGAGCAGTGTGAGGCAGAAGGAGGAATGAGACATCAGCAGATGCTGTTTCACAGGCTGCTGTGTATTTTGACTGTATTATCTATCAGTGCTCCCAGCCCTGGCAAGATGAAGATGAGAGACAACCCAGCCAAAGAAAAGGAGGCTTCTCCCACTGAACTAGATAGTGGAACAGAGGATTGACAGGTAATCTTTCTGAGAGAGAGACGGCACTTCAAAATCCTCGCGTAAAAACTTTTTAAAATCAATTTGCTCCTAAGACAAAACAAGCACAGGGGTGCCCTTGGCTTGCCTCAGACCAAAGCTCTGGCAGGCTGCATGTTAACACAGGGTTCTTTTTCCCTCTGCAAACACACGGGGCAGGTACAGCTCACACCTCAGAGCACCACACGCACAACAAAGCGGTTCTTTGGTGCTGGAAGGACCAGACTGCAGGCAGGCTGTAACCCACTGTTAAAAACCTGGGCATCATCCCTTTCCTCAGCACCAAACCAAACAGGCCAAACGCTGCAAACAATGCAGAGAGTGGCTAAATATTGCCGAGGTTTAATGGCACTTGGAGGGGGCTGAGCTCAGGTCCAAGAGAAAGGCTCCTGCAGCGCTTCCCTGTGTGCAGAGCACTGGGTTGGACACGCTGGCACCAGAGTGAACTGCATTTGGAACATGCACAGGTTTGAATTCCACTTGGAGAATTTGACTCTATGCTCATTACTTCCTCTGAAAGTAAGATATGGATGGGGGGGAAAGAGCAACCATCTCTGAATGAAATCAGAGCTACTTTCCTGAAAATCCCCCAAGAGAATATGCCAAGAAGGGGGTCTCAGCTGTGACTCTCCCACGTATGGGACACGCACATTGTATTAAACAGAGGATTTGTGCTAGGATTTAATAATCTTCCAATATTCCGAGCGCATCTGATTTTGTTGGAAGGTTTTCTTCACTTACTTCATTTCATTTAAATTTTGCAGAATACTAACGGATACATTCTTAATTACGAAGACTCAATGTTCAACATACACGAGTATCACAGAATTTTCTCTAAGTTAAACTCATGATTTGCACCAGAACCTGTTGCAAGGAGTTGAAAAAACCTCTATACCTTTGTATAATTACAAATGAGTGCAAAATTAAGAGTTAATGTATTTTTTGCCTACCCCTACCTATTCAATGTTAACAGTTCTTTGTTTTATGTGCAGAGTTCTTCATACAAAGCATTTAAGGAATCTTTTTTTCAAATATAAAAAAAAATATAAATACTGCAACTCTGCTACCAAATCCATTCAGCAGGGCATAGGGACACAGAAGGGACATATCTCAGCAAACAGCAGACAGGCTTCCTGTGGATTCTTTGGAAGCCATCCTGCTCTTCCAACCACTGCCCATCTCCCTTAAGTCTGTGCATTTCCTTCACTGTATTTCCAGCTTCTGATTTAATATTGTTTTGCCCAAAAAATCCTGGGAAGAGCAGTGGCTGTGCACTGACCAGAGCTCATCAGAGCCAAAGATAATTAGCTGCTGATTTCATCAGCCTTTGGTCTCAGAAATGCATCATTTTCCAGAAAGTGTTTGAAAACACTTTCTATTAATTATACAGTAAAATGATGTAATTTAGTAAAATGATCTAATTTAATAGTATTACTTATACTGTAGACTCTTTGACAGAAATTTTTTCTACAGCACAAATTTGCGAAGAGGCTCTTTGATTCTGCCTGAATTTTGACTGAATTCAAAACACATTCAAATAATAACAGTAATTAGTGTTCAGCTTTGACTACCAAAATATGTATCCTACTGGTTACACTGCTGTGGATAAAAGAGGGCCGTGTTAAGCCATGTGGGCACCCAGTGCTTTGCCAGGCTGCTGCAGTGCTGAGCTGGCCAGTGGCTCACGGGGACCCCTTATTGTTCCAGTCCCTCTAATTCCGTGTGTGCATCTAACTGGATCACAGGGACAGCGTGGCTCAGGCACAAACGCTCTGGTCTCTCCACCCACCTGGGCTAAGCTGCAGCTGCTCCCTTGTCCCCCCAGCACGGGGATGGGCTGAACTCATCCCTGCTCCACTGCCAGCAAATGGGGCTGCTGCTTCTGGGGCAGCCCACTCCAGCCTTGCCAAACATGAAATTGCTAAGGACTGTGCAAAATTAACCACGGGCTGTTAAAGTTCCACCAAACACACCGCTTGGGCGACTCGAACCAAACATCATGCAAAGCAGCTGGGTTCAGGATGGTTTCAGACAGCAGTGTCTGTCAGTGCATGGTGCCCCAGGGGATGCTGCCCCATGGAGGGGGTGTCACCATCACATTCAGCTTGTGAAAACAACTTCATCCATCTTTACATATTCAGGTAACTACAGGTCTCCTGGAAATGTCACCTGGCAGCCTGGGAGATGGAGGGCCCTGAGCCTGAGGTGTACTGCCCCAAGGTGAGCAGCACCTCTGGGTATTGTATTGTCCTCCCTGGCTGCTGCCCCTCCTGCCCCTCCACTGTGGCCAGCCCGGGCCATGGGCCAGCTCTCCTGCGGGTTATTTGCCCCCTGGGCAGTTTGGGAAGACCACCAAGGCATTTCCCACAGCCCAGCTCACACCTGCAGCCACAGCCCATCTGCAGGGGGTGGTACCTTTGGAAATTATGCCCTCTAGGCTGGTTTCCCTTTGCAGCCGGTTCCAAAGGCATACACAAAGTAAGAGCTCTGCCTTGCCCTTGTTAATTAAGGCCCAAGTTAATGGCACCATCCCCCCTGTTCCTGTGCACAGCCCCAGGACAGCCACCCCCGGCTCTGCTGTCGTGGGGATGATCCCTGTGAAATGGCACTGCTTGTCCCTCAGGCAGCTGCCTAAACATGGACCACGTATTTATTTCTGCTGCCATCCACCTATCTGTCCAGTTATCTTCTTTTGTTTCATATGTTTAATTTTAAACCTAATGTCAAAACTCTGAGTATAAAATGAAATACATTTTGTTTAAAATACTCTGGGCAATTTTTATAGAACATCCTTTTGAAAAAAAAAAAGTGCAGAGATCAATTTTTTTAAGTCCATCCCGCAGGCACCATCATTTAATTATGAGTGAGACATAAATTATGCATTTACACATTGTTGCATTTTCTATAAAATGGTGTGGAGATTTTTTTTTGTAGTTTTTGGAACTCTCTCTTTCTTCCTGCAGGCACTTTGGAGGAAAAAAAAACTGCTGAAGGCTATACATTGATGAAAAAATTAGCATTTATCAGTATAACACCATTATGAGACCAGCATGGCACTAACACACACACAATCTAAATCTATTTTTCTGCTTAGACTTAGGAAAACCTGAAAGACTGTGATCTCACCAGGCAGAAAATGTCTCCTTGCAGTATACGCACTGAAAGTAATTGGGCAGAAGCAAATAATTTGCATATAATTGAACAAGACATAATAAAAAAACCACCCCAGCAAAGAGATGAGCCAGCACCAAAAGGCCATTCATTACCTGCACGGAGTTCAACCGGCAGTATCCGTTCAAGGGAAACCTGATAACGTGGGTTGGGTCCTGGTTCCAGCCTGCGTTCACCGAGTTGCACATGACGTCCCCAGTCTCTGGGAAGATCTCTTCTATTAAAGCCTTCTCCCCACTCAATGCAATTCTTTCCCCCAGATCTGGAGTCACTCTTACAACCAAGCAGTCACAAGGCTGGAAATGTTTCCTTTGTTCTTTCTCTTGTTTCCATCGCTCAAGTTCCTTAATCATTGGCTGCAGCTGGTAATACTTTGCTTCTTCATATAAAAGATTAAAGTCCTGGGAGAAAAAAAAAAGGAAAAGAGAGGGAGAGAGAGAAACTAGAAATGCTTATAGTTCTCTTTTAAAAATGAGTATTGTTCCTGTTTGACCTACTTAGGCTTATGTACTGTCAGCAAGAGCACAAAGGCAACAGGTACCCACATACTTTGTCTTCATCTTACACCTACACAGAAAACCACATGGTGTTAGTGTTGACTCTATTTGAGCTGACCATGAAGTTCCCATTGCACTGAATTATCCTTTCATTTATTATCCCATAAGCTCAGTGCCAGGAGCCTTTAGTCTTGGATTAAGAAATCAAAATAGCTGGTTGCAATAAACAAAGCCTACTGATGTAAGAGAAGATGTTCTGAGCCCTAATCTTCACTCTTGGCCTCAGATACTTCTGATCTTAGAAGAGATCTCAGGCTTTGCTGTCGCCTCTCGCACATGTTACGAGATGGAGATGTCAGTTCAGCTTCACTTCTCACCTGTCTTTGCTGAGGCTGAAATTCAGCTGCAGCAGCTCAGCTGCTCCCTGCATGACTATTCATGTATTTAAAGCGTACTTTGGAGCCTGGCAAATTATATGGAGGGAGTGACCATCCGGCTGGCTGGGAGCTCAGCTGTGCACTCCAACAGCTTAAAAGAAGCTGTTCTTCCCTGCCATTTGTCCATCACCTCACCACTTGGGCTTTGGGCAATTCAAATTCCCAATCTGATCCAATTCCCACTTCAGTGATTGAGATGTCTTCTGCACATCCTCATCGGATACACATCCTTTCATCAGATTTGGGACAGATCTTGCCACCTCAGCTCAGATATGTGAGAGTATGTGGTGGCAAAGGGTGGGGGCACTCTGCTCACACTGGCCCCACCACCTCCCTCAGCCTCCCGAGGGCAGGAGGAGCAACAAGGGCACAGCACCAGCTCCTCCTGCAAAGACCTGCTCTTTGCTTGCCTGGCTCTTGCACCTCTTTCCAGATGCAAATGCTGCACCACAGGTAAGCTACACCTGACTGCTGGGCAGTATGCTGGAACACATGGAACACAGGCCAGCTCTACACCAGTGAAACGGAACAAAAAAATCACAAGAGTGAAATGACTGGAATCATTTGGACTGGAAAGAATGGTGTGACAAGGAGCAATCAAGAAATGGACACTCAAATTACAGGAAAAATAAGGGGTGTGCTGCTGCCCCAGGACTCAGGGAAGAGAGGGAATCAAATGAGCTGCAGCACAAAAAGGTGCGACTCTTCATAGTGGTTTGGAATTAACCTGTAAAATCTGCTGCTGCAGGGTATGACTGAACCAAAGCAGTTAGCTCTGTTCAAATTTGGCACCACAGACCCACCACCGTTAGCTGAGGTGCTCCTTCACCCCAGGGCTGCCTGCAGCCTGGAGACGTATGAATATTCACAGTGACAGTGGCAAGGTTATCTCCTTACAAAAGGGACATCCAATGCTTTACATCTCTTTGATGTCTGTTAAGGCTGGGACAATGCACACACTGCTCAGGGAGAAAAAAAGACCAGAGCAGAGAGGGAGAGGGATAAGAGCAAGTGGGAAGAAATGAGGGCAACAAACACACTCACGGGACATAGCTTGAAGATGAAAAACAAGGGGAAGATTAAAGAAGAAATCCTACAGAAGGCATGCTACAAACAATTGGGAACAGGCCAGGCACGGAGGTGTGGAGACTGGCTGCACTGCCTGGTCTCAGGTAAACCAGCATCACCCCAAAGCCTCATCCTCTGATGGAAGGTATTCCCACCCTTCCCCTCCCTGCATTACTCTTTCCTCTGTCCACCAGTGGATCTCCCTGGTTACTGCACAGGGGATCAGTTTAAACATACAGGGGTTAGTGGCCTAAATTAAAAAACAACCCCTGCTCCAAATTTTCTGAAATCACTGTGCAGGACACTACTGAATTGGCACAGTCCACCACCTAACCATGCTCACTGCAGAGGTGTGTGCAGTGGCCTACCAAACACTGGCTTAGCATCTGCTGATGCCACGGATCTCTTTTCAAGCAAAGGAAAACATGCAATGCTAAGGAAAAATGCAATGCTGTAGAGTGAACAGGAGCACCCAGTGCAAACTGAAGGCAATGGAAAGTTGTCCACTGTTTTCAGTAGGTCCTGAAAAACTAGTTTTAGAGTATCTGGGTTCATGGCCACTATAAAATAAGGTATTATTTGTGAGGTCAATCAAGCGAATATGTGCTAAGAAAACTCAACAGTAAAACCCAGAAGAGATGATACAGTGATAGAAAAACCAGTCCTTCATTTCTGGAAGCAGAAAGCAGTACAGTGCTCCCGAGCCTGGATGCAAAGCCCATTGCATTCACGAGAGGCTACAATTGCCTTCCCTGGGCTTGGGACTAGCCTGGCAGTGTCCTGAACAACAGGAGTTCAATGGGCTGCACCCCTGGGCCAAAACAGGAATGCCACAAACCAAACCAAACCAGGCTCACACCACCCCTGCCTCCCCCACAGCCAGCTCTCTCAGCCCACTCCATCAAATGCAGCTCTTTAGTCACTCCTGCTTGTCGTCTGCCCTAAAATAAACAGGATAAATTTTATATTCTCACATCCTTTTGTGAGAAGACAACCTGCTTGCAAATGAAACTTCCACTACTGTTCCCAAACGACACAGCCACACTTCAAGTACCCTTCAGGTGGCCGTGTGGAAATCAGGGCTGTGCTGGAGCATCACACCCTCTGTGGGATGAGGTGACCTGCTCAAAACTGCCTGTGTTAAACCAAGGGGTTTGGGTTAGTTTCTGAAAATAAGACTCTCATCCCCATGTCTATTCCACACTTGGGTTGAGCCCAAATCTGCTGGAAAGGGTTGTGCATCTGGAAGAAGGGGTCTGTAATGGACACGGGGAACTGGGGTATGCTCGTGCCAACAGGCAGTGTCCACGCTGGCCTTAGGGAGTCTGGGCACCTCTTGTCAAGCAGTGGCAATAAAGGGAATTTGTTGTGCTGTGACAAGCAGAGGGGATAAAATGTGTCTTTTGTAGGCAAGAGAATTTCACTGGTGTCCACCAGTGACAGTGACGGGACAGCCCGTGTGACCCCCCATCCACATGCTGCCTGCAGCACAGGCACCAGCAGAGCCTGACCCGCTCTGCTCCTCTCACAGGACATGTGCGCTTTCTGCACTGAAGGACTGGGCATCCCCAAGGAACCTGCACCTCCAGTTAGGGAGGGGAGAGGATTTCACAAAACCTGCAACAAAGAATGACTGGCTCACAGCCTGTGCTTGGGCAGGGTCTTGGACTCAACACACCACCAAGTTCACAGTCTTTTCCTTCAGGTTTTATGCATTGTTTGGAGAACTGTGTGTCTGTGGCAGGCCTGGAAGTGATGCCCAGCTCTGCACTACCTGCAGTGAATGCTCAGGATGCCTGGGTAATACTGACATAGGTGTGTCCACCCTTGTGCTGTTGATATAAAATCCTGTCCTGATGATTTGCAAAAGTTTAATAGGAAATATGAAGTAGCAGAATTCAACCCAAAAGGAACCTTGCCAGGAAGGTGCCACAGGAACTGCAAGGAAACATTTCCATGCTGTTAGTTTGGATAAGGCAGACACGAATCTTCTGGACCTATCCAAAAGAGGCACATCTCCCTGAACCAGGCACGGGAGTCGCTGCAGGGGCAAAGTGCACCGAGGGTCACTGAAACTCAGGGCTGCTGTCCCAGGGCTGCTGGGGCACACCACCCTCTCTCTCACAGGGTCTCCAGCCCCAGTGCCAGTGCAGTGTTCAGCATCCACAGCAGATGTGGCACAGCATCCAGGAGTTCCCTGTCTGCATCTCTTTGGCTGAGGAAAACTGCTCTACTCCAAAGGTGATTCCCACTGCCAGCAATGGTCCCTGCTCACAAGCAGGGTGTTCTTGGCTACACTGAAAGGGGAAATAGTACAGCCTCTAATTTTTCTGTAAAGTACCACAAAAAGCCTTCAAAGCTACCATGAGCCTTCAACTTCTTGTGGCTGCTGTAGGAACTAGTGGGGAAGTTCTGCCAGGTCACCTGAAAAAGGGAGCAGAGAGGCAGGTGGGATACACACAGCCTTTCTCCACCCACAGCTTCTGGCCAACACTCAGATCTCATGGGAAAGGTAAATGTATCTTTCAAAAATACAGCCTTTTGCCTTTCGCAAAATAATTTTCTGTTTATTGTTGGGTAGAAAGGTTTTTTGCCTGGTGGGTTTCACATTGGCTAAATTCTGCAGTCACCTATGGCAAGGGGACACCTTCGTGGGGAGGAGCTGGGAGGTGTGACCTCAAGGCCAGCTGTGCTGCTGTTTGGATGTCAGTGCAGTGGGACAGACCTGCCAACCACAAGCAGACACCCAACAGAAGCTGAGACACCGTGTTTCCTGTGAACCTGATGCTGTTCTCCCAGTACCAAAGGCATCCTTGAATTTTTTGTACCTAATGTTGACTCCTGAACAGGCTGAAATGGCTCTTTCTGCCTATTTTTCGCTTTTTATTCTTTATTACATGAAACAACAAACTGTCATCCTGACTCAATGTTTCTTTTATATTTTTAGTGCTGTGAAGATCTGACTCCTGGCTACAAGAGAGAGTTGCTCACTTCTGTGATGACAACTGCACCATTTGCTAAGGTCAGTTTGAGAATACTCAAAATCAGATGAAAGCACACTAATTTTGTAACTGTAATAATAAATTAGAATAGTGGCCTTGTCATTCTGATGTTGCAGGTGACCTCTGTAATGCATATAAAGCTGTGCATTTGTGCCCCTCCCCTTTTCAAGATGGAATTTGATGCTCTCTGAGCAGGGAGTGAATCTCAAACAAGTAGGTGCAACATGTCCTGATTTTGAGGGAAGTTCAGTATTGGCAATGAAGGGGACACGTGCTGCTCATAAATGTCCTGGGGAAACACCTCTGATGGCAGGGGGAGATCATGGCAGAGAATATCTGGGCACCAGAGGAGGAGCAGCTCCTGTGCCAGCCAGCGTGGCAGAGCCAGGGGGTGCTGGCTCCTTGCTGTGCTCCAGGACGGGCAGGAGGAGATGCTGTGGGGGCTGCTCCCCATAACCCAGGCAAACCACTCACAGCAATTCCTCAGCACACTTCAGGTGGCTTCAAAGCCCCCAAACCCAGGGAAACTGCAGGAACCATAAGAGAGCTGCTTGCAGCAGGAAGACCTGGGAGACACTTGCAAGTTCTGGCTGAGCAGTAGTTGGAAGTGTAATTAATATTCACTGTAAACACACCACTCAGACTTGATAATAAAGAATCACTAGCCTCGGAACACATACCCCACTTTCTCTGCATTTCAGTGTTAACTTACTCTGAAAACAACACTGAAATGGCAAACACAATAATGCTGGTGTGGTACTAACATTCCAAACTTTCCAAAATAACCATCTGAGCAGCAATTCAAGTTGAAAAGCAACTTGGCTAAACCTTGAGGCTAATAAACTGCTTGATTAAATTAAGGGGTAAAAACTAATAAATATTCAAAACACTTGATAATGCTTTGTTTGACATAAAGAACATTTAATGCAAGTCTCACTGGAAAACCTGTCAGATTTTATACCTTAAATAGAGTTTTACATTTAGAAACACCGAGTGATTCCATTTGCTGCCTTTGATTATTGTCTTCTGTCACTTTAATCATGCTGGTAAAATTACACGATTTCTGTGAAGTCAAATCCGTTTACAATGCAGTTTTAATATAGCTTTACAGCGCATTCTTCTATGCATTTTTATTTAGTTACTCCCTACCTAGCAATGCTTTGCTTTGTTCTTGAGCCCTCATTAGCCTGGGGTTTGCTCTAAAGCTCTCCCAGGGAGGAACTAAATAAAATACAGTTAACCCTATGCAAAGAGATGGTCTGGAACACCGGCCTGAGCCCGGGCACAGCGCCGGCTCCCCCGAGTCTCTCCCAGCCTGCCAGGGGCTCGCTGTGCAGACAAGTCCTTGGCATCCACTGGCACTCTCCCCTTCAGGCTCTTGCTGAATCCTGCTGGTTTTGTTCCAGAGCACCCCTGAAATCTGGATGCCAGTTGAGGCCATGATCATCTCAAACTACATCTCTACCCTCTCTTCTCACACCTTCTTGTCCCAACAGATGGTCCAAAGCACTGTTGCTGTGGCATCCCCCTGGCACCTGCACCACTGCTCCACCCACCCCCCCTTTACTTGATCCATCTTACAACCCACAGGACTGCTCTGGTCTTCAGCTTCACTGCTACACACAGGTTGTCCCTCACTTCTCTGTAAAGAGTTTTCTCACCCCCACCCCTCAGTGCTCTGGCTCTCACCCTATGTCACAGCGCCCCAACCCCCAGGGCAGCCTCCCCAGCCCACCTGGAAAACCAGTGCTCAGGACAGCCCTTCTGGGCTGGAGCTCCAAAACTGCCCGAGTGCCAAACCTTCTCCCTGCCTCCAGTCCCTGCAGACCCTCCCAGGACGGGCTCAAACACCACGACCCTCATAAGCCAGACCAGAATGGCTGAGGAGAGCTCCAGCACGAGGATCAGCTGCACTCCAGGGCCAGAGCCACCACCACAACCACAACTCTGGACTGACTCAGTCATAACCAGCCAAGTGACTCTGCCCACCCAGCACAACAAAGGGACATGGCCTTGCAGAGCCCAGGAATGCTCTGCTCCTCTAACCCAGCAGATCTCCATCTGCCATCCCAGTTTATTCATCATTTCATCCTGGAGTAAAGTGCTTTTGTTGAATCTTGTCATCTACAGTTTGGACACTTTTGTCTTCCAATTTTCATACATAAGGGTGACAATGTTGGAAGTTTCGTAAGTGCAAAGCCAAACAAACAAGGCTAAGAGGAGAGCCTTTAAATAACCAGGGCCTGCAAAGCAACAACCAGTGCCACTATTTCATAGAAACAGGTCCTGCTCCTTAAAAAGCCCTCAGTCAATTCCATCTCCCAAGAATACTCTGACATTCATAAACTGTGAACAGATTACTTCCTGAAATCAAAGTATCTGCATTGGTTATATCTAACACAAATCCTCATGGGCTTATTCAAGGGTGTTTCTTTTTTACACCAACAAGAAAAAGATTTATACAGTTCAAGTCCTCTAAGTATCAAATTTTAAACATTTCTTTCAGATTCAGAGCATTAAACCCTGCTAAGTGCTAGCTGCTGATGTTGCTTCTTAATTGTTGTTATACCCTGATAAATAAGCTAAAAATGTGAGAAAATACAATTAGTTTAGAAAAACTAATTTAGCCATAAGCTTCATCGTTTAACTTTTTACGGTATCCATGACAACCATTGGTCCATTTATTAAATAATAGCATCCCTGGTGTAATACACAAGTACTAAAAATCCTAACAAATATACAGCAACATTTAGTTAAGTGTGTTTAGGTCAAGCACACAAACCAACCCACACCAAAACAAATGACAGGATGGGAGGAAAATATAGATTGCAGATTATAGCTCTCCTTACCTTAAAGTCATCTGGGAGCAGTAGCTTAGATGTCCTTAGGAAGCTTAATATATATCTGAAAATTTCCCCATCTCGATCAATGAAATAGTGTTGTTTTAAACTGTCCAAGACAATAGGCTCTGTGCCATTAAACAGACGGCTTATTCTGAAAAAAAGAAGAGAAAAAGAAATGAGCAAAAGGGACAAAATCTCATTACAGCCCCAGGGCTTAAGAACATCCAGCCAATTTAGGTGCATCAATTCAGTGTGCATAAAGTAACGCAGTGTCTTAATTTGGTGACAAACAAGTGCACAGAGAGCGATGCCCTGGGCAGGTGTGAGCACCCCCAAGCTCACACACGTGTGCACATGTGGGCACCCCCAAGCTCACACATGTGGGCACACCAGCATGGGGCCCTGCAGCTGCCCTGGCACCGAGCTCCTGCTGCCACAGCCAGGGCTGCCAATCAGCCCCACGACCCCAGCGAGGAAGGTGCCCACGGAACACTCACCCCACGGCTGGCAAGAGTGATTTTGGGGAGAGCAGGAGTCACTGGCTCCCTTACACATCCCCACCCACCACGTCCTGCTAAAGGACAACCAGGGATGAGTTTTTCCTCCAGCTTGGCTGTCATTTGATCCAGTCAGAGCCTTCCTGTGCTAGAGGAGAGGCTGCCACACACCAGGATGAGCTGTACGGACCTGTCAGTGTCCATCCCACGCAGAATGTTTTGGCAAAAGAGAAACCAACAGCCCGAGGAGCATCTCCAGCACTGCCCGTGGGACCACAGTGCCACCACCAGCAGTGCTGGGGAGCAGAGCCCGGCAGCTGGAGAGACAAGGGGCAGATCTTTTGTGGGCAAAGAGAAGGAAGTGAGACTCATGAGACTGAGGGATCAGCTGGTTCCAGGACCAAAGGACCACCCCAGCTACACCACCCCAGCTCTTCCACGTCCTGAGGAGCAGGCTCTGCAGAGCAGCCCAGGCATGAGCCCGGCTGCCCTCCCTGCCGCCTCTGCCCTCCTCATGCCTGGCTTCTCTCACAACGCTTTGTCTTCCCATGAGAAATAAGCCAGCTGAATATATGTTCTTGAAAGGGAAATCGCAGGAGACAGACAGCAACGACCTATTAAGTAATTGAGTCCATCTCTCTGACAGAGCAGCATTGTTCCCAACTGCAGAGTGTCTCATCTTTCAAAGTCGAGTCTTAAATAATCCTGCCAGTGAGGACTCCTCCATTTCCCAGAGAGACCATCCCGCAGCCAGCTGGATTTCACCATCGAGCCACCCCTTCAAATCGGCCATGAAATCCCCCCACATCCCTCACTGAGGCCAGGGCAGGGCCTTCCCCTGCCCTGGAAAACAAGCTTATCCAACCCTGCCAAAGGCAATGTCCAGCACTGCTGACGAGTGCTGCAGCCACAGCCTTGCTGGTCCCTCCTTCCAGCAGCACCACCCACCCCAGGCTTTCTGGCCCAGCAGTGTGGGGACCCCAGTGCCCATCCCAGTGGTGGAAGGGGCAGGTTTGATGCCGCCCTGTCCTCTGCAGTGCTGGTGCTCCAGGCTGTGCCCTGCACCACTTGCTTTGGGTCCTGGTTCATGCAGCTTGGTGACACGTGCTCCCCACAGCTGCACCTCTCTCTGGTCTTCTGAATTCCTAATATAGTTGCAAATTTAGTTCATGTTCCATTTGTATCTAAATAAACCCTGGAAATATTAAATGAAACTGGAATTAGTAAGACCCCACTGAATTTTGCTAAAACACTTTCTGCCCTCTTAAGCAGTCTCAGGTTTCACCACCTTTTCTCATGTCTGTGTCAGCATTCAGGTACTCTGAGTTACTTTTGAGAATACCCAAAAGCTCCCCTAAACCCTAATTATAACACATTTACTGTTTTCTCCAACCTCTAGTGTTTCTGTGGTACCAGAGAACACGGCCCAGTCCACGCGGCAACATTTCATTCATATAATCCCAAAGTTCAGTAA
Organism: Campylorhamphus procurvoides; assembly: GCA_013396655.1. Lineage (NCBI taxonomy): Eukaryota > Metazoa > Chordata > Aves > Passeriformes > Dendrocolaptidae > Campylorhamphus > Campylorhamphus procurvoides. The sequence goes on along the minus strand of WBMV01005960.1, from coordinate 426,490 downwards.
GACTCTCACAATTCATTGTTTTCTTTTTCATTGTTGTTTTAGGGCCATTTACCCGAGACAGTTAAATTTACAGCTTTGTACAGTGTTTCATTTTATCCCAGGAACCAGACAGTTAATGCATTTCCTCCGACACGCATATGGGCTGTGCTGGGATAGACTGAAAGCAGAGGAAGCACTGGGAGCTTAAGGTTCAGTACACACATTTACTGAGTAAATCTGCGTGGCTATTCCAAGTTTTGAGTTCTTACACCTAACCAAGCTGGGCTGTGCTGAGCCCTCCTCCCCTTCCCCTGTGAATGTGCAGAAGCTGCTGCTCAGCTCTGCACGCGCAGGGGGAAGGGTTTGCCAACAACGACAGGCTGCAGAGAAGACAGGGGACAAAGTTTTAATGGGCCACTCTTTAATGCAGTGAAGCATTTTTTTGGTAATGAAAACAAAACATGAATTTTGAGGCCTTTGTGGAGTGCCCTGAGCTGTATTTCTTCACCAGCGAAATTACTGCTGGGGAAAGAAACTCGCGGAGTGTTGAAAGACTTAACAGCCACCCCAAAAACAGAGTGATGAATAGTTTAAGGATTTATTTGACGTTTTAGGGGGCTGCTGTGTTCCAAGAACCAACTCCACTGCAGCATGTTGTAATGCTGCGTGTGGTAAGTGCTCCAGCTTCTCCCTTCTCACCGGTATAAACCATACCTGGAAAAGTCCACTGGAAAAGGCAACACTGTGAAAGCACCAAGTGAGCTCAAACAGCAGCTTCAAATGCAGAGTTGGCTTGACAGGGTTACTCATCATGTGCGAAGCTCTGGAAAGAGCACAGTGACCCCGAGCAGCTCCACAAGCCCCACGGGGACCCAAAGTAGTCTGTGAATGGTCTGAGGTGGCCAGAATGAAATGTTGCACACAGGAGTGTGGAAGCAAAAGGCACCTGGGCTGTCAGAGAGCTGGCAAGTGCAGGGGACAGGACTGGCTTTGCACTGTCCAAACTTGTTGAGGATCAGAAATAAGGTACAGCTGGCTGGTGGCCTCAGGAAGCTGCTCCCTCCAGTGCCCCACAATGTGCCACGAGTTGAAGTCACGGGGAGTGGCTCAGACCGGGCAGGAGTGCCCCGAGAATGGTTGTTTTTATGAGTGGCCATGGTGACCAGTCCTGTAGTGGTGGACAAGCTAGGTAATGGCATTTGCAGGAGGCACTTGCTTGTGGCACAGAGGAATGGTATTTCCAGTGATGCTTGTGAAGACGTGGGAGGCACAGGAAAACAGAGACAAGGCAAACAGGGCTGCACTTGGGTCCTACAGCAAAGGGGCAGTCTGGGCAATGAACACTTCTTCAGCATTCCTACCTTTTCGCAAGGCATGCTTCACTTTCTAATTTAGAACCACTCTTGTAACTTGTTCCCAGTATTTCACTCCCATACCTGGAGCAGACCAAGCCAGGCTCAATTCCTGCAGCTGCCAGCCTAAGGATGGCAAGTGTGCCTTTCCATTGCCTCCCCCTCCATGGCCAGGTCCTGCCATGCTCACACCACCTGCCCAGTGCACAGACCTTCCCAGTTGCCTCTTCTTTCTCCTCAGTTGTTTCTGCCCTCCCAGCACTATGCTCTCCCCACTGCCTGCCCTCCCAGGGCCCCTGCCCTGCCACCTGCATTGTGTCCCTCCAGACCCACAGCAGGGCTGTGTCCAGCCTCCAGCCTGGCAGCTCTCCCTGGCACCTCGAGCCCTGGCTGGATGCACCTCCCCGCTCCTCCAACATCCACAACACAACCTGTTGATCCTATTTCTACTGTTCCTTTGTGCTTCTGTTGTTCCTGCTAAAGGCTTTTACATTTTCAATAATGTTTCGCCAAAATGCCGAGGGGCGAGTTTCTAGCTTTGTACCGATTTTACTATGATATTAAGATCTCCTTTTATTAGATTAAAAACAAACAACACAGCCAGCCAACCCACAAGGACAAGAGTGCCAGTAAATTCTTTTCTTAGTTTCTTGGGCAGGGAAAGAAGCTGTGTGCTGCCTGTAAGTACCTACAGACTGCTGTGCTGCCCACCCCCATACCCCTGGTGACCCATTGCCCACCCCACAGGCTCCCTGCAGCCCCTGGCCAGGTGGGAGCACAGAGGGGCTCACAGGGCAGGAACTGCAGCCCCTACAGCAGAGCTCAGGACACACCATATTCCATAAACTCTCCCAACTCCATCTCAGGGGCAGCCAGGGCTTTTGGCACCTGCAGCTCCCCCTGGAGCACCCCTGGTCTCCCCAAGACCATCCCTGGGCACAGCTATGGCCCTGCACATCACACCCCGCTGTCGGGGAGTGTAATGGCACTTTGGGACAGGAAAGTGTTTGGGGTGGGGCAGGTTACTTTCTGGTTTGGGGCCAGTTAAGCCATTTTCTTAACAGCTGGATTTTGAACAGAAAACACAAGTTCTTTCTTAATAAATCTGGTTCCAGAGGTCTTAAGAGGAGCACCCAGTATTGTAGGACCTGTGGGACAGCCAGCAAGTGGGGCTGTGGCAGACACCATGAGATTGCTCTGTCCCCAGGTCCCTCTGTTAGGGGGCCACTTGGTCCTGTCCTCCCCCACACACTGTGCAAGTAGAGCTCTCTATCACAATATTGCACTAAAAGTATTAATTTAAGTAATTATGTGATTAATATTTAACTGTTCAGTGATATTTTTGTCATTCATAATTCAGCTGTTTACATTTATTAAAAATTGATTTTGTAGACACTTTTTCTGCCCAATGTCAAATCAGCAGGGAGTGCACATTTCAGCAAACTGTCATTAAAATGTGTCTCTTTCCTGATTTTATGGGAGGAGAGAGGAAGAAGAGAGAAATGCCTGTGTGTGGCTCCTGGCAGGGTGTGGGGCTGTGCTGCCCTCGGTGCCCTCTGCTGCAGCTGCCCCTCCGTGTGCCCTCCTGCTCCTCACCCAGCACAGCCCCACGAGCTCTGCTGTGCCTTGCACAGCTGTCAGCTGCACTTGGCTGTGGGCCTGGATGTGGACCTGCAGGAGCAGGAGGAGGCTCTGGGAAATGCCACAGAAGGGAAGAAGAGGGTTGTTTAGAGGCAGGACACTGAGCACGACCTAACCTGCCCTGCGGGACACCTTAACAAAGCATCCCAGGTGTCTGAGCAGAGTCCAGTCAGTGCTGCTGAGCATAAACAGTGCTGCTTATCTCTTAAATATTTGCTCAAGGTGGGTAAGAGAGATACTGTTATCTGCTTGGAAGAGAAAAAATGCCATGAATTGGAGCAGAGGTGCTCGGGAGGCCGTACACTGTGTCTGGCACTGCTGGCTGCATAGCTGTGGCTCTCAGAAGTCTGCTGCTTGTCCCACCACAGGGAAGAAACAGCTGGGACAGGAGAGTGGAGAGGCTCTGAGGCAGCTGTGCCCGGCCAGCCCCGGTGTGCCAGGAGCCAGCTGTCTGCTGGCACTGCCACACCCTGGCACAGCAGCACAGTGGCCAGTGCTGCCAGACCCTCCCAGCAGCACTGCTCCCATTCCCATCGTTTCTATGGAACTTGGCCGGGTTTGGGCACAAGTTCTCAGCAAAGCAAACCGTGCTGGGGAGAGCACCTACAGCTGCCTTCTCCAGAACATCCATTCAGACCTCCAGCCTGTGTGAAAAGCAGGCAGGGCTGGGCAGAGCAGGACAGGGCTAACCCAGCAAAGGGGTGTCTGCTGCCCTGGGGCCTGACTGCAGGTGGGAGAGGTGCTGAAGCACTGGCTCTGCCAGGACACATGCTGCCTCACGCCCTGCACAGCCAGCACCCTGGCTAAAGGTTGCATCTGGCTGCAGTAGCTTTTCTGAGCTGCCTCAGTTTCAACCTTCAGCTGTAATGAGTGTGACAGTCCAGAAAGCAAGCTCTGCTGTATGGTTACAGCGTACCCTCCCACCCTGCTATGGGAGCAGTGATTTTTAAGCTCTTCTCCAGAGGAAAGGAAGCACTGAGGAGGCTCTGGCTGCAGTGGGGATCCACACGACCTGGCTGCCCTGCGCTGCAGAAACCCTGAGAGGCTTCACCCTTACGGCTCTGCCACGCTTTGCACTTTAATCAAAGATAACATCTTGACCACCTCAGATTGCTTCAGGTGCACGCCTGGCTGGGAGGGTGTTCTGGCTGGGGAGAATTTCGTTTTAAGTATCTTTTAAATCTTTTATTTGCACAGCGATGGGGAAAATCGTGCACGTGTGAGAGTCTGAGTCTTAAACTCAGGGTTATAAATCACTGCTCTGCAACAACCTCTGAAATCCAAGCAGCCTGAAGGCACAGAGGGTGCCCCAAAAGGAGTTTGTGGCAAAAGTAAGGCGAGGGGACTGGCTGCCAGTCCCAGATGGAGGGCAGGTGTCAAGGCTGCAGTGTCAGGCAGGGCACTGCTCGAGCCACCCCGACCAGCTCCTTCTGCCACCACTCCAGGCAGAGCATCGAGGAGGATGGTCCAGTCTCAGAAGGGTGGAGGAGGTAACTCACTGGTAACATGTTCACCCATCTCCAACTCCTATAACCTCCCATTCCTGCCTTCCAGTGCTGACCCTGGAATGGCATAAGTTTTTTGAGCCATATGCTCACTTTGCCATGCTTTTGAAGGATATTACACTCATTAACTATTAAGCACCTGAAGGAACTGCAGGATCTATTACCTAGATTTAATACTTCATATTTTGCTGTTCAGGGTAGAATATCTATTTTAGTAAGAGATCAGAGCTAGTCTATATAGTATCAACATGTATTTTTAAAAGTCAATAATCCATAAAGAACATTATAATCTACCATGCAGAATCATTCTTAGGAAGTTCTGGAAGGATTATTTTTCTTGTTTCTGTAACATCACTAAAAAGCAAAATTAGGTATGTAATGGATTTTGTAATCAAAATAAAGGCACGGACAATTGTGTTTTCTGTTACTATGAATTAAGTCCATTGAAGCAACAGGTCATAAAATCCACTGAAGTGGAAACTACCTTGTATTTTTGAAATACCACAAAGCATTCATGGTAAGGATGAGAGATGCCTGTTGTTAATAGCACAGCTCCACACCTCAGACACTTTGACAGACAACATAACTGATACAGAATTTCCTGGAAATATATGTGTATTCCTATTTTGATACATTACACTTCTTTTTACATTTCTAGAAAGTTTCACCTGGACATAAATTAGCAGGTAAGACAAGGAAGTGGAAATGCTAACTCCAGGTAGAGAAGTCTGTGTCTTTCTGCATGAAAAAATTCTCACAGTAGTCAAGAGCCACTCTGGCCCTGCATCTGTTCAGCCAAGCAACCCAACAGGGAGGAGGAGGAGGAGGAGGAGTGGTCAAACATCTACAGTGAGCAAACCAACTACTAAGGGAATTGAAGCTACCATAAACTTTCCTTTGCAGGTTTTTCATTCCCACCAGGTTTACAAGGGTATTAACACTAAGCCCTTCACCTGTTGGGATGGTGGGATTAAGCCCATCAGCACTGGCCACTCATCCCAAATTTATCAGCAGCATATTTCTCCCTGGGGACCTGTTTCTGTCACCTGTCTTGTGGGTGGTCAACAGGAGCTTATCCATGAGAAACAGAATGCAGCCCTCCATCAGGCCAATGATTCCATTTTGCCTTATTCAAGTGTTTGTCTATTTGAGTGTGTTATTTTAACAGCTATAAAAACACTTCACTAAACAAACAGTTTCTAGTATGTTAATTGCTGTATTACGAATCCCTTCCTTGCTTTTGGCAGATAAAGCACATCCAGAGGTAGGGGCAGCAGATACACCCACACACAACAGCACCCCACAACATCCATTTAACTCACCAGTCATGAAATGCATTTGCTGTGCTTAACAAGGGAAAGACATAACTTTCAAATACAGGTACAACTTGCACTTCTCCATCAGAAATCCCCTACCTGCCACTGGCATGGCTTGGGCATCCTTTGTACCAGGCACAGGGACAAACAGCCTCCAGTGATTTTTGATGCTTAACCACACGATTTCCATCATGTGGTGTGACTGGGCTGCTCTGGAGTATCCATGCCCAGAAGGGGGGCCCTGGCCATGTGGATCCAAGGGGGTCCAGTGCAAGCAGAGCTGCTGTCACTGCAGGTCAGGACAGGCCAGTCCTGCCACCCCTGCTCCTAACAAGCAGCAACCACTCAGAGTCAGAGGAGCAGAGTCTGGCTGACTTGCATACTTTTAATAAAAGTAACTAAATAATATTACAATATACTAGGAACCTTCAAAACACAGAATGTGTTAATGGCAGGAGCCAAATATTATTCTTGCAGTGAAATATGCCAAGGTCCAGGTAATGGCACAGAAGTTCTCCTACTGTAGGCAATACCACCTCTTTGGGAACTCCAACCTTTATCCAAAATTGTGGACTTAACACTTGAAGTTAAAGCAGCATGTTAGCTGGATTTTCAGTACTATTGCTTTCTTTCCCCAGTATAAAGTTCAGGTTACTTTTGCTCTTCTTGTGCCTTTGACTTCATTCTAACTGAACTTTTGCCTAACTAGTTGAAGATTAAAAACATTAATACAAATTTATATTGTATCCTGTTTCTATTCTGCCATTGTTCCTGCTGCTCTGAGTTGAGCCCTGTGAGGGTTCTGGGCCTCTCATGTTTTCTCAACACAGAATTTACACTAAATTCTGGCCATGAAAATCAACCCAAAACAAAAAATCTTTAATTTAAAACAAAATCCTAAACTAGCGTCTTAGTTTCCCAAGCATTCCCTAGTTTTCCAAAGATCCCAATCCTGCAAGAACTGCATTTCAGTTCAAACTGTGGGAGTTGTGGGCACTCTAGAGAATTAAGTTGTTAATACATGAGAAGATGCACAATTCAAACAAAACATTCCTGCCTATACAAGTCTTTTCTTGCTATTCCTTTAACCATCCCTTTCCCCTAAACCCTGGTGCTACAAAGGCCCTGAAGAGAGCAGGGCTTCACCAAATGCCAGCTCTTTTGCTGCTCACCCACTTTCTGTACCTTCAACTGGAAGATAACTCAGTATTTTTATTAAGATTTTCAAATCTTACCAAATCTGGACATTCCTCCCATTACCATGGCCCCTGTACCACTGGGCATGCTGGGAGGTTGCAAACATGCAGACACTAGTTATATTATAATATAAATGGGCTAAATCCTCGCTCGCTGAAGTCAAGAGCGAAACTCCCACTGGGACTCAGTGAAGGAGGGGAAAATTTCAGATGTAACTCGTTTCCCTTTCAGGGTGCAAGTCTGGCCCTCCACATCTTTTGCATGTGTGGGTGCTGTGAAACCAGGACATCTCAGTACCCAGCAGGAGAAGGAGGGACGGAGATTCAAGGGCTGCACAACCTTTTCAAAAGCATAAACAGTGACAGGTAACACATTCACTTTGCTACACGGTACTCACATAAACAGCTAGGATGTTTCATCTGTTTGAGTCCTTCTGATCCCAGATATATGAAAGCTGAGCAGCTTTTTCCTAGGATTCTTTTCTTTATTTTCAGATTCACAGGAGAAATTTCCCAGACACTCTGCAGCTCTGCATCATCTGGGCTGTGCAGGAACACCAGGTGACCCTTGGTGGCCTCTGCTGCCCCAGGACACTCCCCCCTGCTGTAACAAGAACGATCCCAGCCTCTCTGGGTACTGATAAATTAGCTTAAATCTGCTTAAAAGAAGCTGCTCACGCTGCTTGGGCATTTGGCTGGGACACTGATTCACTGAACTGGTAATGCTCCTCTGTTGTTGAGAATAACATGGGCAGAATACAGCTTGTCTTACATCCCTCCTTGTTTGCTTTTCCTGCAGCCCATCCTTCTGTCCTCTGGTGAGTAACCTACTGCAGGTTTGCCCAGTCCCACAGTGTAACAGTGCAGCACCACACTGCTGGCCAGCCCCAGCACAGCTCACACCACCACTCGCTCTGGCACGAGACTGGAAGTGGTCATGTTCCTCCATAAGAACAGACGTGAGTGGGAAGTGAATCCAGCTCTCTCTATCTGCATTTTCATTATCATGCTTCAAATGGTGTACAAATAACGTTTATTCTCCTGTCTATTCTTACACTTGATCAAGCTGCACCCAACGTATTTTTTCTGGCTCTTCACTTAAAGAAACTGAAGAACAACATCAAGAACGACTTGTTTAAAAAGGTATTTTGAAGGGAAAACAACCAGCAAAGCCCACTGAGCCACGCCAAGTAGGAAGACTTGTAGAACAGTTTTTGCTGGTGAGCCTGAGCCACCGGCACATGAGAGGCAGAAGCAAAGAGGAACCTCCAGCAGGTTTTTCATTACTGCAGCCAGAGATCAGGGACAGACAGGACTCAACCCACTAATGTGTCTGCTGGGAAGAACCCACCTTCATGGCCAAGTTCCCAAAAAAAGGAGGAGCCCCTGCCTAGGTCTAGAGAGGGAACCCATCCCTGGAAAGGAGACAGCAATACACCTGCTGCATAAAGGATACCTGCCCTACAGAATTAAGTTTGGCAAAACTGTAAAACAATAAGTAAACTGTTAGCTGTTGAATTCTGATGAGCTACTGAAAGCTGAACCTGGCTTTTTATGTGACTGTGAGAGACTCATTCTTAAATACAATGCTATGGCCATGGGTTTGATTCTGGTCCCAGTGCAGTCAAGGCCAAAGCATCCTCTGATATAATTGAAAGCAGAACAGGCCCCTGTTTTAAACCCTTGTGCCTGCTAACAGAATACAACTGCATGTGAAAAGGGAGGAAGTATGTTTGAAACTAGTTACAACTCCATAAGATTAAAAAGCAGCCATTGAATTTTTTCCTCATTCAACTGCAGTGTTATGTACCACTGGCCCAAATTCAGCCCTTGTCCCCGCCCAGACAACCCCAGCACAAGCAGAGGACCCAGTTTCTCTATTGTCATGTCCTGGTTCCCATGGAGTCCCACTAGTCAGATTTGTCCCTGAAATTGTATGTGAGTTTTGCAAGGGCAGAATTTAGGCAGTGCCCTGCCAGAAGGAACACCACATTCCCCAAATGCCAGAGCTGCAGCCTTTGGTGTAAATCACACTGGTACAAATTGTTTGCCTAACAGAGTATGACACCAAATAGTCCCCGGTTTTCATTGTCCCCTTTCTCAAGAGAGAGATTTGCTGCTGTGAAAGCGCCTACCAGATCTAAACGGATTACCTGCAGCACTGGGAGCATCTGCACTCCATTAGGAGAGAGGCAGAGTGGGAAACCTGCCCTTTGGATTGGGATTCCTGCAGCGTTTCAGCCTTGTGGTGCAAACCTCAGTTTCCAGGGCTTGCCAACTGAGCCCTTCTGAGTCTGACCAAGAGGAACAGTGCAAATGCTGCACAGTAACTTCCCAGCATCCACGGGCAGCACTCCGTTCAGGTTTTGCTTTATGTGGTCCTCAGCAGATAAAAAAGCAGCAGTTTTAGCTTTTGAACACACACCATACTGCAGCAGAGTTAATCTGGCACAGTACAGGTGAACACTGCATACCCCTGCCCTGCCCCTCTGTCCTGGTGCCCAGCTCTGACAGTTGTCACACTTGTGGAGCCAAGAGCTGTCCCGCCTGACAGACCCTGAAGTGACACCCAGCCAGGTAAAAACAAAGCCCTCTAAAATTTTTACAGGTGTCATTTCATTTTTAAGCATCAAAAGATTGAAGTAAGTGCTAATCACAGCAGCTCAGGTGAAGGAGAAGGCAGTTTGGTGTCAGACAGAACATGGAGATGTAAGTTTATAACTCTGGAATTTAATTGCATCTCTGCACCTTCTCCCAGCCCTCAGTTGGGGTTAGGAAAGCCCTCAGCCTGGCGTAATTCTGTATCAGTGGGGTTATACCAGTGATGAGTGACTGGCAGTACTGTTCATCTGTTCCAGCCACCAGATGTAATGCCAGCAGAGCACAAAGGAACAAGCTGATGTACTGCAAGGCCTAGGCATGCTCATCAGCTCATTGCATTTCACACAACAAAACCTTGGCAAGGTCCAGGGGCCATCACAGCATGGACCATGGCCTGTGTCAGCCCCAGCCTGGCATCCTCCACACCAGCTCCTCACTCACTGCTCCAGACATCTTGCTTCCTTTATGCTTTCACACACGAATCCTGTGCTTGCATGCCTGCATATTTCTTCTATTTAAATATGCACTTTGTTCTTAAGGATTTCATTAACACATGAATAGATTAATTCTGATTTCAGTTGTACAGGCACAAATTTGGACCAACTCCTCTGAAACCAGCAGAGTCATCTCTTTGGGAAGGTCATCTGGCCAGGAAAGATCTGTACATGCACCAGTAAGGGCATGACACTTTGTCTGCATCTGACTGTTGGTTTTACATCTTTAGGTATTTTTGAGACCCAGCACTGTGGACACTCAGCAGAAGCATCTTATTACAATGCTCAGGTTCTTGTAACTCCTCTCCACACAGCACATCAGTACTCATCCCTGGAATAACTCCACAGGGGACAACAGGGTTACACTAAGGATTATTTTGGCCAGGTTTATTATTAGGACCATTTTGTAAAAGAATAGGACTTATTTTGTTTCCATTTAAGCTTACAGTCAAACTCTCATTGACTTCACTGGAAGAGAGATTTGGCCCAACATACCAATATCCCAACCACCTCTATTTATTTCAGGGAAAGGAGGCAATGAATTAATAAGGTCCAATGTATTTTTAAATCTTTAGATTTCATAAATGATCACAAGCATGTAGGTCACAATATACACACAGAACGACACCTACGACAACCACCAGTGGGATCATTAAAATAATTAAGTTAGGCCTAGAGACAAATTCATTTCATAACATGTTCCTTACAAAACAGATACCCCCTTGCTTCATAATCTAGGGAGCCTGTTTTATAAACTTCCTAAGTAGTTCATGAAATATCCCCCTAAGCAGACTAGGTCTACTTGCAATTGCAGGGTCTCTATAAATCAAAAGTTTATAAATCAAAGGACAAACACCAGTGATGTATGTTCAAAGACCAAATATGAAGGGGCTACACCTTGGCTGCTCCACAGGTACGTGGTTACCTGCGACCTCAGGACAGGACTTCCAGTGCAAAGCTACCAAATCTGCATCTTTATGTAACAGCTCTGTGTGCCATGAGGGAGTTGGATGCACAACACATAAAGGAGCAATCACTAAAGGAGATTCTCCTTTGCTTTAAGTGTAAAGGGGCAGCATCTTTATGGTACTTCACACCACACTCTTCAGCAGAAAGAGCCTCCACTCACAACATGCAAAAGGAGGAGACAGGTTACCTCCACAGCATCCTATGGGAGTGTTTTCCAAGATATGCTGCTAATGCTTTTCATGTTGCTGTCCTGAAAATGACTGCTGAGAAATACTTAAATTATGCTGCTGGTACCAAAGTGCCCTGTCAAGTGAGTGGTAAGCAAAAGTAGCAATGAAAGAAATGACAAGATACTTGACCACCTAACCTCAGAAACTCCTACAGAGGGCTAANCTCAAAAATCCTAAAAGGAGTATAAAAAAAAAAAAAAAAAAAAAAAAAAAAAAAGAAGTTGAAATTTCGGTCTTCTCATCTGCTGTTTTGTCTTTGTGAGTTTTAATAAACCAGAGTAGTTTTCACCCTGTTGTAGGCAGGAAGGGTGGGAATTACTGAGAATTGCTAATGTTCTGAGTGTAACTTGGCTACAGTCATGTTATCATTGCAGAGGATGAAAGGGAAGAGCAGAAAACAAGGCAAGGTCAGCTGGGGTTTGCACAGAAGGTACTGGAGACACCGTTCAATGTTATCTCTGCCTGCTCTCAGAGGCCACAAGTGACATCCCTCCTGAGCACGGCCAGGCTGCACAAGCTGCACCGAGATGCCTGCCCTTCCTTTTGACTAGCTGAGGCAAGTAAGCCTCAGCTTCAGAGGTTTTGAACAGCCTGTGCCAAGAACAGCACCACAGATATCATGTTATTTCTCTAAGTCAGATAAGTGTTGATTTGCTATCTGCTCCTCCACCTGACTGGCTTGGTCTGCCCATTCCTAGATGCCATCAATGCCACTTATGCCTAGAACTCCACACAGCCCATGCCATAAATGTATGGAGAGAAAAAATAATTTCTGAAAAAGTGCTCATCAGAGACCAGCTAGGCAGTATTTTCTTTAACGTTTCATCAGCTATTCCAAGTAAACACACAAATAATTCATTCATCGACAGGGCCCCATCTCGACACCCAATTACAGCAGGATTTGTACTCCCAAAGGCTTTCCTCTCCAGAGCCTGCAGGCACTTCCCAGTCTGTGGCTGTGCTGGGCAAGGCAGTGGTTATCAAGTCCAGTAAGGAGTAAACACCTTTATCACAGCAGACAGCTCAGCTCTGTTGTGCCTCCCTACATGCCAGTTAGGAGGAGATCCTGGGGAGGTGGACACAGACAGGGCTGAAGAATCAGTTTCCACGTAAATTCCTTCCCTCCCATCTCCCTAAGTCACTGAGGTGAAGGGTTAGGGGCAGGGGGACTGTTCTCCTTTACCACCAAAGCCACTGCTCCAGCTGTGCCACAAGAGCCACGGGGTAACACGTGGAAATCTATCCCAGTGTGCCTCTTCCATGGGCTCTGACAGACACTGAATCCAGCCCTTTTTCCAGTCAGTGACAGCTTGGGACAGGGTATGTAACACCATCATTCCCAGCTGTAGTTACATCCCTGTTACAGCCAACTTTTATTTCCCATAGAGGCCGAGCCACGGGCCCCTCCACTGGCCCCTGGGGCTGCTGTGGCAGCTCTGGCCAGCCTGCAGGAGAGGCAGCTCCTCAGTGCCCTGCAATGCCCAGCACTGGGCTGGACGTGTCCCAAGACAGCACACACTGCTGCAGGACACAACACCTACAGGAACAGACACTTCACACCTTTCCCAGGGCTTATCAAAGCCTGCAAGGACTTGTGTGACCTTGGCCAGGTGGCACCTGTAAGGAGGCAGCCTTGCAAAAGGGGGAACACTGGTTCAGTGTCCACCATCTGATCCAGCAGCCTGGCAGTGAGAGCCCCTTCACCTGCTCCAGCTTCTGCTTTGGGGAGTGCAACATCCACAGCAGACTGCAGGGAGACAAAGGAGGGGAAGGGGAAAGGACCTCCTAAGGGGTTTTATCTTAAGGGTTCTCCTGGTCAAAATTCCCTTAGAAACAAAAGGACGATTTGCCCAGTCAACAACCAGACAAGAAAAACTGCAAAGATTTATCTCTAAATCTCAGGTGCATGATATAAAACCAAAAATTGCGTTAATCTCCATGAGAATTCATATGTTAATTCAGAAAAGGCACCGCATATAACCAAAACCTCTGGGTTTTGGCTCCTTTACTTGTTCTCATCTGCAACACAGCCTGGCAGGGTGGCAGAGCCCCAGGAGCCCTGGCAGGCTCCCCCCTGGCTGCAGAGCTGGCCAGTGTCCTCAGGCTCCTGCACCATGCCCACAACCCGCCTCTCCCAGCATTTGTAACGTGCAGGGAAAAGACTTTTTGCTGCCTCTTCAGGTGTTTTGCTTAAAAGTCTGTGTATGAGTTAAGTTCACAATAGCTATTAAAATTAATGAGCTTTGTGCTGCAGCATTTTGTAGCTCTTTGCTGGAACGTGGGGTGCTGGCTCTGACTCTGAAACTGCCTTTGGGTAACATCCACCAGCTCACAGCCTGGGAGTGTCACAGCCTGGTGTCACCCCACGAACAGCAGAGCTGGGTGGGAAGGGCACTGCCTGGCAGAGCGTGGCATGTGCCTGTGTCCTTCACTGTGCTCCAAAGGGACATTCAGTGGGTGTGCAGGGGGAGAGAGGGACTGGAGACACTGTAAAGCTGCTGGGTGGGTGAGCAGCATGGACTGGCAGTGGCACGGAGAGGGCTGCAGACACCTCAGTCAGGATGAACACGACTAGCCTGCCCAGAGAGGTGGTGGAGTCACCATCCCTGGGGGTTTCTAGGATGAGACCAAAAGTGGCACTCAGTGCCATGATCTGGTAATCCCAGTGGTGTTGGATCAAGGATTGGAGGTCTCCTCCAACCCATCTGATTCTGTGACTCTCTGATTCTCTGACTGAAGCTGCAGTGGTACAGGGCTGCAGCAGCACGGGGCTGGGGGCAGGCTGTGCTGTCCCAGGACCACCTACAGCACTTCTGCTCCAGCTCGGGATCCTGCCCTCAGATGGGCTGTGCTTTCACAGCCACCAACAACCACTGGGTAAGAACAAATCTGGTCTTCACCCCACCTAACCTGCCCCTCAGTTCAAGGACTGACTTACACCCTAACGGCCAGTATGGGCTAAGTGACAAAATTTGCTAATTGGACATTGTGTTCAGGCAGCAATGTTGATAACCCACAGATTTGATGGGAAATTAGCAAATAAATTATTAGAAGAGTGAATTGATCATACATGAGTGAGAAATGTGAGATTCTATCAGCTATGCTAAGTCTAGAGAATTCTATATCCCAAACATATTCAAATTACGCATTTCCCTGCTCCCTCCCTAGAACTGCAGAGCAGGACCCACTACAAAGCCCTCAGTGTGAAGGATGCTGTGGAAAATCTGTCATGTAGAGCTTGGCAGGTGTCTGAGCTATGAAACCACTGTAACCAGCTATACAGGGTCAGCAATCATGTCAGGGACAACAGAGGGGTCCTACAACTTGGAGCAGAGAATTGCCCTGCACTCAGTCCTGCCTGGTGTGGCTGCAGAGAAGGGGGAAGAAGCAGATCTCGGGTGTCAGTGCTGAACTCCAGTGACCAGAGAGATGGAGGTGCTGGAGGAAAAGGCAGGGGAATTAAAAACCACAGATACCTAGAGAGCAGCCAGAATCAGAATATCATAGTTGGTAACCGAGCTTGTCTGAGGGTGGGTCTACACAAGAAACATTCAGAGAAGACACGTGCTTTAGAGGACTCCTTTGTAAATCACCAAAAAAGTCCAGAGAAAAGAGAGGCAAGGATATTCCTAGAAAACTCTGTTGTCTTGTAGAGAGGTCATTAGCTGCTGAAATAATGAATAAAGCCCGTGCTGGTTTTCTCTGGAGGACACAGCCCCCAGAGAAGGGGGTGGTGGATCCCAGGTGGCCCAAGAGATGCCCTGTGTTAGCAGTGGCTCAGCATGCCCTGGGCCACGGGCCATGAAGCTCTGTTCTGCTGAAGGGAAAAGGCTGGGAGCAGAGAGGTCCTGAGCACAAACCATCAGGGGATGCTCTCTGGGGTCTGTGCCCCCACACTGTTCCCACCTACAGCATCGCTCCCTGGAAAATTATTCCTGCTCACTTCCGCCAAAAATAATGCCACAGAAAACATGAGCTTTTATAACTGCATTTCAAACAGATAAATATATCTTTATGGAGGGTTATATAAAAATAGGAATTATCCAAGAAAGGAACGTAAATATATTTACCTCGTACAGCAGAACAGCTCAGAGAGCTCACAGCAATTCTCGGAGTTAAAAACACTATTCAGGGCTGCAAAACGGACAGGCTTCTGATGAAAAATCTTGTTCTGCTTTCTAACAAAAATTCAAAGTGATATCAAAATTCCCAGTGAAATCAAGAAGCTGGGGCTTGCTGTGGCATCCATGGATTTGGAGCTCCTACTTCTTTTCCGCTTGAAGGCAATGAGACGTCTGCCAGGAGTTCAGTGGGAGTGACACTGCAGGGTCTGGCAATGCCCTGTGGGGTCCTGATGCATGTCAGGAGCCTGGGCTTCTGCTGCAGGTTTGCTTTCTAAATGTAAGAACTGTCTCACGCCCTTGGATAAACAGAGCTTGCAACTCACTTTATGGATGTGCTAGAGGTTCTGCAGCCTTTACATCTGTTGTGTAAATCCACATTCAAGTGTCAACGTGTGAAGGGGCTGCTTTGGAGGTCCTCTGGGTGAAAACAGGCATGGAATTTCTAGAGAAAATGCTATCAAAGATGAATAAATTGTCTATTTAGCCAGTTACTTTAGAAATAAGATGCTGATGGTAAGACCAACTAGAATTCAACAGGGCTTTTTTTTCTTTTTACCTGTAACTCAGAACTACAAAAGTTGGGAGTTTCAGCAGGAGAATTTGCTGAAAACAAACTACTGAAATTGAGCCTCAGATCCAGGTCAGCCAACATCAGCCTCCTTGTACCTCCAAAGCTTGTCAGCTTTAATGGCAATTCTGGGTATGCAGGGGAAGTGGCCTCAAACAGCTATAGGAAGAGGGAATAATAATATTGTTTCTGAGGCAATTTCTATGAACACCATCACTATGCTGTTGTTGATCACGATTTCTTTTTTATGTATCTCATTTCCCTTGCCTTTCACCCTCTGAAAAGCCAGCTTCTTTTCTTGTAGGCTGTTTCATTCAAAAAGCCAAGTGGAAAGCTGTGTAAGAGCACTGCACAAGGTGAGAGCCAGTGGTTTAGAAACCACCTCTGAGAGCGGCTCTTTAACTCTCTTTGTCACACCAGTTGTGCACTGCTCTAGTTTTCTCCTTTTGAGATGAGAGAATTTACGCAGCCCATAAAAATTTACTGGAAGGAGGATGGCTACCCCCTTTAATGCCTAATCCGGCACCCTTTACTTATGCAAATTTAATCAATGGACAAATGCTCTGATCACAGCAGCTGCACTAATACAAACAACATCAAAGACTTTGTCAAAGTTGCTCTGAAACAACTCTGGGATCACTGAAACGCAAGATTTGGCCTCTGGCTTCACATTAACAGCCATTCAGTCACTTGAGTAAGACTTCCAGACCTGGGTTTTTGTCTCCAAATGAGAACCAACCACACACATAACCTGGGAACAGCCAAGCAGAGCCAGAGAGGGCAGAGCACAGTCAATCCTAACAGATTACAATAAGAAATGTATCACGCTGCCTGCTGTCAGGTGTAATTTATATCATACCAGAGGGGTGACTGCAGAGCAGGTATGGGCAGGAACTGGTCATATCTCTACTTGCTCCTGCTGGGCTGATCTGGCCAGCTGCTGGCAGCTCTTCCCTCTCACTGAAGTCAACATGGGCTGACTTTGTTCAGCACAGAACAGGACTGGACCCCCACAAAATACTAAGGAAGTATAAACACGACTTGTTGATTTGTTTTTCTCTGTTTCCCATCAGCATGTGATGTTTCTGTGCAGGCATACCCAGGCTGTAATTATACACATGCTTACAATCTGTATGTGTCCTTAAACATCCATGTACAGTAGCCTACAAACTAAAAGCCTATTTAGGATTTGGGAGCACAGAAAAAGCAATAGAGATTGTAACACAAATAAACAGGAAATTTATTCTCATGGCTTTCAATTTCAGTGAGACCAAACTATCTTGTGTGACTCCAACTAAGATTTAGCAAAGCATTTCAGCGTATGCTTACAACTTTTGCTGAAATATGATCTACAAATTTGTGTGATTTCTTGGATTTGAAGCTTTTAAACTCATGCTCAAACCAAGGGTTTAATGTGCTGTCCAAAACAATCCAGAAAGCTCTGTGAGAGGCTGAGTTTGGCCATGCTTCTTTTTGTGGCCATGGGTTACCTCTGAGCATAAGTGCCTGGCATGAGTTCCAGATGTTTTGCTCAGAAAAGCTACCTCCTGCACTCGTGAGAGACCTGGGAATGCTCTCCCAGCCACATCTGTGCCATATGGAAGATGCACAACGGGGCAGTGAAGCCCCAGCAGGAGCTCCAGCCATTCCCACTGCACCAACTGCAAGTGCTCTGCCTTAACCAGGAACGAGAGCAGGCCAGACTCAACGGGGGTAACAACCAAGTCTGCTATGCAGCACTGAAGAACAAGTAACATATAAATATATATAAAATAATAAAAAAAGGAAAACACAATAAATTCAGGTGCAGCCTTCATCCAGCTTCATAATATATGGAGCAATATGTCCTACTTGGGATGCTGGTGAAGGGTCTCATCCTGGAAGCTCTTACTTCAGTGAGCTGAAGTCTGAGCAGCTGAAAAAGCATTCAAGCCTTATGAGATAACACAGCAATACAAACAAAAACCAGTACACAGCAAAACATCAGGCAGCACGTGAGCTCTGGTCAGCCACAGTTTTGTACTTTCAGTTTAAACAAAGTACAAAATCTGAAGAAATATGCTTTTGTTATTTATCAAATGGCCAAAAAAATTGGGCTCAGTACTCTATTCTCTTGAAATAAAATCTGTGAATTTATGTATATTCTCCCAAAGCTTCCATAACTGAAGCTTTTACTAAGTAAGTTTGATGTGGGGCATATTTTAAAAATGGTGTCAGCAGCAATATTTTAAAATGTGGAAACAGATGTGCCACTCTATTACAACTGCTGAATCTCCTCTGTATTTTTTAATACTATGAAGCATTTGCCTGTTTCTCCATTATAAATCTCTCCCCACTGAACAGATTTCATTTCTATGATTAAAGTAGTACCACAAAACATCATTAAACACACACTGTCCAGAAAAATGATATTGTTTTGGTCTGACCATAAAATACAGGTATTTTAATAATTGGGCTTTTTTCCAATAGAGAATTTCAGCAGCTCCCTTTCCTTGGAATGAAATCACAGCCATATGCTTTATGACATCAGAGGCGTTTCAAGGTGTCTTCATAAATGTCATTTATTGCTTGGGAACCTGCCAAATCTGCAAAGACCCTTAGTTCTTTTAAAGGAAAAAAAATCTTCAAATGAAACTAGAGTTTTACACTGGCTGTCATACAAAAAAAAGAAAAATTAAAAAAAAATCTATCACTTATGGAATTCTTGCCACGCTGGTAGCAAAACCTCTGGCAACCAAACCTGCTGACCTGGGCTTGGCTTTGCTTTTGAGCCAGCAGTGTGCTGGGCACCCTGACACTGCACAGGCAGCCCTGGCTACACACGAAGCACCCTCTGAGCATTGGGATGGCAGAAGCCTCCACTGGTTTTGTGACCATACCTGAACCAAAATCAGGTACATCTGACCCTACTGCTCCAGTGAACGTGCCTTAACCCTGACAGGTGTTCCCCTCCACACCACTGGCACAGGCCTGACACTGCCCAGCATGCCCCATCCCTCCCAGTGCCCCGTGCCCTGCAGCACTGGGAGCCAGGAAAACAATAAAGGCACTCCCTGTCAGACACAAACACAACCTCACGCCTCATCTATTCATAATTTGGCACGTCTGGAGTCTACTCTGAGAGAACACTGGCCAGATCTATGTAAATCTTGCCCGACATGCCACCAGCCTGTCCAGCACAGTGCAGCCACCTTGAAGCACGCAAGGATTCCACAGCCTGCAGCAGCCAGAGAGGGCCAGCAGCCCCTGCCCAGAGGAACCACTGCTGGCACAGCCACAGCCACTGAGCTGGCCCACAGAAGCACCCATCAGTCCCCCGGTAGCAGAACCATTCTTTTCTCTTAAGGAAGAAAAAAAAGGGATTTTTCGCCCCCTAAATCTGAAAGAATGAAGTTGCCTGGTACAGTTGGAAATAATCTAGGGCAGCACACCAACAGGTGCTTCAAACGTATCAGCAGAGCGCAGAAGATGTTGAGAGAGAAAATGAATAGACTCTCTAAATAATACATAAATTTTACAGGCTCTTTTTTTTTCTGTGGAACCCCAGTGAAGTTACTGTATAAATCGGAAACTGAATAATTCATAAGTGGTGAATATATAATAAATGGTACTTCGCAGTGCAATATTCCTCCCAGGTACCTGGCTCTTTCCATGCAGGGAGCAGAGCCTGGGAATGCCAGGGCCTTACCTGGAGTCTGGGTACTTGGTGAGGGTAGCCAGGCTGCTGGTGTACATGTGTCCTCCTACATCGATGTGCACGGGAGCGTTCGACTTGGTGAGTTGGGCTGGGAGAGGAATTCCTTGGGCAGCCAGAGGAGAAACCGGGGAGCGTGTTAGAGACAGACGGGACATGCTTCTTCCCTCCTGCGAAGGGGAGCCAAAAGAGAACAGTTGCTCTTAAATGTAGCACTGTGTTACCTTTCTTTGCAGTGTGATCACAGATCTAATCAGATCATTTTTGCAGCTGCCTGATCATATATTCCGCTAACAAATTATTGCCACCACTGTAATTAAGTGTATTTGCATCATTTTCTCCCAAGTACCAGAGGGGAAGAGAAAGATGCTTATTAGCAATAAGAAATCAAGCAAAAAAAAATTTTCAAGGTGTCAGCCTCAAGGGGCATAAAACAAACTGCAAAATTCTAATTAAAGGTCGCGGGCTTATGTGTTAGATGTGAAATATCCCCTGACAAACGAATAACCAATTTGTGAATTGGGATTCAGGGGTTTTTGCAAGTTTGTCGCAGTAACAAGACACCTCTAAATTAGTGACTTCCTCAGTACCTAAGGCATTTAGTTTATACATGTAGTAAATTTCACATCAAACTAAGATCAATTTTCTGGTTTATTTTCAATAACTGTGGAATAAATGGATAATTTTCAGTTAAGCCTTAATATCAGACCTAAACAACTAGCAACCCTTCCAACTGAAAGGAAGTAAAAACAGAAAGATACATAAGCTGACCCATGATTTCATGACAGGACAAGTTAGAAAGTACTATACAACCTAGCATGTGAAATTATAAATTCAACAATCCACCTAATGCTTCCTGCCCTGAAAATACTGGAAAATCCGTGAAAGTCCTGAATCGAGTCAAAAAATCTTCAGCAAAATCGAATTCAAAAATACTGAAATGTCTTAAAAATGAACAGGACAACCATAGCAAAAGAAAATTCCTCAATTCCCTTCTGTAAGAAAAGCACAGCTTATTCTGCATGAAACGTGTGTCTCAAAGCTGATTTCAGCTCAATCGGTGCAGACGGCACATGTCAAATGGAAAAAAACCCTTTCAGAAAAGTTTAGGAAAATGTCCATCCATTCTACCCCTTATAGGGAAAGCAACATATGCAAAACATTATAGTTGAAGACATTTCTGAATATAATCTAATTTTCTTGGTATTTTGTAATTCAAGCATGCTACCAAGCACCCAGGCTCTTCCTTACATCTGACAAGCACTTTACATGCAGCACTGCAAAGTGAATTCCCATTTCTCCCACATTACTTTGACAATGTTTCTTAGAAATCTCAAGCTGGTCTCGCCTTTCTCTTCACAGTATTTTGCACAAGACGCCTGGCTACGCCACTCAATGAACATACAATTAGTAACATTCTTTGTAAAATAATTTCCAAGCTATGGAGAAAGAGATTGAAAAAATCTCAATCCATCTGAACAGCTTCACAAAATCATCACCACATCTCCATTCACTGTATTTCATCCTGCTTAGCTCCTAAGAATTTCTCGCATCTACAGCACAGAAATACATCACCCCATTATGAATCCACATCCTTTTCTCTTCGCAGGCTGGAGGGACATCTGCACTGAGCACGAAGCAAATACCAACTCTGTCCTAGGACTTCTGTGTCAGCCGATGCGAAATTGGGCATTAACATTTTTACTACAGCACCACCTTCAAGGAAACTGACTGAATCCTTTCATGACTGAAGACGTTGCTTTCTTGTTTCCCACAAGAGCCTGTTGTGGCCAATCTTCAGTAAATATGTCACACAGCATAAATAAAAGAACTAACTTTTAAAAACAACTTAGCCTGTAAGTATTTTAGCGACGTGTTTACTAATCTGGGGGTGTCTCCTCTGTCTGCCAACACAGACAAAGGTTGCTGGTTTTTTTCTTACCAAAGAGCACTGTAAACTCATGTTCAGTCTCTACTCCTGCACTCAAATGAAAGGGTCAGAAGATCCAGGCTGAATGTCAACTCTGTCTTTGTTCAGACCCCAACCATTATCACTAATGATAAAGGTACAGACCTCGCATGGTACAGGGCTGCCTTAGAAATAAATCTCATGCAGTTTCACAAAACAAGAGTCTAATTAGGGCTCATCTGCACCCCTTGTTACAATTTCCAAATGAAATCAAAGGACTTCCAGTCCTCTGTAAACGTGTCTTACATTTAACCATTTGTCTTGAAATACAGACTTCAATTTTAAAATATGCACAGATAGCTAAAGATCAAGTGATATGAATCTATTTGTGCATATTTAAACACTGCTGCTATCTTAGGATTTTGTTTAATGTTGGTATACCAGTAAATTCCTTGATCTGTAAAGACTGAGATTCTCAGGGAGGCCATACTCACACAGTAGATATTTAATTTATACTATTCACTGGAGGGACCTTTTGAACAATCCTCTGCTTTTGGCATTTCTCAGCTAGAGCATGTGTTGAAAAAAACACTTAATTACAGAAAATCACTGGAAAGCTAAAATAGTTCTCAAACTTTCATGGCTTTTCATACTTATTGAGGGTGCCACTGGCTTTTTTGGGGAGAGTAGGAAAAAGGGAATTAAAACACTGGCTTTTCCCCTGGTTGGGAGAGGATTCGTACTAAAAAAAAAAATTAATCCTAGATTTTTATTAAAGTTGTGGAATTCAATCATTTTCGTATGAGCAAATTATCTAGGGGCACAATTGCTAAGCACTACATCAAGGGCACTGAGAACACTCCTATTGCTCCAAAAAAAATATATATAAATCCCCCCCCATTTCTTAAGGTACCATAACCCTATTTCTAATGACTCCTTCCTCTTCTTAATGTAAAATGCAGCTAAAATTCATCACACTGAGTAATGTACTTATTTTATGCACAAAGCAAAATCCTAAATGTATTTATCCAGTGAAAGTCTTTATGCACATATTTTCTAATATGGATGTGAAAATTAAAACCTTAAGGGTAAATATCGCAGAAACACTAACAAACTTCATTTATTAAACCATGTAAAATAATCCTTGCTCTTTAGTTGCCTACAACAGGATACAGCATTCCAACTAGTGGCACAGGCAATA
This sequence comes from Campylorhamphus procurvoides, assembly GCA_013396655.1. NCBI lineage: Eukaryota > Metazoa > Chordata > Aves > Passeriformes > Dendrocolaptidae > Campylorhamphus > Campylorhamphus procurvoides. The sequence continues at coordinate 403,711 of WBMV01005960.1, read as the reverse complement.
ACCCTGCTCTAATAAGTAACACAGGAACCTGCTGAAGGCAAAATCAATAGAGCCTGATTCCCAAATTATGTGAATATTTAGTTTTTCAAACATTACACACCAAGATCTTTCAGAGCCAGCTTATCTTTTTCTGCCTTTCTAAGCTAACTGCATAAGTACTGCTTGTAAAAACTATTTGCCCATGCAAAGTGAAATAATCACAATGCCATGCTCATTTACACACAAAATGATTTTGTGTCCCATTGTGCTCACAGTTGTTCAGCTCTCTAGGGGTGATTAAACTAGCTATGCTGCTACAGCTTGAGATGATTTCACTGAATCGTTTCTCCATGAAGTTGCTTCTTTGCTAAGCTGTTATTTTAACCATAAAAGGTAAACAGAAGGCAGTTGTAAGAGCTCCATTCAGCTCCGTGCCCAGGGCTATAACCCTAGGGCAGAGAATGCTGAAAGACTGCAGAATTTTCCAGGGTGTTGCCTTTCTTGCTCTAAAGCCTTCAGGAATACTGTTCATTTAATACACACTCTAGATGATACATTTCAGATCCTACTAAAAGAAAGACTTCAAAAGTGTAAGAACTTTTGGGCGGATGAAGCTTTCCCACCTCTGCACATAGCTTGGGGCCATAGTAACCAATACTGCTGTTGATGTTGGGAAAATACAGGAGAAATAAACTGCACAGAGCAGAGCAGACAGACAGGGACAAGGGAGGTGAAAGGTTGCAGGAAAGAAACAGGCAGCAGTCTGGAAGGGGGAACGAGAAAAAAGGGAGAAGAATAAAAAAGGAGGCGGCTCTGAAGGAGGGACAAAGTTAAATCAAGGAGCAGGCACTTTAAAAGACTACAGATGGGAAGCAAGACTAATTAAGGATGTAAAAGCGCTTTGTTTCTAAAGTTTATTGTTGCCAGGATAAAAATTAATTGAAACTAATGCTGTTATTCACTCGTGCAGTTTAATTCCTTCATGCACATTTAGGACGTGAAATGAAACCGGCAGGTTTAGGGACCTGCCGTGGAGCTGCTCCCCCTGCCCAGGGACCCTCCGTGCTGGGGGAGCCCCCCGAAGGGGCAGCGCCCCCGGCCCCGCCCGCCCCATCCCGGCTCTGCCCAGGGCTCCGGGGCAGCCGCTCCGTCCCCAGCGCTGCCCGAGGGGCACAGCCACAAACTGGGCAATTACCTTTGTCTGCCCCAACTGCGCCGGCGACCATCGGGTCTGCCTGCAGAGCCACCCCGAGCCAACTCGCCCGCGCCGCGCTCCGACCCGAGACAAAGCGGGCAGAGGGGGGGCTGCACGCCTCGGGCTGGGGGCTCCCGAATTAAGAGCCCGTAAACATCTGCACACACCTCCACGCGGCTCCGCGCAACGAGGGACCGACTGACAGAGCAGATTGTGCCCAAAACTTTTACGGGGGGAGGGGAAGGCAAGGGGAGAAGGGAGTTCCCTCTGGAGAGCCGGCTGCCCGAAAGAAAAAAACAAACAAACAAACAAACA